>VYXB01000987.1:125168-159035 GCA_013397135.1 Pachyramphus minor | reverse complement strand
CTCACATGGCGGCTGAATTTCTTACTGTGACAACACCTTCTCTTCTGTTTTCTTAAATATGTCATTTAGGCATTACTAAAACTTTTGATTGGCTTTTTCTCCAAAAACCTACCTGGACCTGACCATTTCAGCCAGGGGGGCTGGTAACCCACGACACTGTACCAGCACTGTGACCTCACTTCAACACTGACTCTCCAACCATTCCTGCCAGATTTTCCTGGTGTAGAGGAGGAGGAGGACCATGTGGAAGGGTGGTCATCTTGTCTCTGTCCTGTGCCCATGTATATTTTTATCATCTGGAGGAGGCTGGCCACCATCTCGATTTGGTCTGGTGGGCAGGGCTTGGGAAGTTTTTCCTCATTGGTTGGTTTCACCACTTTCATCATTATTGTTATTAATGTTCTTCTCAGTAAAGAGTTAGTTTTTCACTCACAGCCAGGCATATTTGGTCTCTGTCTCTGTATTGGAGTAACTAGGCATATTGAATGTGAGGGAGGAAACTTCTGTTTGAGGTCTCCATCCCTCCAAATTGTCTCAAAGCAAGGCAGAAGGTTCAAGAAATGCCTGGACATGGTGCTTAGTGCCGTGGTCTAGTTTACAAGGTCAAGACTGATCAAAGATTGGACTCGATCCTGGAGGTCTTTTCCAACCATAATGATTCTATGATTCTGTGATTCTGTAATCAATAATAACTGATCGCAGCGAACAAGTAGCTTCAAAAAATAATAAGACAGGTGACTATTATTTTCTGCTTCTATGAATCAATATGATTCAAGTTCAAGGTTATGTTTTAATTACCAAAACTGAAAAACCTGCATGACTTGAACAGTATTGTAAAGGACTATATTTTCTTGCCATCCAACCAGTCTTGGTTTGAAGTAGTGGCAGGACAGATCAGGCAGATCAGGCAGCCTCTAAAGGTCTATTTATAGCCTCTAAAGGCTATTCATCTTCAGAAAAGTCAACAAGAAGTATAATACAGATGTTACTTAATACAAGAGTTGAGGTCTGAGATTTAGACTTACAGAAAAATACACCCATTGAAATTCTCTGAGTAATAATTAAAAGAGTTTTGAGAACTGTTATTTGTGCAAAACTAAGCTTGGGGTTTATGTGGGCTGGTCTGTGATCAAAAGCTATTAAAAAGAGATGGCAGACTTTTGAGGAATTGAAAGCAAGTTATTTTAATGAGTGAGGATAAGTGCACAGGACCAGCACTGGTAAATTGCAAGCTTGTAGTTTAACCTGACTAAACTAGTATTAATAATAAAACAACAAAACAACAAACAATAAAATATACACAGCTTCTAATGGAAATTTAAAAAGCCACAACCAAACATAAAATAATAATATAGTTGTTTATAAGGACAAATTCTGAAAAGTTGGACTATAAAATGTGATGCAACTTGCAAGAATATATCAAGGAATACAAGACATTGTATTCCAATGTACATGTACTTTTGTAAATTGCCAGCAAAGAGGGAATGGCCTTCAGTTGTGTCAGGGGAAGTTTAGGTTAGGTATTAGAAAAAGGTCCTTCACCCAGAGGGTGGTTGGATACTGCAACAGGCTCCCCAGGGGGATGTGGTTGCAGCACTGAGTCTGCCAGATCTCAAGAAGCATTTGGATGATACTCTATTTTCTTTTCATCACTGATGTCCAAACAGATTAGTCGTGTTTAGCAGCTAGCTTACCTAATACTGGTAAAATGAGAGGGAGTCTGTGTAGGCTAGGAAAAAAACCACAATATAAAACTTTAAGAGTATTTAATCAGTCATGTCTTCAGATTGCCTAATAACAGTAGTTATTTTCAGAAAGTCAAGAAAATTAATTGTTAACAGATAAAAATATATAGACTCATTGTTCTTGTTAAATAATAATAATAATAATAAAAAAAACTAATTAAAAAAAGGAGGTAGGACAGGAAGAATACTCCAGGAACTACAGAATACCCTGTTACACTAAAATTCCCTGAAATATGATAAAGCAGTGAAACTATTTGTAAGCACTAACTACCAACATGGATTTGACAAGAACATCTTGTTACCAGTTAAAAAGCTTTGTGGAGAGGAAGAAAAGGAGCAAGTAGCACAGATCTTGACCTTAAATAGTGCTTCTGAAAGTGTCTCAGAGGACCTTCTTAAAGAAAGGACATTTTCTATTGATTTACATTATAGCACAGATGCAGCACTAGTTGGAAAAAGACATTTCCAGAGAGTTAATAGGTTTTGCTGTCAAAAGAGAAGGCCATGTCAAAATCATTCTCTGAGAAAACCAGCATTCTGAAGATGTAGTATTCCTTATTACTGTTACTGACCAGGGTAAAATATAAATGAAATATAAAACATACTTACTAAATTTGAAGTTGAAACAAACCTAGAGAAATCTGCAAGTGTGGGGGAAAGCAAGATTAGAATTCAAAGTGGTCTGGACAGTTTGGGAAAAGGCCTAAAAAACCAGGATGAATTTTGACAGAGACAAGTGCAAAGTACTTAATACAGGAATAATTAGTTACGCAGATATAGAACTGGGAGCAAGAGCTTGAGGAACAGTTCTTTACAAAAACACCAGCAAGTTAAAATGTCACAAGCAGAAGAATGACTGCCAGCAATATTAAAAGAGGCACAAATGCTGTATTAGGAAAAAGCTAAACAGAAAGATGCAAGGCATTTGAAATAAAGCTCCAGTGAAAAAGAAATACATGTGCAGCCTTTCTGTGGGTACTGTCTCTCTTCAGAAAGGCCCACAAATTCTCCCCTTTTCAGCTCTCTCCTCTCACTCTGACGACTGTGCATGAGGGCTGTATGTAGCACAGAGTAATGGTTACTGCTGAGTCTTTTGGTTTGTTCTGGATTATCAGGGCTTTCCTGCAAACACTGTGGCAAATTCTGTGCACTGGTCTTTGAGATTAGAGATTAGGATATCCCTTGGAAATGCAAAAGTAATGGACATGGTGTATGGTCCACATCTGGAGTAGCTAGATACATGAAATAATGGACTTCTGTTGGAACAAAGCCGAGGCAAGTAAAATATTAGAAAAAGAAATAGTAGTGTCACATTGTTAAATACTGGGGAAACAGGTAGTGGCATCTCCATCACAAATCATCTTAAGAACAGGGTAGGAAAGCATCTACAAGTACTGATGCTGCCTCATCAGGTATAGGAGGAGGGAGTAATGCAGTCCAGTCACAATTTTCCTACTATTTGATGGATCTTACCAGCACCAGTTTTGAAGCATAAACTAAAAAGTTTGAGTTATTAAGTTTTTAAAAAGAGTAGTTCTCAGGAGTAGTTCTCAGCACCTTCTTACTCTTTTTTTTTTCTTTTTTTTTCCTCTTTTTTTTTTTTTACTTTGTAGATACTTGAAACACATTCTCTACAGTTTCTGTCTTTTATATCAGGTAAAAATATTGATGTAACATAAAAGGATTTTTCTCCAGCATAGATTTGTATTATAACCATGAGGTTATCTCTAGGGTCTCATTTGAAATTTTTACAGGAATTCAACTGAGAGATACATAATTGTAAATTAAACCAAAACACTGAGAAACCTTATGCTTCAGAAATAGGGATCTTCTGCATGTTTCTTACTGATTTTTTCCATCTTTGCTCAGATATTTTAGATAACGTATTTTCACTTTATTTACAAAATCCTACAGCCATTGAAACAATTCTTCATTTGTCAAGGTTCGGAAATATTGTGTTATTGATGAAATTTTTGAAAATATATTATTGTTGTTTTCTTGTGTTTGGATGCCATCCTTTGACTGCCTTCTTTTAATAAAATGTCAAAATAATAGAAACCTTTTTTATGTTAATGCCTATTTTATTGTTATAATTTAAAATGTTTATATGTCAAGATCATATTTTATTAAGAAATTGGATTTTATGAATATATGGATGATTTTAAATATCTTTGCCTGAATTAGCTATTATTATATAAATCATAATTTGAAACATCATTTAATTTTATTCCAAGTTTTTTGATAGTGGAAATAAGTATGTGTAGAAAATTAACACACACAGTTATAGATCCCCTGAAATGAGTATAGTTTCATAAGCGGTATAAAACACTGAAGTTGTGTCTAGTAACTTTAAAGAGAGAAATATCTATTTCCTCTTATGCAATCCACAAGGTGCTTGTATCTTATGAACTTCCAATGACATGATGGAGCTCTACTTATTTTAAAATTTCTTTTGTAATTTGAAATTACATTTTCTTTTATTGAAAACATATATTGGATCAGAAATACAGAGTTGCAAGGCAAACTCCTTTTCCACTTCTTTCAGTTTAATGTTAATGCAGATAAATTTGACTACTAATCCAAGTGACAGAATCTTTATCTTGTGTATGTCTTTTACTTTCATCCCAGACAAGATGTCATCTGTGCATGAAAAAGACACTGGGTCTCCAACAGAAAACACAGATGAGATTATATGCATAATTTTTGGTGTTCATTTTCTGGAAAAAAAACCCCCAAACAAAAAAAACCAACCAGCCAACCAACCAAAACCAAAAAACCAAAATCAACAACAACAAAAAAACACAAACAACCACACCAAACAAACAAACAAAACAAAAAAAACCAAAAAACCAAAGACACAAGAAAAGAAAAACCCAAACCCAACCACAACCCCAAAAATATAAAGTAAATACTCCTGTAATGTATTATACCACACGAAGCAACTGCATAATTAATATCCTTGCTATTTTTATTTAGCAATCCATGTATTAATAAGCAGTTTTGGTGACAATGTCCATGCACCTACTTCCAGCCCATGAAATTGGGATTCTACCATCAATTCATGGTTTGTATAGCAACAAAACTCTAGAGTTATATGTTAATTGATTTTGAATGGAAATGTTGCACAATCATTCACTTGTAGGAAAAAGTGGCACATGATATTTTTAAATTGTAACTCACACAGTTCCAGTGGAGTCATAACTTCATCATTTTCAAACTGGCATTTCTTTGGAGTGTTTGCTTTATGTTGTCATCCCTCTGCAATGTTTTTGTGTTCTGCAGTTTTTAAATGTCATATATAAGCTGGAAGTTTGCATCATTCCTCCTGGTCAGAGCGAAGGGTTTGACAGGGTCAGTCAAATCTGGTGAATTAACAAATGGTTACTGGACTGGTGCCACAGCAAGGAGTTCGACTAATTAGACCATGCAACTTGCTTTGAGAAACCTGGTCTACTGGGGGCTGATGGGGTTCATCTACCAGAGAAGGGGAAGACCATCTTCAGCCATAGGCTTGCCAAACTGGTGAAGAGGACTTCAAATTAAAGTTCCCAGGGTAGGGGAACCTCAATCCAGCCCACTACTACCAGTTTGATGCCAGGGCGAGAAAAAGATGCAAAGAGCCTGGAAAGGGATTACAGGTCAGCAGGAGAGAACCTGAAGGGCAGCACAGAGGAATTCCAGATACCCCATACAGTAAATTGCTTCATTGGGACCCAACTTAAACTCCTTTATGGGAACACATGTAGCATGGGAAATAAAAAAGACAAGTTAGAGACGTGCACACCTGCAGGGCTGTCATCTTATTGACACCACAGAGACATGGTGGAAAGACTCCTATGACTGGAGGGTTGGAATGGAAGGATAGAGGCTCTTTAGGAATGACAGGCAGCGGAGATGAGGAGGTGGTGTTGTCCTCTGTCAGTGACCAGCTGGAGTGCATGGAGATCTGCCTAAGGACAGATGAGGAGCTGACTAAAAGCTTATGACTGAGGATTAAAGGGAGGACAAGGACAGGTGACATTTTAGTGGGGATCTGCTACAGGCCACCTGACCAGGAATACAAAGTCCTCTATAGAGAGATAGGAGCAGCCTCACATTCACAAGCCCTGGTTCTTATGGGGGACTTCAGGCACTTGGGTATCTATTGGAAGGATAACATAGCAGGGTATAATGCATTCCATGAGCATCTTGGATTGTTTGAGGATAAATTTCTTCTCTAAGTGATGGAGGAGCTGTCAAGAAGAGGTGCTATAGTCTCACCAACAAGGAGGGGCTGGTGGCAAACGTGAATCTCAAGGCCAGCCTTGGCTGCAGTGGTGGAGTTAAAGATTCTTAGGAAAGCAAGGAGTGCGCACAGCAAGCTCACTACCCTCAAATTCAGGAGAGCACATCTTGGCCTCTTTAGTAAAGTTTTGGTAGAAAACAGCTGACTAAAACGCTGGAAGAGTAAAGGATCCAAGAAATATGGTTAATATTCAAGGACCACCTCCTCCAAGCTCAGAAGTGATGAATTCCAGAAAAGAGGAAGACAGGCAAAAACTCCAGGAGACCTAAATGGATGAACAAGGAGCTCCTGGACAAACTCAAACATAAAACGGAACCCTACAGAGAGTGGAAGCAAAGTCAAGTTGCCTGGGAAGAATACTGAGAGATTGTCTGAGCAGTCAGGTGTCAGGTTAGAAAACCTAAAGCCTGATAGAATTAAACGTGGACAGCCATGTCAAAGGCAAGAAAAGCTTCTGCAGATAAGTTGGTGATAAAGAGAAGACTGAGGAAAATATGGCCCTGTTTGGATGAAAATATGAGACCTGGTTACCTGGTACATAGACAAGGCTATGTCTTTTAGTCAAGTCAAAAGACTTAACTTTTTTGCTCAGTCACTTTTCAACCCACTGGGGTTATTAATTTTGAGCTATGTAAGTCCTGATGGCATATCAATAACTTTCCAGCTTAGTTTCAGCCTTTTAAATATGGATTTTTTTGTTTGCTTATGATTTAAAGTTCAGCCCCACGATAAATAAATAGTTATATTTTTTACATAAGGTGTTATATAAAAGATACAGTAGAAGTATGCAGGATACAAAAAGTGGGTATTTGCAGGACAAGAAATCTGCTTTTCAATGAAAAATTATTTTTAGATTTTGCCAAGGGCTTAGCCATATTTATGAATATTTTTAATATGAGAAGTTTCATCTACTATATTTCTTCTTCTTTCTCAGTTCATTTTTCTGAATTCCTCAAGAACATCGCTAAAAACATGTTCCATCTTGAAGAATTTGGCCTAAAATCCTAGTTTCCATACTGGTATTGCTAATTGGTATTTATTTTCTGAGCGTGTAGCTACAGGAATTTAGGTGATTTTTGCTAATTCAAAATTTTATGAGAATGCTAATGCCATTGCAGTTTTAATTGTTTAGCCTGAAAGGGTAAATATTATCGACATTAGTTTTACCACCTTCATAGTTAACTAGAATCTCAGCCTTATGGCTATGCTTTTAGACATCTTTGCATTTCAATGTGATAGCCAAATAATGTTAGTCACTCTGAAATTTGTTTCTTATTTACTGACATTATAAGAGGGTCTTATAATCTGAAGACTAATCAGTCTTAACTCAAAATTTCATGTTCTGCATGGCTCAAAACTCTTATTAAATGGCTTGCTGGAAAATATCGTGCATTAATGAGATTTTTTTTCTCTTCAGCCTTCTTTTTCGTTCTGTGTTAGGCCAATAATTACTGGTGCATCGGTCAAGAATTTTAAATTTTTATATTTAATAAAGATCAGAAGATCTCTTTTGTGAATATAAAGGTATGCAGATGATGCAAGATAGCTTCAGTGGAATTAACTTTTTGGTTATCAAATAGCTTCAGTTCTCACAGTGTGAATGTACATTCTAGTAGAAAGTAAAATTACCTCAGATGGTCCTTAGATTCTGTAAACTTAGCCCATTGAGAATCTACCACTATTGCTTGCAAAAAAAATGGAAAATATTCAGAAAAAATGAACTCATAGTGCAGGCATGAGTTTAATGATAAGTATTATAATGATAAGTGTAGAAGGGACTTGTGGATGGAGATAAATGGAGATGCGTAATAGGGGAAGGGAGAAAGCTTAAAGGCTTAACTCAAGATGGAACAAACTACAAAGAAACTGTAAGGCAAGGAGCTATAACATGGTGCATGAGTGATAGCATAGCTGATGGTCTGAAAAGAGAGAAACAATGCCTCTAAGATTGTCATTCTTAAATGTATATTTTGATCCTATATTTTGGAGGAGCTTGCAGATGGGCCAGATATAAAATGTGTCTGCAGGACTAATATTTTTTTATAGCAACTCCTTCTTTATCCTCTCACTCCCAGAGAAGGAGGAAACTGGAGGGCTCTGCTTTTGTGAATGTGTCTCAGCCCATTTTCCCTTTCCATGATACAGTCTAGAATTTCAGCATCTACAATTCATTCCTCTTCCATATCATCAACTATCATCTTTACTGGCCCATTCCCTTGGAGAGGACTTCTGGTATGGTGTTAGTATGACTTTCTCCAGGTGTTACAGGTTTCCTAGAACTTACAGCTACTGCTATCATTTTCTAAGCAGTAGATGGTGACTAGGAATCCTTTTGTTTTACACCATGCTCAGGTAGCTCTGCATAAAACTGAGGAAATTAGTATGAATGAAGAAGTAGACTCTATTAAATTTGGCATATAACTGAGGAAAGATGTGGCTGAAATGGGGGAAAAAGGGACTGAATTCAGTTGCTAATCTTTCAGATTTACATCTGTGCTAGGGAGGGATATACTGACTAATTAACTTACTGGTCTTCATAGCAGCCTAGCAATCTAAGGAATTGACTCTAACCCTAAACCAATATTATCTGCAATTCTGCAACATATCCTAGACTGCCCAGGCCTCTGAGAGAACAAGGTTTCTGGGTTTGTTTTTGTTTATTTGGTTGGTTTGTTTTTATTTGTCTGGGATTGGTTGGTTGGTTGATTGGTTACTTAACATAAATGAAAGAAATCCAATCTTTCCCATGCTGTAAATAAGTAGCTGAAATAGAACATTACTTACTTTGGTGGGTGACTGTTATAAATACAAACTCAACAGAAATAAGGACATTGTTTGGAGTAAATTCCTATGACAGCTAAAAATGTTATGAGGAAGTGGGGAAAAATGAAGATTAAAGGCCTGTATTAGTATATAATTTTTTTTACTTTTTTATCATTTATTTCCCACACATTTTCTTAAATAAGCATTTCTGTCACTGTGCTGTTCTTGTGTATGGCCATTTCTACTATTTTTACTTAGGTACTAATTTACTTCACTGAAACTAAAATGTCATTTAACTCCCCTCATCCTTTCTCAACTCTGTGTCAATACTAAACTTTATTTGTTCATTATTTTTTAATATTTTATCTTCAGACATTCTCATGACATTCTGTCTTAAACTACAGATTTTTATTGATGTCACATTTCTGTGATTTATTTATATGTTCATCTCCTCCTGGGTACCTTTGGTCCTGTGTTCTGGTTTCTGTGTTTCTCATGTGATTTCACAATTTCTTCCAACCTCACATCCAGATCCCTTTGTAGAACCTTCCTCTCCCCCAGCAGATCAATGGTCCTGTCCAACTTGGTGTTACCTGCAAACTTACTCAGTGTGCACTTGATTCCTTCACCCAGATCATCAATAAAGGTATTAAACAGGATTGGCCTCAATACTGAGCCCTGGAGAACATCATTGGAGACTGAGTGTAAATCCATTCACCACCTCTCTCTATGCTAGGCAATCCAGTGAGTTTTTAATTCAGCCAAGGAAAACCAAGAATAAAAAGGAAGAGGCTAGAAGGAACCTTCATGCAAAAGTGCCTTTACAGAACAGTACAAAAATCTGAATGAAAGAGAATGTGAGAAAAAATACATCAGACAGGGTGATTGCAAAAACAGCTCTTATTTTTGTAAATAATATGGAAGAATATATTGTCCCACTAAAACTTACATAAAAGCTCTATGTTACTGAATTCAGATGTGTGTAAAACTTAGAAAAAGATACATTCTTAAAATGAAAATACAATGTTACAATTATTTATAATACTTGTCTTCAGAGGAATTGCAGCGCTTGGTATCATTAAAAGTTGTTTTAACCTAGAATGCTGGATTTGATATTTATATATGTCTAGTTATAAATATATATGACTTCGTAAAGGGAATCATTTGGTTAAGCTATTCCAAGCTGTTCTGATGAATGGTGGGTATCTGAGTAACTTTTATCTTAAAGATAAAAGAACATAAAGGTTCTTAAAGATACCACTTAGATTTATCACTAACTGAAAAGCACATATGCATACATATTGGAAAAAATTGATTTTTTTTTTACAAGGACATGAAGAACAAATTAAAGCATAAGAAAAGCAGGCATATTCTGAAATATACCTCTAAATATCCTTCATGAAATCTAATTTTAATCATACTTCTAAACCAATTAAAACCAAATTATGCGGTTACATATTGATGCACAGATTATAGATTTATTTTTCTATATCAACGGATTATGAATTTGGCAACGGCTCAATAGCTATTCTCCTTTGACTGGTGAAACTGTAGCCAGTGCTGCAGAAAAGATTTGGACAAAAGAAAAAAATATTGTGGTTTAATGGGGTTGTGCCTGTCTAATGAAAGACGCTTCAGCATTAATACAAATAGCTTCACATTCAACTACTTTGTTTGGTGATTAGAATCCATAGCTCTAATTGGTTGTGCAGGACAGTTATCCTCCATTAACATTAGCCTGCACATTCCTCTGATACCCAGCATAAATGAAAACTACAAGAGCTGCTGTTTCTTATCATTTTGCCTACAGAGTCTAAATTGGAATGGGTTGTATTATTTAATGAGATGCACAAAGGAGTCAATAGTCCTCTTTCTCAGAGCTCAGTATATTTTCCACAAGCTTTTGGATAATTTGGTTTATCATTAGTGCTTGGATTTTGGATATGATGGAAATTTATTTTATATCTAATTCTTAAGCAGCAGATGTACTCTAGATTAAAATGAAGAACAAAATAGAAAAGTATAGTCATCTAAAGGACTAAAGAAAGAATTATTTTTTTTTCCCTCCAACTGGTCAACATACTATTTACAGCTATAAAGAAAAGTAGTATTCTGTTTTCCAGCCACTGGGAAAACAGGAAAACTGAGAAAAAAAGGAGTTTTGTCTGTTCCCTTTTGTCTTACATTTGAATGGAAAACCTACATTACAGAACAGATGTGTGTTCAGTTTTGTCAGTTGAAAAGAAAAACATCCTTCTGGAAAGGATAGGGTNAATAGATTGTTTGAATTATCTTCAGTTTTTTTATACTCAAAATCTTTTAAACAAAAGTTGTTTGTACCAATGCAAACCCAATAATTTATCACTAGAATTAAAGTCTTATCTGTATTAAAAAAAATAGTATTAGTTTGGTTACAATGATAATAGCACATCAAGGTCAAATTATGTAAAGTTGAAAAGAGATGTACATGAACTTTCTAATACATTTTCTTTCTCTGTTGTCATGTTCATTTCACTCAAGTGAGACCCATCAGTCTGGGACAGCTTACTTAGCATCCTAAGAGAGGAGCATGATGATGCTGTTGATGGTTTCTCCTTCTCACTGTAGGATATATTTGAGGGCATTTTTATTTTTGCTAACACAATGTACCTTGGTCTTTCTTCATTGTTGGGCAAGTCCACACTATACCTAAATTCACCATCTGTGATGTAGTTTTTATGCAGAACTGATGATACAAATCTTCCAAGGGTGCCTTCCTTTCACCATTGATTAGCTCCTGGTGAATAGTTTAAGACCCTGAAGGCACTTCATGCCTGTAAATTCACATCCCCTGCTGTCACCTCATGCTGGTTTTCTTCTATATTGCATTTTATCAGAGTCATAGAGAGCTGTTCTTCACAAAATAGCTCCCACAACAAATAGGACTGACATCATACAATCGTACAAATCTAGACAAAAGCTAAAGCAAAATAATAGTAGGTGGTCATCAGATAACTGCTGTTAAAACCTAAAATAAGTCTTCTGACGGACGGAGAAGTCTGGACAAAACCTGATGAGTCCTTAAGACTTTGTGTTAGCCTAACACAATGCCTGTGTCCCGATACAAGCAATGTCAGAAAAATTCCAAAACTGAACAAAACAATCAAACAAATCAACAAACAAAACTCAGACAGAATCGTTGGGCTATGAAGGTCCAGGTGAAACACTGTTTAAAATTTTAAGTCGTCATCTGCTTCAGTGCATGGTGAACTATAGATGTAAAAATTTACAAATCCTTACTCCGGATTTTGCAAGCATTGTCTGAATATTAAACTGACTATATGTGTCACCAGAGCGAATATTGGATGAACGTGTCATCACTTTGTAGAAACTGTGATGTGTGCCTTGCTTCAGTGGCAAAGTTGAATCTGAGTCAGCAGTGCCCTGGCAGCCAGGAGGGCCAACTGTGCCCTGGAGGGTGTCAGGCACAGCATCTCCAGCTCATCAAGGGAGGGGATTGTCCTGCTCTGCTCTGCACTGGGACTGCCTCACCTTGAATATTGTGTGCAGCTTTGGGCATAACAACATAAGAAATACACTAGCTGTTAAGAGAGGATACTAATGAGGGCAATGAAGATGGTGAAGGACCTAGAGGGGAAGCCGTATGAGGAGCAGCTGAGGTCACTTGGTCTGTTCAGCCTGGAGAAGAGGAGACTGAGGGAAACCCCCTTGCAGTCCTCAACATCCTCATGATGGGAAGGGGAGGAAGGCACTCTTCTCTGTGGTGACCAGTGGCAGAACCAGAGGGAATGGCCTGAAGTTGTGTCAGGGGAGATTTAGGTTAGGTATTAGAAAAAGCTTCTTCACCCAGAGTGTACTCGAATGGACTCTCCCTATAGGGAAGTGGTCACAGCACCAACCTTGACAAGAATTCAAGAAGCGTTTGGATGATACTCTCAGGCAAATGGTGTGACTCTTGGGGATGGTCCTGTGCAGGATCAGGAGCTGGACTCCATGATCCTTGTGGGTCCCTTCCAACTCAGCATATTCTGTGATTCTATGATTCTGTAAGTGGTTATATGGGTGAGGGAGAACAGCAGGTATCATTTCCCTTTACTTTAGCTGGACTTTCAACACCATTTCCCACAATTAATTTTTTTAAATCTGTTTTCACTGTAGGGTCTAAATAGTTGGACAGGAAGAGGGGTAGAAGATGGATAGATGACTGGGCTCAGGGGGCACTCGTAAATGGGGTGGCACTCAACAGATGCTGGTGACATGTGGAGTACAAAAATTATCTGTTCTGTTTAATGGATTTATCAGGGACCTGGAGGAGTTTACAGAGGAAACAGTTATCAAGTTTTCAGGTGACAAATGCAAAGTTCTGCCCTGGAGGCAACCAGTGCAAGGACACTTCCTGATGCCTTTCTGTGAGCAACTCTTCTTGAAGGGACCTGGGGACCTTGGCCAATAGAAGTCAGCAGTTTTCCCTGGACAACAGCATCCGTCATAGCATTCACAGGGATATAACCAGGACACTGAGATTAGTTTATTTGGTCAGAACATGGTGTTAATAACATCCATAACATCCAGGTCACAGGTTTGATCCCTACACAGGCCATTCACTTAAGAATTGGGCTCAATGATACTTGTGGTTACCTTCCAACTTAGAGTATTCTGTGATTCTGTGAGATGGATTTTTCCCCTCTGCTTGGCACCTGTGAGATACAATCTATATACTACATCCAGTTTTGCCACCCCCACACCTCCCAGGAAAGGCATTTATAAACTGAATTATGTTTGGCAGAGCGACATCAAACTGCTCACAGTTGGAGAAGTATTCCTGGGGGAAGAGGCAGAAGGACTGGGACTTGCTCATGCTGAAGAAGAGGTGGCTTCAGGATAAACCTAACAGCAGCCTCTCAGTACCTGTAAGGAGTTCATTAGAGACAAACTCAGGCTTTTTACAGCAGTACATGATGGGAGGATGATAGGCAGTGATCACAAGCTGAAACAGGTAAATTTTAGACTGGATATAAGGGAAAATTTTTTCTCCTCAAGGATGTCAAGCATCAAAACAAGTTTTACTAGTTTTTGATTGAGGTTCTGTCCTTAGAGATGTCAATATGCAGTTGGATAAAGCCCTGGGGAACCTGGTCTGACCTCAGACCTGATGTCGCTATGAGCAGGAAGTTGGACCAGAACCCCCCTGAAGTAATTTTCAATCTGAAACTTTCAGTTTCTATGATCTACTGTCTGAAAGAACAGAACTAAAACATTATGTACAGATAGCAATATTACTAAAGTATTCACTGTTTAGCCAAAACCAAAATGATGTCCTTAATTTTTGAATGTCCTTAAAATTTGAATATAGAAAGGTATCTGTTGACATAGATACATGAACTCCATGGAATTCTAGTAATAGTCTCCAAAATATGTGGTTTAAGACAAAAATAAGACTTTTATCTTATCTTCAGTCACTTTAGAATGAAAAATACCTGAGACTAGAGGTCAATGCATATTCATAGTGCATTTATAAAGTTCCTATATCTGCTAGTTCTCAAAAATGTTTGACAGGTAGCTTTTGGTAATCTGGAACTTCTGTCTGTGGAGAACATGATCTGTGTATCAGGATACATTTGAGTTGTTACAGTTCTCTTGGGTGCTGCTGTTAAGTAAAAATATTCTTGCCACATGGACTGTGCAGAAGCAAGAACAGGTGACTTTTATACACAGATTTCAGGTTGTTACAATTTTCTGGATTTACAGAAGTAGAATTAAATATCCATAATTACTATTAGGATCTGTGGCTGGAGAACTATTACAGGCTAGGTATTCATTTGTCTGTGTGCCATTATTATGTGAGGTGCAATAGTAACTAGATTACTACTGGTGCAACCAAGCAATCAGGTGTATGGGAGAAAAGAACTGTTATTACACCACCACATAGGAATCTACCAAAACTGATAAAATACATGAATGGTAAACATTGCTTCACAAATACATTTGCATATCCTACAGTGCGTAAAACATTTAGAAGCCTTCAGTAATCCTAAATAAGAGAGGGTATTTATGATCTTTTGAGTTGAAAGTTATTGATGGTCAAGAAAATAATTGTTTCGTTGAAAGTGAGACCCATCAGTCTGGGACTTAGCATCCTAAGAGAGGAGAATGATGATGCTGTTGATGGTTTCTCCTTCTCACTGTAGGAGCATTTGCTCAATCGTTGAATTATTGTGTGCAGCAGTTAATTTCTGGCAGATATAAAAGGCAAGTACATTAGGCTGAGATGGAACTCTTGAAATATTTTGCTTATGGATAGGATTTGTGTTGAAGGACAAATCAGTGCTGTAAAATGTGTATATAATATTCTTAGTATAATGTGATTTATTTATGTGTGCAGAATTCTTATTCAGTCTATATCTAGTCAACCACAAACAGCATGTAGGCAGTTCTTTCTTTTGCAATTGTAGGTTGCTGGCCAATGTTGAGTTCATGGGTCCCCAGACTTAGTAAGGAATAAGTCTGATTAGAATAATTGGGAAGTTTGGTTTTGGCTGTTTATTGCCGTGGACCACACAGTAAACATGCCAGTGGAAACAGGACAACTAAGCATCCTGAGGTTCTTGTTCAACGCCAAGATTTGATCACAGGTACTGTGTTGATTCAAAATTTGCAGAAATTCTGCAAATTTTTTAGTAGCTTGTGCCCTAAGAGTTAACATTAACCATCCACAGGCTGAAGTTCCTTGTATGTTTTGGGTACCTCACTCATTTGCATAGAACATGGGTATGACAATCTACCTCCCAGGAGCTATGGAGAACATTATTATGATAGGCGGGATTCATAGCATAGTTAAGTAGATAATAATAGTGCAGATAGATACAGTATCAGTCTTCTACACTAGGGGTGACATTTATAATTAAACCTCAGAGTAAACAAACAAAATGCCTTGCAATACAAAACAACCTGGAAGCCACTCTGGTAGAGTGTATCAGTGAGCAGACAGTACTGTGAGACATTGCTAAATTTTGAACTGCAGTTGCTAAGGGTACAGATGGTTTTATGTAAGAAGTCACACCTATTTAGTTTTCTTCATTTAATGCATATTAATTATTCAAAAAGGAGTAGGTGGAAGAAAACAATTTGTGCAATGCTGACTGGTTTATTAAATCTAATCTTCAGAGTAGAGGTAATTGAAGATTTTGATCATTACTCAAGAATTTTGTTGTCCAATTCCAAAGAGAATAAGTTCAGTTATGAGACTGGTTATAGCTCTTGGTTTCATAAGTAGATTCATTTTCTTAAAATTAAGTGTCTACAACCTACAATTAGATACCACCATTACCTCTCCTGTAATGGAGTGAAAATGATATTTCAAGAGAGAATAACTCATCCTGTCTTGTGATGAGGCCGCTGCGATATCACAGAGTTATTTCCCTGAGTTGTACTCTGTGTCCCTGCTGTTTTCTTAACAAAAATTCTGAACTAATTTTTTAATATTTCCAATAGTGCAGGTATTTCTTGATCAGTTCTCTAAATTTATCCTCTGTTAGTGCCTAGCAGCTGTTTACCGTCAACTCCTTACACAAAGCAGTACAAACAGTAGTAGTAACATAATCACAGAGTTCATCTTTAGGTTTCATTGTTGGAAAACTAAACTCTCAGTTCAAATAATGCTTCTACGGTTTTCTTGTTAAGATAAGCCTTAAAGAGTAAACAAGTATAAAAAAACCACCAGACTTGAAAATGACTGATGTACAAAAGCTGGAGACTCAGTGCAGAGGTAAAACATACGCACTTACAGACAGGGTATCAGTTACTATTGATAGCTATGCTTGAAAAATCACCTCACCAAATCCACAGGAGGTGCTCAAGGAAGATGTGTACACTGGAGTATGGTGGTGGCAGACTGATGTTGTCCGTCGAAGGAGTGACCAAAAACTTATAAATTCTGAGGCTAAAACAAAGTATGTTCTGCTCGTTGAACAGGACTCAGGATACAGTGTGCACTACTTCCCAACAGCTGTTGCCAGGGAGAGGCTTGTTGTTAAGAGGCAGAGACAGTATTGGGCTCTCTGTGAATACTGCAGGGCTGACCAAGTGTATTTCAGTGAACACATTTGCTAGCATTACATTTCTGTTGTCTGTGTGATAAAGTATGCAAAATAATGCAGCTTGAAAGAAACTAATGAGCAGGCACACGAACTGAATCACAAAGCAAATTTCAGGAAATAACTTCTTTCAAGCACAGGCAGAATTGGGTAATCAGTCACAAATGACAAAGGCAATATTGCTTTTCAGAGTATGTACTGCATTGCAGCACATAATTAACACCTAACATTATGGAGCTCTGAAGGCAATTTTGTTACAGTCAGAGGAAAAGGAAAAATTGGTGATTTCAGACCTGGTTTGTGAACCAGAAATCTAATAGTATTTCTTCAGTGAAAGAAGAAGAAAAATGTAACAAAAAAAAAAAAAAAAGATAATGCCTAGTCTCTTTGTGCTAGTTATCCCTCTTTGGAAGCTTAGATGAAATAGTAATCCCTTCCAATTCTAGTCTTAGAATTTTTTATAAACATTATAAGAGTAATCTGTCTTTCTTTAAAGTTATTCTAGGCCATTTAAATGACAGTATAAAATTTAAGAAAAATGCTTCGTTTTTTTAATTCGTGTGGACTCTGATGTTTGCCCAGTCACTTACCAGCTTATTTCCTGGCTCAATGAAGAGATGACTTCTGGAGAGCATCTCCTTTTAAAGAGCCAAACTTTTGAGAGGGATTTTCCATTCTACTTATAGGAGAAATTCACAACTTCAGAGAAACTAGAATATCTTCAGTTCTCCTTTTCTTCAGAGGTTTTCTTCCACCACAAATAAACATCTTGTGGGGTACTCCCAAAATGTACTTAGGCATGTATTTTTTCCTCTCTTCACAGATGCACCGAGGAAAGAGAATGTATTTAAAAGTTCTGTTTTATTATTTATACAACTTGATTTGGATTTTTACACAAGAAAACTCTAGGATTTTTTCCTAATCTCTTCAAAACCTAAATAAAGTTGCAAAT
The DNA here is from genome assembly GCA_013397135.1 of Pachyramphus minor. NCBI lineage: Eukaryota > Metazoa > Chordata > Aves > Passeriformes > Tyrannidae > Pachyramphus > Pachyramphus minor. The sequence continues at coordinate 141,197 of VYXB01000987.1, read as the reverse complement.
AATCTTTACACCCTTTTACTGATGACTCTTCTTCTAGCTCCATAACTGGATTTATATTTTCACTCACCATTACCCACCTCTTGCTTTCACTTGTAATATTCTCTACTAATTAGTCTTTTTCAAGAAAAAGATGCAAAGCAAAAAGTGATATTTTGTCATGAAATATTGCTGAGTTACTCTGTGGTGACAGAAGCTTTTTCTTAATTTTGTAATTTTAATTTTTTGTAATTAAAGATCTTTTATTTTATGAAAAATTTGTTTCATGCTTTCATGAAACTTTAAAATAAAAAACCATCCCTTGTAACAAAATAGAAAAATGTCCATAAATTCAGTCTTCTTTGACATCAAGAGATCTAACCAAAGATAATAAGAAACATATGGCACAAAGAACATAAAGATTGTTCTAGAATATTTGGATTTATATTTGCAGTGTTAGACAACTTGCCTTTTGGAATTTCTTTCACTCTCAACTCAGTCTCTGTAAAATTTATAGAGAAGATAGAAAATAATCTGAAATACTTTTGAGTAGCCAGAAGTTGATTTGCTGATTTGCCAGAAAATATCCTACAAATGAATCTCTTAACTGTTCTGGTTAAATAATTGGAAAAAGAGTTAAAATAAAATTTTGAAGTTATTTTCTTTAAAACAGTAAACTGACTCTGTTACCAGAGGCTAGGGGTATTTTTCTATATGTTGGCAGAATCTGACATCTAAAAATAGAAAGATCAAAATTTTACTAAACTCTGTGGTTGTTCAAACTTTATCGCAGAACAGGAGGTTTTTTAATTTTTTTTTCTCCTTGAGTTTTTTAGCTATGCTTTTCAGGGAGAAATCTGTGGATACTAAAAAATAAAATAATAGGGAAAAAAATCCCTTTTTAAATGATATTAAGTAAATAACTTATTTAATGAATATGAAGACATACAGATAGAATCTCAAATTTTGGTACACTTCTTGCATTTACAAAGATCCTAAAGATAACAAAATTAATGGGTTTTTTTAGGAGATGTCCAAAACCTTTCTAAAAGAGTTATGTTGTCAAAAGTTCTGTATAGCATAAGAGGTTATCTTAGTTAAGATAATAATTTTAATATTTTGAATAGTTAAGTGTGGTAAGAGAATCCCTCAGAATTGTATAGCACTTACATTTTCATGTATTAGAAACTGGCTTCTACCTGTCTATTTGTGTATCTGTTTTGAGGTATTTCAAATTCTTAGAATGTTAGGTGTTCAGATGGCCATTTCTGGGACTCATTCCTGTTTATCTAAATTTTGACCTTTTGTTTATTTCAATGATGAAGAAAAATTATAAACAAATAAGCTTCTGTCAGAATAAGGTGGTTTAGACAACCATTCTTCCTGGAGGGCAGGTAACCTCTTTCAAACAACTCTCTCCCTTTTGTTGCCAATGTGTTGCCAATGTGTTAGAAATAAATAGCACACCTCTGAAATTATTGTGCCCTCTACTGCAGAACTGACTTCAAAGATTTTAGTGTGAATGTTTACACAGATGTGTATGCATGGGTTTAAAAATATATGACTAAATTTACTTAACCTGCACACAGCTAAGAGCTGAAGACCATTTGAGAGTGTGATCCAAAGACTTCTCTGTAGGAGCAGCCGGACAGACAACACCAGCCACGTAGATGATAAAAGAAGAAAAATAAAATAGTAAAGCTAAATATTGTGGTCCTGAGCAAGCCAGAGCTAAGAATAGTGTGTGTGAAACTATGACAAGGTCAAGCCAAAAGGCCGCTTGAGGCATGACTGTTCTTTTTGACTGAAAGCGGTCACGTGGGCACGTGTGGTGTGTGTAGCGATAAAAACCCATCTGGCCTGGCTTGATAGGTTGGATCCCTATCTGAATGATATAGATGGAGCAATAAAGTAAAAGGGTTAGTTCTACCTGGACAAAGTCTGTCTCCCTTTTAATTCACTTGCTGCAAATGATGCCCTGTGTGAGGCTTCTTTCTGCATCAAGGTGAAAGTATGACTCAATGGGTGAGCAAAAGAGAAAAAAAAAAAAAAGTTTTTCTTGTGGCCACAGCTCTATTAAAAAAAAAGATATGCCACATAACATTCAAATTAGAATTTTGCTAGATGGTTAGATTTTTTAAAAAATACCATTTTGTTCCATCTTCAAACTTCTTTGAAGTTGAGATTCTAAGTTTTTACTGTCTTTCTTACTATCAATTACTTAACTGATAATGAAAATCCACTTTCTCAAGTATTCTTATGTGTCATGTAACCCAAACCACTTAATGTTTGAGTAGAATATCCATCTTTTTAGCTTTTCAAATAGGTAGATCTGTCAAGTTGAACTGTATCTATCTCATGTTCTTTGTCCCAAACTTTAGATGCAAAATGGAAGTTCTATTATGGAATTTCCTCCTCCTCCAACTGTAACTAAATATTTTTCTGGATCTTGTCAAAGTTGATGGCTTTATTTCTGAAAATATTAATGTACTTTATAAAGTGAATTACTACCTGCTTTTTTCTGCTGGTTGTAAAAACTAGGAGGCAGTGAATGAATATATATTACACAATTTCTGTTGCAAGCCTTTTTCTTCCACTTTTTTTTTTTAAATAAATCATTATTAGCTCAATTGTGCAAAATGGAACACCTGAAGAAATCTTGCTGGAAGTTTCTTCTTTCTATACTCTCTGTTAATCTTGTTTGTGTAAAAAATATGAAGTTTCTTAACCCTGAGTAGAATCTATTTCAATATGATGAAAACAAATGCTCCCTCTTGAGAGTCAGAAGTGATCTGAAGTTACAGTTTCTTTTGCCTCCCATTCTCTGATGGCAAGTGGCCTACGCTATCATGAGAAATACTAAAAGCAGTGAATCTGTGGACAAAAAAAGGAAGCAGAAATGAAAACCACTCTTAAGTAATGAAGTATTTACAATACATATGTTTATATGTCATTTATATCAGCTGGAAAGATAAATTCTTTACAATAAATCCTTTCACATTGATTTTAATACTATTGAAAAATCACTCAGGGTAAAAAACAAACAAACAAACAAAAAACTTCCTGTAATGAAGTATTATTTCTCTTTATTTATGGTCAGTAGTTGTCTGCTGTGAGACAACTGTGCTACATTAGTCAACATATTTTAATTGTATTAATTATTTCTAAAGCCACAGAGGTGATCACATGAACAAAACAATTGACCTGAAACAGACTTGAAAGTTTGCTCATTCTTGCACTATAAAAAACACCTAAATCATCCTGAAATAAAAGGTGAAAATGGGATGAGTTGTCTAGTCTGCAGATGGAAATTTTGCACACCCTTGAAAGACCTATGTGTAACACTCCAGCCCCAGGAGCTGCAAGCTCACAGGTTCAGTCAGGAGTTTTACTTTAAATAATACGTATAGGGTTTTTTAATACCTCAAGAAAACGTCAAGAAAATAAGCCACAGACTTGCTCCCAGGAAGTACTTTTATTATTTTTTTAGGGAAGAAAATAAAGGAAGTTGGCAAAAGTTCAAAAGGGCACAAAAACTAGACAAAATATTCCACCACAATACTTACCCAGCACATGCTATTCCACAACAACTAAGTCAAAATCCAATCCCGTGAGCTCCAAGCCATCCTAAGCATCAAGAAAGGAGCAAAGAAAGAGAAGCAGAGGGAGCAAGAGAGAATGAGAAAGAAGGAAAGACAGATCATGTAGCTACCATTGGAACCTTTTGGAAGACCAGTTCTCACACGTCCAAATGGCAGGGCCGTGACACAAGGCAAACTCATGCCCTTGGTTTTATCTGCTGTGGTCCCTATGGCCAAACCCTCCAGGTGAGGTCTCTGACCTACCAGCCACTCTGGTATTCCAGAACGGGGTGAGGGGCAGTGTCCTCACTGTCCCTGCCAATCTGAACCTGACTTATGGGTTTCCAAGATGTGTGGTGTGTTAGAGTTTTCCCGGGCTGTGTGTGACTGACAGCTGCTCTGGGGCTTCCCCATGTGGGCTCCGGGGGCCAACCATCAGGTATACAACACAACCCCACCTCCGTGAGGCTTTACCCACCCCTTCCCCCTCCATGCACACAGAGGCACCCCCCACTGGGTGGTTCCAACCAGAATCAATTTGCATATAATTGACAAGATTAATGGTTACAGATCTCCAGAAACATATGAATTGTGTTTTTTACATTTGGTACAAAGTCCAATATTTCCCTGTTTTAGTATCTCCAGTTATAATGTGGAGACAACTTCTAAAGTGTTTTCGGTGGAAAAACTCTCTAAGTCATTAAATTAATTAGTGCATTACTGTGAGATGAAATACATCTTGTTCAAAAGTTGCTACTGTGAAAGGTTTAATTGTTGCCACTATGTTGAAAGGCATTTGGTATTTTAAGGAATTGAGGGGAAACTGATGAAAAATCAGTGAGATTGAAGGAAGAGAAGTTTTAATTAGCACTTTCATTCACATATTTGATTGCGTTCTGGTATGTTGTTGAATTTGACAATTTACCAAAAAATAGAATATGTTTGTTGAATAAAATGTGAATGTTCATTTTGATGCACCACCTCATGGCTTGCAGCCTTCTGAACAAGCTGTGCACTGACTGGAGGACATTATCTTTATGCATACAGTATTTGGCATTATCACTATTAAGCTTTACTTGCAGTTTGGAAGTGAGCCCACGGAGCAGCAGCTATTAAAATACTTATTTCTTCAGTGTCACAATCCTAGATTAATTTTCTTCCACAGGGAACAAAAAAGAAAGAATCAACACTTAGTAACTCATAAGACAATACATAATTGTAATCTTAATTTGATGTGATGTACCTGCTGCTTAGTTTCCAGTTATTGCAAATAGACTCCAGTTGTATTTCACTTCTAAATGTAGTACTCTCATAGGTGTTAAATAAGTATCATTTCAAGTCTGTTTATTCACAGATGTGAGTTCATTCCCTGTAGTGAAATATGAAATAGCTGATCATGTATTTTCATGCCTATTTCAGAACTCAGTCTAATTAGCAATATGAGTTGTTGTGAATATTTTATACCCATGCCTCAAAGCTTGTTCCTCACTGACATCCCATTCATTTTCATGTGTTTAGTGCCTACCTCTTCTAAGCTGTCCATGCACTTGGCTTCAAAATGCTATTCCATGAGTTCAAAGAGTATTGTGTGTTCTACAGCTACACAAAAAATGAAGGTAAGGTTCAAGTTTCAATTAATTTAAACCTCATTCATAGAAAAAAAATCCTACTGGAGCAAAGATAAGTTTATATAAAGTTAATTCATTCAGAAGATAGTGGACAACATACTGACAACCCTTTTTAGGTTTTTTATTCTTTTACATGTATATTTTAGAACATAATAAAAGTTTGAGAGAATATGTGGATATGTCTCTGTTAGGATACATAATATCTTGGAAAACGAACTAGAGCCTAGAGTGTAGACTATGATCATTGTGCTTGAGGAAAAAAAAAAAAAAGCATTGGTCTCTCATTAGAAGATTCATCATGGTTGTTAATTCAAGAATTCTTGGATTATAGATGAATGACAACATAAAACACAAGAACCTATGTTAAGCTGAAATCTAATAGACTCTTAAATATTTCAGAGGAACCTATAACCATGAATAGGTTCTGGCATTTATATTTACTCTCTCATTCCTTCTGCTCCATTAGTTTGAGATATAGCCCTGCAATAGATATTGTGGAAAACAGGGCTTTAAGAATCCAACATGAGCTGCTTGCATCAGGTTATTACGTTTTTTTCAGTAGCTCATTTCTTACAAGACTAATCACACCAGATTCAGACATTTCAGCTATCTCTAAACCATAAAGGAAGCAGGGCTAACACTCTGACTGGGGTTCCACACTGTGTGCCTCTCTACAGCCGCTCTGCTCTCACTTACACTGACATGGTTTCAGTCTTTGTCAAATTGTTGTGCTCTGAAATGGTGCCCATGTATGATTAAGGTGAAGAGCATAGGGCGGGGGCTGTTCCCCACTGGCAACATAGATTAGGAAATCTGTGGTAGAAAAGGAAGGCAGGTTGTAACCATATGGAGACAAGCTCAATACTCCTATTTGGCTTTATGGGCAGAGAACAGTAGCTGGCCTGTTGTACTTAGCATAATTTCAGCCTTAGCAGGGAGATTTTGATAAATTGCTTTGAGAAATACATTTTTCAATTTATCTTTTGTGTCCCCCAATAGATTTTAATCTGCTTGAAAAAGCAATCCCTACTCCCCTCTATCCATTCCTTCCTCCTCATGTTAAGAAAGAGGAAGGAATGCATAGTGAGTATTTGCTTGCTTCTCTTTTCTGATTGTTTTCCAGGGATGGTACATTAATAATCTGTCTGGGCAACCAGCTCCAGAATTTCGCCATTCTCATCATAAAAATATCTACCTTATATCCAGTCTGAATTTACTTTCTTTTAATTTAAAGCCATTACCTTTGTCCTATCACAACAGGTCCTGCTAAGTAGTTTGACTTCGTCTTTCTTATAGGACCCCTTTAAATATTGAAAGGCCACAATAAGGTCTCCCCAGCTTTCTCTTCTCCCTCCCTTTGCCCTGAACGACAGGCCTAGGCTATACACAAAGATAGAAAGACCCACTTCTTTATTTTCAGTGTGGAGCGTCACTTGTAAGATTTTGCAGTTGAGGTAAAGAAAGCATGGACATGTTGGGACTTCTTTGAAAGAATTTCTTACTCAGGTATCTCCACTCTACTAAGACTATGTGCTGCAGAACTATTGAAATGCTCACAGGCATCAAGAAAGCAGAGTCCACAAAACATTAAAGTTAAAACCTGTCTTTGTAAAGTCTGATATGGATTTCTTTTTTTATATATGTTCTTACCATGGTTGCATTAATGTAAATCTGAAATATTTAGAGATTTTATCAAAGGAAATAGTCTTAGGTAAAACTCAATTCTTAATTTTTTGTTATATGGGCTTCATGTGGGTTATTGGTAGTGTCAAGGCCCAAGGGGAAAAAACATGGCAAAAAATTCATGTGGTGAGAGGGCCTTGAGGAAAAAGTAGAAAGATGTGATATTTATTGGACAGCAGCAACTAAGGCGTTGAGAATTTAATATTATGAGATAAAACTTTAGTGAGGAGAAGCAAATGAACACAGAAAGAGGCAAGTTATCAAAATATGATTAGATATCGTTTGAAGAATATACCGGCTTGAGAGATGTCAGGATAAAAAACAACTTTTAGAAATAAACAGAACAATGACTGGGCAGTAGCAGCAGTAACATATAAAGTACATTTGATCTAGGAAAGTTCTTGAATTTAAAGTTGTTGGATAAAATCTGAGAGAAAAAAAAAGCTGAAATAAATTGTACTATTGAAAAAAATGAAATTATCACAACTTCAATAACTGAAACAACCCTTGTTAGTAGGGTCCAACCACATCAGTTGGGAATTGATACCAGCAATTTTGAAATGAAGATGTTCAGTAATAAGTGTGAACGAAAAATGCCAATCATCAATCCAGATTTAAACAGTTGCATATTAGCAAATCAACTAATAACAAGGGCCAACAGTTTAAACACAAATAGATTATGATTGAATTTAAAATATACTGGCTTGATTTCCACTGGAAATTAATCAATGAGTATTCAGTGAACTGGAACTTTCTTAACTTTTCAAGTTTTTTTATATTTGAAAACTGAATATCTCTTGCCTTCACACGTCTAATGTTTCTCTCTTGAAAAGTAGGTGTGAAGGACACTGTAAAAGTAAGAGGTTTTGTGAATACTGCTTAAAGTAGTTGGCTGTGGTAAAGTGATTCTGTTAGGATGTATTTAGCTAAATGAACCACAGCATAGCACTGATCTAAGTACACACTCTCCATACTGACCCTTGTCAGAATTGGGACCTGAACGTACATATTCTTCTCCGCGATTTAGAGAGCTAAAACTGATAACTTGCTGGGGGCTGTTTTCTTGGTACATTTTTCTCTATCCAATTGCTTTTAGACTCTGTGAAATTTCAAGACTGTTATCATGTAGACAGAATGATCCCATGAATTTAGGAAGAATTTTTCCATTATTCTCATCTCTGTTCAATGGATTTGTCTGCAAAACCTGTCATACTGTGTAGTTTGCCTATGCAAGGTGATATTAGTATTTGTGAGAATAAAAATTTCCTTCACGGTGAAGTATGATCACTAATTTTTACCAGTTACCTTATGGGAGATAATTTTAATAGGTCAGAAGTTTGGAAAACCAAAATGCAACAAAAACAATTGTTATCTTTTCACAGACACACTGGAAGCTGAAGATGATGTCAGTGAAGTAAATTATTCATTATGATTTTTTTGTTCAGTTCTAATTAATGTCTTCGGCTAACAGGATATGTTTGATACATTTTAAAGTCACAGGTTATGCAGAATTGTAGTTACAGTTCTAGTTTCCTTTGATAAAAGTTTTGTTTGGTTTGGTTTATATTCTTACAGAAGTTTAATTTGCTTTGGTTTTCATAGTAAAGTGTTTTAGTTTTTTTACAGTGTAAGAATGACTAAAGTTTGGGAAGTTATTTTTAGTTCCTAGTGTTGTTGATAACTCATATTAAGAAAATAATGACTGCTCAGTGTGTTACATATCTGAAACAAAGCTATTGCAACTTCGAGAAGTGAAACAACCCTTGCCAATAGCTTTCATAGCTCAATATGAAGAATAACATTAAATAACATTTAATACAGAGCTACATAGCTATTTTAATGAAGTAAAAAAGGTGATGCAATCTTGTTTTGTGGTTTCTGTGATAACTTGTCATTAGTACAGCAATATGAAGCAAGATTTATTTATCCATGTGTCCAAAGACACATCTTCAATGTGAACTAGCACAAGCAAAATGCTAGAAAATAGAAAATACTACACCTTGATGATACTTTTTCAAGTATTAATCTACTTTTTTCCTTCTAATGGCAATTTTGTTAGGCTTTCTGTTCATGTAGACCACTGATAAAGATGTTCAAAAAATGTCTTCATGGGCTTTAGTTTCTGAGTGCAAAACTTACCAACCTCAATCAGTAGCTATGTTTTAACTAACACCTTCTTGAAATGAAAGCAGTTTCTCCATGTTCCCAGCACAAAGAAATAAAAATGTAGGTAAAAATTACCCCAAGAAAATTACAGAGAAGGGTGAATTCTGAGTGCTGTTAGACGAAGAGTAAAGTTCTCTGCAGTGACTAGATGAAACATATAGCCTACTTAGTTTCTTTTCAGAGGAACCAATTCCAGAGAATGGAAGGAGATATTTCTTTATCTTAGTGATGTAATAATACTTAACCATTTTTCTTATTGTACCAGATTAGTATTTAACTATTCTTGAATAAGTACACATACACACTGTCTCTTCCTTTGAAAGAAAGAAATTGTTCTGATCCATCAATCTGTTTTGTGCAATTGCATCTTAGAAGAAAAACCTTTAAAAAACAGGACATCTGCCAACAGGATTGCTGAAGCATGCATCTTCAAATAGGACCTTCAAATGTTTTTTTCAATTACCAAGAAAGTTATATCCTCTTAATTCTCCTTCTCAGTTGTTTGCTTTGTGATAGGTTGCAACAATGTAAAACACCTTTTGGTTAATGAGGTAAAGCAGATTTTCAAACATGGAAAAGTATTTGCATAAATATTCACATGAGTGGGAGATATTGATTGAAGAGGAATTTAGTAACCTAATCCACTAAATTTTAATGGAAGTTGTGATGCTAACTTCCCCTGTGCCTTTTTTTGAAGACCTTTCAGTTAAAGTTCAGTTAGAGACTTCTGCAATACTCAGGCTCTCCTGTCTTTACTGTTAAATTAAGCACTACATGAAGTTAACGTATTTTCAAGTCACAGTATATTTTAGTCACCAAACTAATACAGTGACCTTTCTGTGGTATTTTTTTGTTTTAAACGTCACATAAATTAGAATAAGAAATCAACAAGACATACAAGATAAAATCTTTCAATACAATCAGAAAATTTTTTAAATTTCATAGAATAATACAATAATACAATCTGGTTAGGGTTGGAAGAGACCTTAAAGATCATCTACTTCCAACTCCACCCCACCATGGGCTGGGATGCCACTCACTAGATCAGGTTACTCAGGACCCCATCTAACATAGTCTTAAACACTTCCAGGGATGGGACATCGACATCCTCTCTGGACAACCTGTTCTGGTGCTTCACCACCCCCCCAGTTACTAATTTCTATTAATATATAGAGAGGTATCAAGTCTGATCTCCAGTGTGCAAGTCCAGTGATGGTCCTTGATGCAAGGTAGAAATCCGAGTTTAATGCAATACAACTTGGAATATATATTGGTACATTACATTTAATATTTTACCAAATCTAAAAAAAAAACCCCGTAATTCTGTATTGCCATGCAAACTCTGTACTAGTTTGTGCACTAGCTTCTGTAAATTAACACTGTCCCTCCTGTAACTGTTTCTGTTTCATTCTCATTTTCCAAGACCATAAAAAAAGGAAAACTCCCCCACCCCCCAAAATATCTGGCTATTTTCTCTATAATATTCAAAGTTAAAACAGTAGTAAAGTCTAGTAAATATCCAAAAGTAAAAGCACTCTTAAGTAAAATTAAGGCTTTAAAGTTAGTTTGATGATAACATTGATAGTTGTCGCAGCTAGATTTATGCTAAAATAATTACTTGAAATTACAGAAAATAACACTTGTCTTTTAACAGCAGCCTCAAAGAAAGGATATCAGTGTTCAAGCTCTCAATAATATTAGCTTATTCAGTTACTTAAAACCTGATTCAAATCTTGCCTGAAAAAGTAGTTAAAAGTCTCAGTTAATTTAATTTGGATTTGTATTTGAGGTTCTTTTGGTTGGTGTTTGTTTGTTTGTTTGTTTGGGGTCTTTTAAATAAAGTAAGATGAACATAATTCCAGTTGTTACAGTTGCAGCTTTAATTTTTTAGAGGAATACATTTTAAGGCAGGTCAAAATCTGAACTCCCAAATGTAGTATTGTAAGTTCAGCTTTATCTTGTTTGTGAGTCTTATTAAAATATCAGTTATTTTAAAATGTGTGTGTTCTGTGTGTTTTCACTTGTATTTTCTCTTTCCTTGAAATGTTGTGCCACAAATTATTTTGGTTTAATTGAATACTTAAGATTATATTTTTTGGAAAAAAGATTTATTTATAATATTTATACATATTGGTGCATGGACAAATAATTAAAATTATTAAAAGTATATTAAACTTTGAAATCTTTGTTTAATTGCGTCAGATGTAAAACATTTAAAATTGCACTGTGTATAAAAAGGACATTTTGTACAGCCTTTGGGAAAGAGCTATAAAGAGTAAATAAGACTTATTTAGTGTTTTAAAGTTATATTTGTTCTGAAATAAACTTTAGTAGCTAGTGTGATGGTCACTGACTGTTATTTAGGTACTAAATTTTTACTTAAAATTGTTTCAATGTTAATATTCTGTGATTTCAGTAGTCACATGCACATTTGAATGAGCATTTGTAAATGCATCATGGAATATTAACTGTAACTTGAATGTGTCTCTACATTTTTCTAGCTAATAATTTTGAAAAGAGAAATATGTGTCTGTCCAAGGAATGACAGAGTCCTGTTGACATCTTGAAAATCATTACTATTTTTTCTGCAGTAAAAGCAATTTTTCCTCATCTCCAAATTTCCTGACTCCAGAGCTGAACTGCATTAGCCAAGTCAGATAGAGCGAGATAGTCACCAGCTTTTTTTCTGTAATGATACCTTTCTGTTCAGCTGTAGCTGCTGGTCAGATTGCTCTGCTCTGCCTAGAGCCATTTCTCATTCCACAGCTTGAAAATCACCCCCTTGATTTTCAAGCAGTTCCATTTCCTGGTTCCAAAATGACAAGAACCTATAAACATGAAGGAATGGCCAGGCAAAAAAAAAAAAAAAATTTCAGGTGGTCTTCCTAGCACTGGATCTGCCTTTATGAATACAGCTGCTTGATTCACGTCAGAAATGGCTTGTGCCCCACTGGTGCAGGGCACAGGAGAAATCAGTATGACAGCTTCCACAGAACCATACATTAAGGTTTTGGTGGGTTTTTCTTTTTTCTTCCATATCTGTCTGTAAATCTTTTTCCTCATTTCAGTGATTTTTTTCAAGTCCAGAGAGTCTGTTGTCTCCTGCTGAATTTGTTTGTGCAGATAGCACAAAACCTTTTGGAAATAACATCAATTTAAAATGAATGTACAATGGAGAAGGGAGATGTGAGAAGTTTAAAGGTAAGTATCAACCTAAATTCGAGTTTAAGTCCAATTTAAGGTACAGGAACTAAGCATGTTTTCCTGAAAGTGCTGGGTGTTTCTCCTCTAAAAAATGAACTCAAAGGAGAGCTTTTATATAAGGGAACAAATTTGAAAAAGTTGCACAAAGTTAATACTGACTTTCTAATAACGCTGTGCTGAAATCCGATGTGTAGGCACTGCAGGCACTGACTCATTAACTGCAGTTATCCACTGCCACATCTTCTGGTGTATAGAATCCTGAAATAGTTCTGTTGGGTTCATAAACAATTTTTTTCTTTTATAAAAGCAAATTAAAGAAGGAGTATATTTGATTTTCTTCACACTTTTCCATACATTCAGAAATCAAAGATAATTAGAAAATTACTGTTACTCTGGATGCCTGGATAAATCTAAATAATGAAGTAATCAAATTTTGTATATTTTTCCCCTAATACCCAAGAAGAAGTATCCTAAATGTTTTCCTGAGTGATGATATTAATTGAGAAAGCATTTAAATTGCATTAATTATCCTGAGAGTTCATTATTTTTTAGTCATTTTTCTTCTATATTAACAAGAATAAGTAGGGAATTGCTACAAATTGAAACAATTGGAACCATATGCTTTCGTCCTGCTTTTTTAATTTTCCTTTTGTTTCCCCTGCATCTAATTTCAGAGCTTCTTTCCCTGCAGCATCTTAATGCTATTAATTTTTTTTAAATAAACCTGCATTATTGGAAGGTCATGTTTTAAATTTAAAAGAGCTTTTTCTGGCCATAAAATGTAATCTGCAATATTAAGCAAAGATCATAGCAGATAGTACTGTGTGGTTTCTCTTTTTCACTTCATTATCAGTTGGCTTTCTGAATTTCAGAGGATTATGTCAGGTTGTGATGGCCCCAATTTAATATTTATCACAGCAGTAAAGGTGCATTGAAGTTCCTGATACATGGGAAGAATGTATTCAAAAGTGATTCCTGCTTTAATAAAAATGTATTTGTATCCTTATCTTTTGGACTTAACGAGTCTAAAAATTCTTCTATGTTCTCCAAAACCAAAATGAAATAAACTAAGTCAGTGATTTTCTACATTTGTTCAGAGTTTCCTATTTTCTTCATTTCAGAAGAATGCTTACCTTTTTATTCTGTAATTGAATTTGAGTATTTGAATTTTTAGTGCTGAGGCATTTACTGGACCAAAACTATGTTCAGCCTCACACCTGAAGAAATGCAGTATCTCTGCTAATTTTAATCAATACCAGCTCTCTCTCAATAAAACAGCAGTCTAGAGAGAGATAAGAAGAGCTTTTTTCTCCGTTGCCTCTTTCACCTCCCAGTATGAAAGTGCAGTGTCTGTAGAGGCTATTGGGCATTATGACAGAAGTCTTTGTGAATAGCACAATCTCCATTTTAATAACCTCTTGAAACAGGGCCTGCTTGTTCTCCCACGTAAGGCATTCTCTTTTTTGGACTTATTTTTTATGTCCTACTCATCCAAAACTAAACTAACTTCAGATTTTAGTTAGTGATTATCGTGGGTTTACCAGCCTCCCCTGACCTGAAATAGTCAAGTCCAGGTGAATTTCCAGAACAAAAGCCAATCAACAGTTTTAGTAACACCTCTGCTAATGACATATTTAAGAAAACCGAAGAGAAGTGGAATTGCGCAGAAGAATTAGGAGGTCATGGAGTAAGAGGGAGGCAGCAGGTCCCCGAGCTGGGGAGCCAAGCCCTCTCCCCCAGGCCTTGGACCAGAGGTAGGCATGGCACTGAAGTCTCTCCAGCGGGGACGTGTAACAGTGGAGAAACAAACTCCAGACAGAAGCTGCCCACCTGGAACTTGCTGCAGAAAGAATTCCAGCCTGGCGGAGAGCAAAGAGGACTTGAGATAATCAGCAGCTTCAAGGTCAGTTCTAGCAGGAGAGAGCAAAGAGAAGCGTGGGGGGAAGCCTCTCTCCCCACCTCTCTCCCTCCAGCAGGGGAAAGACCAAAAGTTGCAAACCCCTGCTACCTGTAGATTATTGGGATGCAAAAACCGCCCGGCAGCTCATTTGTGACCTAAAGGACAGCAGAGTATGGAAGAGCTGTTGTCCTGAGTGGACCCACAAGGATAAGTCTGGTTAAAACTGTCTTCTGTGGGATGGGACCCCACAGGAACAGCAGAAAAGGACTCAAAACCATTCCCTGTAGCCTGTGGTAAAGACCATGGTGTAGTAAGTGTCCCTTACAAGCCATAGCAGACCTCAGGAGCTCTGATGTGCCCCCTGGCCTCTGGTCCTAGCCGGAATGGAGGAGGGACAGACCCAACCCTGAAGTCATCATGCAGCAGAGCCAGCCAAGAGAGAGAGAGAGAGAGAACGAAAGGAATCTCCAGCTATGACACACTGAACCCGTCGTTCTCAAGATAACCGAAAAGAAACTTTACAAGTGTTACAGAAATTGCTACAAAAAGAAGAAACCTTCCTCCTTTCTGGACTGATAAACCCGGAAGAAATGCTTCTGTTGGACCTGGCACTCAGCCAAATGCCCAAGCCCACAGTGAGGACCTTCCCCCCTCCCTTGCCTTCCCAAGGCATAGGGAATAAAGACTGCAAAACCTGAGACTAACTGAACTATATAAATCATAACCTAGCATTCTTTTCATGAGATAAGCAAGTTTAATTAGAACTGTTGTAGTATATGTTATTCCTTAGTTTTATCTTGCTAGTAATAAATGTTAGTATTATACCACTTACGTCAAGCCTCTGTTTTGTCTGTATAAAAGCTCTCTCAACTTATAGTAATTGTGTGGAGGAAGAGGAAGGCATTACTTGTAATATTTAAATGTATATGCTCAAATCCACAAAAGATTTAGGATGGATGTAGGCTCCTAGTTTAAATATCAGACACAGTTCTCAAAATCACAATGTGACTCTTTAGGCATTTAATACCTTTAGGTACTTAAATTTTGTCAGTGAGTTACTACTAGTGCAGGCAATTCACTTCCAAATCTTTCCCAGCTTGGTAACACTGAGCATCTTAATGCATTCTAACCATTTGTCTTCAGCTGGAAACCTCTGCACAGGCATTTCACACAGAACAATCTAGAAAGTGTGTTGAGAGAGTGATACCTCCTGTTACTACAGGTGTTTCTTCCCTTTATGCAGTATCATAAAGGTGATAACACTTAGTATATGGAGAACTTGAATTCAGTACCCTCCTCACCTGAGGGACACTTAACATCCCATGTTCAGTAAAAAAATCTTTACAGAGGAGTCATGCCCCAGAAAAGTAAATTTACTGTAATAAATCCAGGTATTAGGGTTCAAAGCTATTAGGATTCAAAGCCCTTTACTCAGTGCAGATGATCAAATGCTTCTCACATATAAAGCTTCCATTCTGAACCGATGGTCCAAACACTTTCAAACTCTCTTCAGTACCATCTGTGTAGTTCAAGACTCATCAATTCAGTACATTTCACAATAACCAGTGAAAACTGAACCGGATACTGCCCCCACCTTGGGAGAAACCCTTAAGGCCATACAGCAGGTGAAAACTGGCAAGGCAGCCGGGGTTGACGGAATTCCACCTGAAATCTGGAAGTATGGTGGCCAAGTACTCCATGCTAAGTTCCATGAGTTTGTACTGCGTTGTTGGGAAAGTAGCGAACTACCATCAGACCTCCGTGATGCAGTCATCATCACCTTGCACAAGAAGAAAGGAGATAAATCAGATTGTTCAAACTACCGAGGCATTACTCTGCTCTCCATTGCCGGCAAAATCCTTGCAAGAATTCTTCTGAACAGGTTAATACC
>VYXB01000987.1:1915-114543 GCA_013397135.1 Pachyramphus minor | reverse complement strand
TGTGTTTTGTTTTTTTTTTTTTTTTTGCTTAAAAAGTAAGCAGAATGAACTCTGTATCTACTCCCAGGTTGCTTATTCAGGTTTTTTCACTTACTGTTTAAATTTACTAGAAACAAGGTTGCAAAAAAACCTTACAGCTTATCTTCTGATGCTAAGTTACTTATATCTACCAATATTTTTTTTTTGTGCTGCTTTTGGCTTGGGTAGAATTCTATTCTTCACAGTAGCTCATAAGGAGCCACGTTCTGTATTTCTGCTGAAAACAGTACTGATAACAGTGGGATGTCTTAGTTACTGCTGAGTAGTGTTTGCTCAACTGGCAAGGCCTTTCAGATCCTCACCCCACCCCATTAGCGAGGAGGCTGGGGCACACAGGGAGCTGGCAGGGGACACAGCTGGGACAGCTGACCCCAGCTGACCAAAGGGATATTCCAGACCATATGGCATCATGCTCAATGTATTAAGCCAGGGAAAGAAGAAGGAAGAGGGGATGTTCAGAGTTATGGAGTTTGTCTTTCCAAATTACTGTTACACATGATGGGGGCTCTGCTTTCCTGGAGATGGCTGAACATCCGTTGCCCATGGGAAGTAATGAATGAATTCCTTGTTCTGGTTTGCTTGTGCATGTGCCTTTTGCTTTCCCTATTAAACTGTCTTTATCTCAACCCATGAGTTTGCTTTCTTTTCTTATTCCCTCCTCTGTCCCCCTGAGGGGGACAGTGAACAAATAGTTGCTGACTGGTCTTAAACGCCTACAAACATTTAACACAGACTTCTGTGGTTATGTTCATCTGTATATTTTGTTCAATTTTATTTTATTTTAATTTTGTTTTAATATTTTGTGTTATTTATTATTATTTTTAATGAAGCTGAGATTGTTTAATTCTGTATTGTGAATTTATATCTTCTATTTTTCACACTGTCAGTCCGGCCAACTAGGAATATCATTGTCAACATCTGAGTTCATCTAAGAACTTCTTATGCAAATTGTGAATAAGAGCATACTGTCAGGCTTTAGCTTTAATTTAAAAAACCAATATTTTCTTTCCTTTCCATTTTAGCATGGAAGAAGTGGAGAAACAGAAAAATATGGGTACATAGTAAGTAAGAAATTACTACCCAGCTCTAGCCTTGATATATAGAACGAGTATTTTAAGAAACAGTGAGGCTAATACCTT
This sequence comes from Pachyramphus minor, assembly GCA_013397135.1. NCBI lineage: Eukaryota > Metazoa > Chordata > Aves > Passeriformes > Tyrannidae > Pachyramphus > Pachyramphus minor. The sequence goes on along the minus strand of VYXB01000987.1, from coordinate 113,365 downwards.
AGGCATTAAGGGTTATATATGTATATGGCATTACCAATAGCACAGAAGATTTTGTGATTACGGGAGAAAATCTGATTTTTCTCTGCCTGCAACATAGCTTGATAATTTCTGTTTGGTTTTTTTACTGTTAGTTTTAATAAATGTGGGAGTAAAAGTGTGATGGTGGAATAAGGCTGAAATTACAAGAATTTGCATATTATGGGCATCTTATTAATAGGAATAAAACAAATGAAGAAGGTAAGATTAATTTTGTTGTGAGAATACAAAGTGTCCAGAGAAACACAGAGAATAATTGCTGATCCTAAAAGATAAGAAATGTAAGCAGCTTACTTTTCTGCAAAGTTGAGTGATTAATGACAGAATCAAATATAACTCCCTGCTGCTACTGTGGGATGTGAACCACGTGCTCAAGTCAAGAAGAATGGTAGGTTTAAGAACACTGACCTTCCACCTGGTCAAGTAATGACCACATTCTTTTTTCAGGCTGACATCATTAACTATTCTTATGGGTGACGAGGCAGAAAAGATTCCCAGATCTCTCTCTCAAACTACTGTGTCATAAAAACCCCACAACATACAAGTAAACTTGAATATGACAGCAGAAAAATCAAGAAAATACAAGTGTTGTATTAGAACACATATATGAATAGCACAATCTAGATATCAAACACTGGTCTAATAATAGCTTAAAACACGAGCAAATACATTTATATCATTTTATGATTTCTATAATTTTATGTTTTGCATTCTACACAGTTGTAAAGCTGAGCTTTATTATTGTTGCTGTTGTTATTCAGTCCTTTTCTGATGGACACCAAATAACAAAGCACTTTTTCAAAGTGCAACATTAAGTTATGAATTAATCAATATGTTATAAATTTTGCATTTACAGACATGGACACAACTAAGTGTCCTCAACAGTTCTGTATGTTATACTTTTTTATATGATAAAAATGTTATAACAATTTCTATTTTATATGGATTATTTTAGTTTATGGATTATCTTTTCTGATCTGTGTGTTTCTTGGATTAGCTTAATTTCATTTATTCTGTACAATTATAGTAAATATTTCAAAATTAGTTGATTAAAATCTAGCAGAGATTCAAGGATCTCTGGCTTTCATTTGATTTTCAGTAGGAGTCAGTTGTCTTCACCTCTCTATAGGATTTCTGCTGTTCTAAAATATCTGAAAAAATTATAGGAATGATTTTTAATTTATTTGGTTTTCCTGTGCAGTACCCTGGTAAATAAATCTTTTTGTCCCTAAGCCTAAGAAGTCTATTTAACAACTACTTCACAAAAAACCCCAAACCAAACCAACCAAACAAACAAAAAAACACACCCAAAACAAAACAACAACAACAGAAAAACCAAACAAAAAACCACCACAAATGAAAGAGGAAAATTATAGTTTTCTTATTATCATTAACAATGTTTAGATTCTGTAAATAGGATGCTGTGATGATTTGGTTAAATGAATAAATATGAATAGTTAGAAAAATTAGCATAAATATGAATCGGTAAGGAAATGCACAGTTTACAAAGCTTTCTCAGAGGTAGACAAAATTATTTTGTGGCAAAGAATACGGCAAATTAAATAGAATTTCTCAGAATCACTTTTTTCTTCTTAGAGCGTATAATTGGTGGTAAGTATGAAAATGAGCACAACAGTCCTCACAACAATAACATAACTATTTAGGTAAATGCATAATTATTTTTCCACAGAATACCAGTTCTTTGACAAAAACAGAGATTCTAAACTTCAGAAAATTCTGCAAAAATGCATCTTATGTCAATAATGAGTGGAGGTAAAGCACTTATGAATACTCATACTTACAAATAGAAATTGTTACATTAGCCTGGAAAGAACTGTGGACAAAAGTACGGTCTGGAAGAAGTGGTTTCACAGAGTCTAGAGGTGGAGAAAGAAATGACTTCTCAGATCTACAGCTGAACTATCCAAACTAACTTAACTAACTGAAATATTTTGAGGAGTGCACTGAAAAGTAAGAGATGTTTCAGCTTATGAAATTCTTTCGGTCTTGAGTGAACAATCCAACATATAGCACTGCTAATTATTTCTCTACTGTAACCACCTGTACTGGAAATAAATAAAAAATAAAGGAAATTAAAAATATCATTGGGAACCAGAGGAAAACAATTTCATATAAATTAATACTTCATTGTAGCTGCAATAAGATTTTCTGACACAATTGTTATGTTAGATTTACTGCCGTTTATGAACTCAGAATAATGATGCAAGAATCAATAAAAAGTTTCTGAATAGATGCAGACCACATCAGAAAAAAACAAACAGAAAAACCTGCTGAGTAAAATAGAAATTGGCTTGTTACATTTTGCTTGCTTGCTAACTGCTTGTTACATCTTGCATCTGATTTAGTTGTTGATTATAATGAATGCAAAATTACCTCTCAGTGATTTATACAAAAAAAGTTCCTCAAAACATTAATCTTCTAAGGATTTACTATGGCATAAGGCAAATTAGACCAAAATTATGGTATTGACACAAATTAATTCAGATAATGATATTGATGACTGAGAGTGAGTTTTTTTCATCATTCTCATTATAGAGTTCAATATATTCAGTTTCATTATTGTGTATAAAGCAGGGTTTTAGGTTTAATGATCATAATTTTAAGGGTGTGTAAATGCTGTTTAGTACTGCGATACCTGAAACAAGGTCTAGCATTTAATTTTTGATCATGCATAGCAATGTAATGTTTTATGTTTTCACATCAGTTGAAAATAAAAAAGTGAAAGAAAAAAAAAGGATATTACCTTTGGTCAAGAATTGCAGTGCTTTAAATCTTAATAAATCTGCATCCAGAACCCTTGATTTCTTTGATAAAACAGTGTAAATGTGAAGTCATTAAAACATTATGTCAGAATTCCTCTGATCAATTATAGGAGTAATTGAGAAAAATTAATGTCTCAATGATCCAGAATATTATTGATTTAAGTTTGTCACTCGCTGTGATGATCTTGAGAAAGGCACTCAACTACTAAGCCACTAACACTTGCTCTTGACATTTCTAGTTTATTCCATAGGGTGCTGAGAATATTCTTCGTTGAACTATATGATCATTAAATATGTTAAGCTACCTAGAAATAGCATTTTTTATATTTTATTTCAATCTATGTATCAAAAAGTGGTCAGAATTCATATTCAGATATTTCTACTTGCTATGGACAAAATCAAAATATTCTCTCCTGTGCCTAAGCGGCTCAAGGAGATGTGTTCCTGAAGATGCTTAAAAAATTTATGCACTTCTTGGGCTGGTGCTTTTTTGTCTCTTGACAACACTGTGCCTCCAGCAAAGCAAGGGCATGCCTGCTGGTGGGAGTTGCAGGGCCGGAGGGGGAATGGCACAGAAAATATGGAGATATTAATATTTTAGTAGTAGAGTATTGTTGTGGAATTTATGTATACTTTTAAAAAATGTCATATCAAGGTGCCAAAGCAAAGGGTACAGTGCTTTTATTTACTTAGATAAATATTAGATAACTCATTATTAGACAAGTGCTGTCATGGGATATAATAAACCTTCTGGCAGACCCAGCCCAGTCTAGATGGGTCTTCAAGCATGTCATAAAACATTGTTTGCTGCAAGTAACAACAGAGTTCCTGGGCTACAAGGATACGGGTTCATTTAGCTCTGCTGTGGAGAGCCCTACCATGAAGTTTTGCTTTTCATTTTCTTTATTTTCCCACTGAGTCATTAAACATCAGATAGTCTTTCCTACCTTTCCTTAGTTCAGTCCTTGTCCTGAGACTTTGTCCCTCCCACCTCCCCGTTACAGCACAGTTGTGCAAAGATGATCTTCTCAGCCTTTGAAACCTGCTGCTTGGGATGAGAGTCAAGTTGGTTGTATGAATGACCTTCTAACATTTGGTTGCCCACCCTCCAGGTGGGATGATAATTTTCTGCCAAAATATGACAGAATAGTACTTTTGTTCTTGAATGATAAAAACCACTTCACTTCTATAGGAAAACAGAGATCTCTAGGATTCATCTATGCAGTGATTAGTCCTAACTTCTCAAGCTTTAAGTTCTCTGATGGGCCCTTCCAAAGATCTGAGGAGGCACACAATTATTTACTTTCTTTTTTACTTCCTTTAGTAGTTTTCTAGAGTTCTAATCAATATGTTCAGTAAGAGTTTTTGGATCACAGAATTAACTAATTTCATTGTCATTCATTATCTCTTCTTCCTAATTTATGGAGAAAATATTACTATGGTATAAATTGAGAATTAATTTTTAATTTTTATATTTATTTTTCTATAAGACATCTTTGACATCACTATTGACAGAATTTTAAAATAGAGATAAATAATTTTCATTTGAAGTGTACTCACTTCAGAGGTCAGCTCACAACAGATTCATATACGAAAACATATTGAGAGGTATAATAATTCATCATTTTATTTCATAAATAAGTGATAGCAGGATGGAATGGCTGATAAAAAATGCCAGCTGTTCACAATTAAGCATTTCATATGGGTTGAATTTCTGTTGATTTATTTATTCAGTAATTCACTTTTATTTCAAAGTTTTTTTAGTAGCGGGGGCTGTAGTCAAACATAATGAGCAAGGTCTGGTCCTTCAATGCAAGTTTCCTTTTGTGGATCTGAATCAGGTACACAATATGTCTCATTTCTCTATCATCCTGATTAAATGATCAAGACGACCTATGATATTTTGTGGGGAAACACACACACACACACACGCACACACACACACACACACACACAAAACCCATAAACACCAAACAGGAGAAGTTAAGAAGTATATGAAAGGATATAATAACATGAATTGAGATTTTGTATTTTAAGATTTAATTTGCAATTTAGAAATAAATTTTGGTTTAGAATACAGAAAAAATCATTCTGCAGTTTTGTATCACATCTCTGATCTAGTCGAAAAACAAAATTCAAAATAATTTTAAAAATGCATTTCTGGAGTATGTATGCTATGCATACACAAAATTAGTATAATGTTTAACCAGCAATTTAAAAATGCTTGACATTAAGAGTATCTTCCATGGTCTCAACTGGATATAAAGCAGAAGGATTTTGTAATAACAATGTCATCCTTTTGACTGAAATTATACATGATTTTTATAGTGGATTAATGCTAAATGTATGAGCATATTTCATTAATCAGTCAGATTCCAGACAGCTAATTAAACATTAGCTTCATAATAGAATGTCATGTGCTGCAGAGCACTCTGCAGATCCTATAATGTAAATCATCTATACATGCTGGGAAAACAACTGGTCAACTAACCAGGACCCAGATTCTTATTTTCAGGCACTGTCTTAATGTCTTTCTTTGTATGTTTACCCATCAAGTTTTGAGCACAGTATAGGGTGATAAACTACTGCCAGTTTGAGTTTTTAACTGCTTAATGGATATGTTTTTGTGTTCTGTTCTTGGTTATATCCATTTGCCTTTAGAAGCTTCATCAAGAGTAAGAATCCTGTATGCTATCCACTGTTCGAATTTATTATTGGATCCATGGTGAATAACACATTGAATTGAAATCAGGAGACTTGATTAGTGTTACATACAACTTTTTCTAAATCCATTTCATCTCACTTTGTATCACAAATAATGAATTTCATCTCCTTTTATAAAGCACACTGAGGTATATGAATAAAAACATTATTCCAGACTTATAATGACAATTATCATTCTTTGTTCTTAAGAGCTAATAATACCTCTAGCGACAGAAGGAAAAAGTGGAGTGGATACAACCTAGCCATATTCACACAGTTGCTCACTGGCAGAGAGATAATTTTACCTTGCTCCTGGATTAGTCTACAAGAAAACACACTGGATTTCTTTTATATATATTACCTTCTCAGAGTATCTGCAGTTTTGCTGTACATCCTTCTGAAAATAAGTATGTGTACCAGTAGCTGTTTACTTCCCAAAAGACAGGAAGATGGGTATTTATAACTGTGTGCTTTACGTTCAGACCTGTAACTCCTGTCCTAGAGAGAAGTTTGACATAAGTAAGTTATACTGCAGTCTAAGACCCTTGGAGGCACTCTATATCTTCATATTTTGTAGGATTTGACTTTTGTGTCTTTGCGGCATATGAGACTTTTCTTCTTTCAGTGAGATATTTTAAAGGAGATGTAAAATTCAGTCACATTTTCCAGTCTCTTTTTGCTAGGGCAAAACTTTTTCTTGCCTAACAAGCACTGAATAAGCACATTAATTGTCCTACAGCTCTAAGCCTGCTCCCTGTATTGTCAAGTCAGGCCACAGATCCTCACAGCTCAGTGTGTTCTTTATAGCAACAGAACATACTAGCTTTTCCCAAATCCTTTGATAATTCTGAACTCAGAATAGTATCAACTCTAGAAGGTATGTAGGTCTGACCAGGATGTCTTCAAGATTTTTATTTAAGTGGTTGGCTTTCTCTGGAAGGATATTTTTAACTTTCCTTGGCTAACCTAAGACTCAGAAGCCCAATCAATATAAAAGCTCACAGATTCTTTAGAATCTTCATGTCCAAACACTTTTCCAGTGGTTTTTAATATTTAGATTTTCCATTTTTTTAAAGCTTGATTATTATTATTATTAATATTTTTATATTCCTACTCCCTAATTTAAGGCCTTAAGGTGACCTTTTTTTTATAAATAGCTGATCCTTTGTGCTGTCCAATGTAAACACACACAAAAAAAGATCACATATCCTCCCCTGCTTCATGAATAGACAACTTCATTTGAATGGGGAATTAATATAGAGGATTGATACTGAACTGTAAATTTCAGATGAAGTGGTCATTTCTTTTGCTTTTCCATTTAGTTCTATTCTTCTTTCCATTAAATCTAATGCAGCTGCACTTGTCACACAGTATAATTTTTAATTGCAGTTTTATTTGTTTTGTAGTGACATTGTTATGATATAGCCTCTTAGGAGTTTTAAATACATTGGCAAAAACCATTAAAAATAGTTATATGGAATATAATTCCATAGTGTAGGAAACTTTTTTCTACTTAAAATTTCAACTTGCAGAAAGTGTTTGTCCTACTTTGCTAAGAAAATATTTGGAAAGCTAATTTCAACTCCTGTCCATATTTGTTGTCAACTAAAATGTATGATTGAAAGTTGTATTTTTATCCATAATATATGTTCAGATTTAAGCTAAGCAAGTACTGATACAAACATAGAAACAGTCTATTTAAGGAGAAAATCTGATCTGACTTTTTTTTCTCTGCCAAAGTGACTTTATAAAAATTATTAATTTGTTTTATTAAAAATTCTTAGTTGTGTTGCTAAATTTCCAATACATTAAACCTTACTATATACAAAGTTTATTCAAGTACTACTTAGTTCACTCCTAGACTGAAATAATGATTATCAAAAAATGGTAATTAGTTTGACAAATCGTAGTTGGACATTCTTTATAAATAATGATGCCTTAATGCATCAGCAGCTACTTGACCACATTGTGGTTATTTGTAGAATAAGACATTCTAATACAAAGCTTCAGGCTGAGTCCAATTTTCTCTTCATAAAACAGCTTTTATAGTCATTATAGAGTATTAAGACAGTCCGAGAGTTAGGGAAGAAATTCAGTCAATGTCTAGGTGATAGACCATCAAGGAATAATGAGTTTAGATTTGAAGGCCTATTATCAAGCACCTCTTTTTAACTTCATTTTTTATTATGATGAAGAGCCAGCTTTTTTGTTCTGTTTCTCTCATGGTGTTGCCTGCTTTCTCTGATTCTGTCGCATTTTGAGCAAGGAGATCAGAAAGGACTTTTTGGACAGATGGTGGTATTGACTCTCAGTTGTAATTCATATGCAGGCTCTGTCCAGAATCACATTTGTGCCATATGCACTGACTTTTAAATTCCCTTTGGAAATGGTTTTAAGTGCAGGAACAAATAAGATCTCAAAATATGCCATTTCTCTTCCTCCTATGGCTATAGTAAATGCACCTCTGCAAGGTGTTAATGGACAAGGTGTCTCAGACCTTACATCACATCTCCTGAAGTGTGAGGTCAGCCTCAGCTGTTGAGGATAGGCCTCCTAGGAGAACTAGTTGTGCAAAAGATGAGAAATAATTTATATCAAGAGATTAAATTGAAATTAATCATATAAATTTTAGTTGATATTTGGAGCCAGATACACTACATCGTTCTACAAAAATCTGCCCCTCTAAAAAATAGAATTGAACGGAAAGAAAGAATATTATCCTCTTTATAAGCCATAATATTAGACTACTTCCTTTTCTTTTCAGTAACATGGAATATGATGGTTGTGATTACAGTAATTTATTATACTGAAAAATAGAGAAGGCAAATAGGCAAAATATTATATTTAAAGAGTGCATGTGTAATGCAATTTACATTGAAAAGGTAGGGCTTTAACAGCAAAAAACAGCTAGGGCAGACAAATTAATTATTATAAATATATAAACAGGTTACAGAATACAAGGCATTCACTAACTGGTGTAATCCGGAAGAAAACTCCTTTTGCAGGGATCCTATATTTTACCTCTACAGGTGGTTGTTCAGTTTCCATGAAGTTTAACTGAAGAAGTAAAAGCAGGCATACAAGACTATCAGGTGAGACCTGACCTTAGTCATATTTTTAAAATAACACCAATTGTTTCAGAAGTAAGATGTCATTTGCCAGATTTCTTACAGTTTATGGGTCAAGTCCTTCACTCTTTCACAAGATGATTAGGGAGTCCAACAATGACAATTTTTTAGGTCATTTGAGGGTAAGTTTCACATGTAAAAAATTAACTGCTCTGGTTTTCATCACCTTTTTCACCAATGTCTCTGATAGCAGAATTGTAGCTACAGCATCTCAGGGAGAATTACTCAGGAATAATCTGTTGGAATTATAATGTTACAAGAAGTATATTTTTAAATTTTCAGTCAGAAAACTATAATGTTGTATTTTTCCTGTTAGGAGAGTTGAAATGATGGCTCCTTGAGTGTATGCTTTGGAAGTCCTCTTTTTTTATTCTCTTCCAGAGAAAAACACACAGTACATTGCAGGACAAATAACTTGGTCAATATCCATCTTGTTCCATATTATGTCACCTATTATCTGTTAACCTTAAGCACAGAGAAGTATTAGTCTTTTCTTTAGGCTTCCTGTAACATGCCAACACACCCTAAGCTGCAGAAGATACTAAAGAGTTTGTGTCAGAATGTTGGCATTTCGGTGATAACTCTCATCCTGTGTATTTGGAGACCTTATAGCAGCCTTCCAGTACCAAAAGTGGGCATTCAGGAAGAGCACATAGTGATAGGACAAAGCAGTATGGTTTCAAATGGAAAGAGGACATCTTGATTGGATATTAGGAATATATGATTCACTGTAAGGGTGGTGGATGCCTCATCAGTGGAAGTGTTCAAGGCCAGGTTGGATGTGTCATTAAACAACCTCGTCTAGTGGAAGGTGTCCCTGCCCATGGTCAGGGGGTTAGAATTAGCTGATCTCCACAATTCCTCCCAATCAAGATATTTTGATTTTCAAAAAGAAGAAAAAGTATAAATAATGAAATATTTTGACCTTCTTTTTTTTTCATGCGTGGATTTTACTTGTCCCTGCAAACGGCAGATCAGCATAAAGGAGAATGCAACTTTCATTCTTTTAATATTTTAGGCTTGAAAAACACTTTTGCAATGACTTTTAAGATACTTTTTGCCACTGCAAAAGATAAAAAATTTCATTATAATGTGATAAAATGTCAGGGACATAAGATATCATTCTGGATTTATCTAATAGGATTTGTTTCTGATTTTCAGATTAAATGGTTTTTTTTCAGGTCTTGTTAAAGGGAAATTTTGTTATATGCTTAGCAGGTAAGAAAAAAATGAAATTCATGTGAATAGATATGCTCTATGTATGTGACAGCAAAAACATTCTGTGTAAACTACCCGATATAGGCTGTGTTATTTTTTTTTTCCTCTTGAGTACAGTGAGAAAACTAAATCTTCTATACACTTTTCTGGGTGGCATGAACTTTCAAGAAACCAGCAGGCAGCCCCTAAAAAGCATTATTGGTAAAATTTCATCAGATTTTTAGTCCTATTACAGCAATTTTAATTATTGTCTTTTATTGATTATTGGGATCTTTAGGCATGTGGGGTTTTTTGTGGAAGGTTGGTGGTGGGTTTTCCAGGGGGTTGTGTATTTGTGGATGATTTGTTTTCCTTATTTGTTTGTGGGGGGGTTGTACCAAGCTAAGCACTAAGGACCTTATCTCACCTTAGCCAGCCTTATTGAATCTGATTTTCTGTCTCATTGAGTTGATATGTTTGAACTATTGCCGAGCCGACTTGATCTTTAATTATTCTGGATATCAATGCTAGCATTATCCCGAATATGCATTTTGTGGGAAGGGGTTGTGTTTTTATGTTTTATTTAAATTACCTAATTATTATATTAAGAGGAAATGTATTCTTAATAATATAAACTGCCAAAATCTATAAAGACAGAAACAGTGAAGGGATAAAACAAAATGACATTACTTCCATCCAGACATCTTTTGCTATGTAGTTTATCAAAAATACCATGAATTTTGCATGCATTTGTTTGCATGTATTTTGCTGCACATTTTTCCAGGTCCCTTCTTCCTTCTTGGAAAGGAGAAGGAATTTCATAAACTCTGGCCTCTCAAATGGGAAGATTAAAACAAATCCATACTTCATTCTTTTACACAAGACTTTACAAATTTTTCACTAGTATTACCTGGTCTGATGGATTCAGTTGTAATACCTTGGAGTGCAAGAGATCTAAAGAATCAAGGAAAATTATACCCTTTTATTAATGAAAAATTGTCACAGGAGTTCATTTCTATTCTCCCAAGTTAAAACAATGGGTTCTGCAATTCAAGCTATTCTCTAAGTTTGATGTAAAAATCCATATCATGTAACATATTTTCACAAAAGACAGAATATAAAATTCATCACTGTATTAATAATATAGTTCAAACTAATATCTAATGCTCTTTCTGGAGCTAAAAAAAGAAAATTCACATATTCTAGTGGCCAACCTTTTCCAAGTGCATCTTATAATTATTTACTAAAACAATAATGGCTAAGTTCGGGAAATACTGCGATCTGTTAGACTGTTACTAGTTGTCTAGAGAAAACTGATGCTAGTATGGCACCTGTAAATCAGTGGTAAATAATACAACCAGAGACAATACTAGAAATTATTATTAGATCAATAGTAAATATGACCAGAATATCATGGCTGAAATAGAACTTCTTATCTAGAGTGCTGAAGTAAATTCCACCTTCCTTGATGAAAGTATGCTGTTAGATCAACTCAGAACAAACACTATGTTGCAACAATGACATATGGACCAACAAATTTGGGAACTGGTAATAAACAGTAATGAAAAACTAATGAAGAAAATAAGCTTAATGCATATTCATACATTGTGCTTCTGTGAACAGAAATGACCCACCCTGTAAATGATGCACAGAACTGTGTTTTACAGCGTCAGTCAAATTGTCTTTATTTAAATCAGAAGCTTTCTAAATTCAAGGAAATGTGAATAAAGTTGTCATTGTTGCACTAGTGAAGATTAACTGGATAGCTGGTCAATGAGTACCAGTTTAGATTTAAGATTATGAAGATCTTGCTGTTTGCTTTCTCTGTAGTTTTTCTTTAAGATAGTATGCTCACTGGCAGAATTAATACTAAAAATTGAAATGGTAATTTTAACAAAGAGATAAGATTTAATATAAAACCATGCATTGTATTTTAGCAAAGTTAATTTTTTTTTTTTTTTGTTCGGGATATAATTGAATAGTGAATGTCTGTAATGTTAATTCAGAAGATTCATAAGCATATTGTAACTGAATAAAAACATAGGTGTTGATGGGAATATATAGGTATCAGAGAGAGCATGGTGAAGTGTAGTTTCCTACTGAATGCAATATTGTTTTTACAACATCATTATACTGGCAATAATAATGAGCCATAAACCTTCAGAGGTCTTTGTAAAGAAAGGAAGAATACTTCTAGTACAGAGCTTGTTGTTTCTTAGAAGGATAAAGAAGAATCTTAGATACATATTTTTACATATTTAATATAGGTTGGGTTTTTTTTAATCTTGCTAAAAGTACATAGAAATATATCTATATAAAATATGTCCCATTTTGAGATATGAAAATTTTATCTACCATTTTTCTTTTTTTCCCCAACTAGGTTGCTTTGTACTTTACACATGAACAGTCCTGTCAGCTCCAAAGAAATGTACAGAAAAAAATTTTTAGTCCAAATGAAGTTACTAAAACTCTTTTTCTGTATTCAGTGTCAAATGGTACTTTGCAGGTAAGTACAAATATTCAACCTTTGCCATGGAAATTTATGTTAGGCATGCTAGAGAACATCAAACTCTACAAAGAGAAGAAGCAAGGGACAAGAAGGTGGCGGATATGCCATAGAAAAAATGTGACAGAAATTCGTCAATGCTTTATTGACAGTAACTTGCCAACACTTTTTTGTCATACTCAGAGTATATGGATTTCAAGAGAAGATCTCAAATATGGGATGTTTTGCCAAATAAACTGTTTTAACTGTGGGATTTTATAGTTTGAATTTCTTCAGCACTGCAACAAAACTTTTTTTTTTATTGTGTAGAAATAAATTTGTTTCCTTTTTTTTTTTCTTTCAGTAAATGGGATATTGAGACATTTCAAATATTTCTGGGTAAATTCTTACACACTGTGAAAAATTCTGAAAGTAAAAATCACCTCACAGAACTTTGTGGGAAAAAAAAAAATCCCTCTTTGCAATCCCTTTTGCTGAAATTGACGCCTTTTCTCTATAGACAAGAATCAAGTCATTCCCCTGAGGAACCTGCATCCTTTTTGTCATGAACAGTTAAGGGGTAAAAAGAGTCTTTTTGCTCATAAGGCTGAACATAAACATTCCCACCTGTATAACCTACCTTCTCATGAAATGGCCATTCAGAGATCCACAGGGATAATATCCTGCCTTATTCTAGGAGAAACAAACAAACAAACAACAATAAATCTATTTCCAAAAGCATTTGGGTAGCGATGGGAGGAATGAAGAGATACTTCAACAGGTCTTCCTATTGGTGCTTCTTAGTCAAGTTATTTCTGTACATCTACAAATCCATTTCAACTAAGGTAGTGCTGCAGCAGCTTTTCCAAGAAATCTTCAGTTTGGAGGAGGAGTTGAAATCAGTTGGAGATAGGCACATGACTGACTTCCTCTCTGAAATACACTAAGGAATGCAGCATGGGGAACAGACAGGAGAAATTAGAGATCTGTGTGCTGTGGTTTCTTTGAGATGTAAAAGATGTGGTGGGATAGATCACACAACTGGAGTGCTGCATTGAGTGGATATAGTATTTTTTAGAACGGACAGGATGGCAAAGTGAAAATGGGGAGATACTCTTATGCGAAAGAGCAGCAGGAATGCATGGGCAGGATGATGAGCCACCTAAGAGTTCAGGATTAGTGGGCAGACCAAAACTGTGACAACATCCTGACACAGATGACTGAGCTGTAGATGATAAGAAATACTCTTCAGGGCTTGATATGTTTAAAAAAAAAAAAAAGTACTGGTGGGAAATTGGAAAGTTGGAGCAGCCTTGGCTGAGGTGTTTATGAGATGCTGGAGTTCAAAATACTGGGATAGAGCAGGGAGGTGGGGTTGAAAACAAAAAGCAAGATCACAGCCTTGAACTTTGTGTGAGTAGACTTAGGCCTCTTTGGAGACCTGCTTGAAAGAATCTCATGGTATACAATTGAGGAGAGAAGAGGTGCCCAGGAGAATCAGTGGATTTTTAAAGGTCAGCTCCTCCAAACTCAAGAATGGTACATCCTGAGAAAAAGAAAATGAAGCTAAGATGACTCAAGGCTTGCAGAATGAGCAAGGGGCTCCTGAAAATGCTCACATATGAAAATGGAAGTGTGGATCAGCTGGAAGAAGCATCTGGTGACCCAGAAGGAATATAAAGGCACTCAAAATCTGATGGATAGGTTTAGAAGGTCAAAGCCCATCTGGGCATAAATCTGGCAAGGGACATGAAGGGTAAGAAGGGGGGGCTTCTACAGGTATATCATGAAAAACATGTCTTCAGGAAAGAAGTTACGTTAACAATTTTCAGATGGTTCTTGACTCAAGTCATAACATATTGTTTTAGTTAGCCATTCTGAAAATCTTTTAGTAACAGAAAGAGAAACTGTTTTCTAGACATTGAATCCATCAAAAATAATAAGACAGAAAGAAAACAACGTTCAAAGATCTGGTGAAAATTGTCAAATCTCAAATGTCCAAAGAAGCAGTTTACCTGTTGTTGCTCTGTCGTGGGTTACCCAGGGGATCAAAACCTTTTTGCTCAAACTCCCCCCTTCACACAGTTACTATCAGTTGAGAGAGGTTTTATCCANCTGCTGCCCCTCTCCTCACATGGCAGCTGAATTTCTTACTGCGACACACACCTTCTCTTCCGTTTTCTTAAATATGTCATTAGCAGAGGCGTTACTATAACTTTTGATTGGCTTTTTCTCCGGAACTATACCTGGGCCTGACCACTTCAGCCCAGGGGGGGCTGGTAACCCACGACATGCTCTCTGGCAGGTTGGCTGCTTGAATCAGTAGTTCTGTCTGAGTTTTCTGTAACTTTTGTTAAAAATTATGTATTTATTACTATAAATGAAATGTCAACTATTTTGTAGAAGACGAAAAAATTACAGGCCACAATCTAAATGAAGGGCTTTTTTATTTTCATTTTGTATCCTGAATTCTTTTTTTTTTCCAGTCTGTTCTATCAAAAATCCACGCATGTGAATAAAATATGTTGAGTAATTCAGTGTTTCAGAGGTATAACCCAGTCTTGTTTTAGTGTGGTATAGGGTATGTACATTTGCTCTTTCATAAACAAGTCAAAGAGCTGTTATTTAAACTTGATAACTGAAAGAATGATAAAGGGAGGGTTAACTGAACTTTTCTTATGCAAAACATCTAGAGCTATAAAATTCAGATACTTTAACATTCAGTAGCATACAATTTTGGAAGAACTCTTACATTGTTCCACTATTCCATTTTGGAAAAACCATCAACTATTAAGGCAGTAGAGTTTCCCAGGCTGAGTCTGAAGAAAATCTCCTGATTACCAATATTGCAAATTGAATCATAAGACTTCATCTTCAATTTCTAATAAACAGAGCTGCTAAGTTTTGGAAAAACACAAATATTAATGTGCATAATGTCTGGAAAGCTGTGAAAACTGAATGCTTTTGCACTCTATTCAAGTTCACTCTTAAATAGAGTAGAACAACCAGAGAGCACTCTGTACTCATGAAAGTAGTACAGGAAATGGTCAGGAATCGACCCTTTTACAGCTAGTAAAGTTTCACTGTTTTATAGTAGGGAAAAAGGCAATTAAGTAAAAAAAGAAACAAAACAAGTAAGTGAGAAAACAATCAGAGTAGTGCTATTTTATTGGTTTTTTTGTGAGAGACCTTAAAACACTTGTTTCATGACAAATGTTATGTCAAATGATAGGCAACAGCCCTTCTGAATCCACTAGTCTTCAGTCTCTTATCTAGGGATAAAAAGCATATGCAAATGTATCAATTTGCACTGACCAAAAATGTGGCAAGCAGTTAGTTTTCCCATCATGATTGCAGATACCCTTGGAGACTGAAGTATTGAACATAAAAGGAATGTATCTTCTTAACACAGCGATATATCACCATTCTTCCACGTAACAGTGTTCACATAATGATATGCAGAACTTTCTTTGCTGTTAATCAGACTGATCATATACTTTTTTATTGCTACAATGCTTAAGAAATGCAAAAACCATGGGGAATTTATTGCATGTTGGATGATTCTCTTCAGGACAATACTAAGGAGAAAAGCGATTCTTGACACAGTTGAAACAAAGTAACCCTAACGCGCATCTAAGAGATGAGAAGGTTCTCCTAATGGTGCTGAAATAGACATCAGTCGTTGAACGTTAGGTACTCCAAGTGTCATGTCAGTTCTTAGCCCCGAAGTAAATTACCTATGCTTCCTGTCAGACAAGGAAGTTTCACATTAATAATACTGCCTTGTTCTAGGCAGTCACAGGGATTTTATGTTCACAGATAATATAGTCCTTTTCCCAGACTTCTGTCAACAGAATTAGTTGTCACAGACATCACCAGCAAGACAAGTTAGTTTCAAGTGCTCTGAGAAGCTCAGTTTTGTAAACATCTTGATTCCCAATGAAATATTAGGAACTTTTTTCTTACATATACCCAATGAACACAGAAAACAACCAATGACACAAGTTACATCTTTTCTGTGGTCATTCAATCATTTCTGGGTTTTTCTAATACCTAATACTCCTCAAGACTCTTGGAAATTAGAATTAATTAATCCACACAGAAAGCTACTATGTGTGATTCTGTGACTGATTTTACAGACCTCCCCCCTCAAACTTGTATCACACTACAGTACAACATACTTCAGTAAGAGTAAGAAGATTCGGAAATGTAGAGGTGAAAGTTAGACATGTACCAAACTTTTTCTGCACTTGCTTGTCACCTAGAGAGTCTCTCTAGAAACCACTACTTACTGCGGCAATAAAAGACTAATTATATTCCTTACTGGTCTTCTGCAGTAGCTGAGTTAATGAAAGAAGTGTGCTCATATTACATGCAAAAATCAAACTAGAAAACTATTAAATCTATGAAGAAAGCACCTGAAATTTCAGTTTCTTTGTGTAGCTAGTCTTTTTTTAGGAGAAAAAAAGGTATGATCCAATGTGAAACATCCCATTAAAAATACTTTTTTTCTGTTTTTCCTCTAAAAGAAGATTTCCATCTTATACCTGGGAGCCTCTGCCATTCATGAACGCAAGCTGTGAGGGGCCACAGATCACGACTGTAATGAAATCTGAGCTCAACAGGAATAATGAGCCATTCAGAGAGACAACCTCTTACCTCGCCCTCAAGAACAGTAGCTGTTGCATCACAGCAGCATTTAGGGACTGCAAAAGTCATGACATATTCTGTAAATCTTAGAGGCTGTAGGCAGGGCCACAGGGTCATGCCACTCTCAACTATTTACCAGATGAAGACAGCTTTGAACACATTGGTGGCATCTCGATGCCCTGCTGCTGCAACTGACAATGACTTCACTTTCTGACCTTTCCAAGGACTCAGAAACAGACACCTGCCAAGTTAGAGAGCATTCCCTTTGGAACCAGAACCTTGAATAGTGAAGTAACCTGGATCCTGGATCATGTCAAGTGATAAGGAAACCTAGTGGTCTTGTGGCTTCCTTCTGTGTATAAGGTTATCAAAGACTTTTTTTTCTCTTTTTTGAGGCTGCCAGTGAGACTGTGCTGGACTATTTAAATCCAGAAAGCATCTCTTCACAAAGAAAATTACTTCAGAATGTCCAGTCTTCTTGGAGCGAAAGTGGTTAGAGCAAAAAAGAGCAAACTATGCAAATGTGGTGACCGCAAATTTTTACTGCCTAAAAGCGTAAAAAGAGCAATAAATCTTTTACAGTTTTTCTGGAACCATTAAAGCTACCACTTCAGGTTCTTTCATTCAATGAAATGATTTTGCAATGTGAGGAACCAGAGCAGTTCATGTGTATAACTTACTCATTAGACTGTGCTGGAGAGTCAGAAAAATTGCCTTGACAGAAAGTTAAAGACAAGATCACAGCATAATATTAGAATTTTCACACTGTTGTTCTAAATTGAACTAAATTAGATTAAATTGTATTGCCAAAGTGAGAATTAATTATACCTCTTTTTTTAACTATTTGCTGTATACAAAGTGAGCATAGCTTCAGAACATTTAATTAAAATTTCAAATTTACTAGAAAATATAATTCGTTGGAAAATTGTTAAAATCTTCAAGGTTAGGAAAGGATGACTTTTGAAATATTTGGAACCCAATCATTGAAGAAGAGAGACCGAAATGGAACTTGAGGCCAGAGAGTCCAACCTGCTGCTAAGAGTTGATGAACTTGGATCAGGTTGCTCAAGGTTTTATCTAGCTATATGTTGCAAATCTCCTTTTTATTTCCATAAATTTTAAAACTTGAAAAGCAATCAGAATTTTACAGACTTTATCAGTTCAATTTACAATGTTTTCTAGTGTCATCACATTTAATTGGCAAATTAAACCTTCAGAGCCCCACTAATGAAGTTGAATGGTTCCTCTGGAAAACAGTGAGCTTTCTTTCACAGATGTTCTCTTGTTATAGCACTCCTAAAAAAACTCCACAGAGAGTTAAGGAGCTGTCCAATGAAAACTGTCCCAGAGAAAAAAAAAAGGCAATAATAATCTATTGTAAAGAAGAAAGAACACCAAAAACCATGAAAACATTTTTGTTTCCATAGAAAAAATTAATTTTGTTCTTAGCAGGCTAACATTTTTTTTCTACAGCAGTGCTGAATATTACTGATCATCTGCTATGACTACATACAGTATTTAAACAAATATACCTGCTGGCATGCTGAAACAACTATCCTGTAGACTTGCCTCTGGCCAGCTAACAATTCTTACATGTAAAAAATATATCATAAATTAATAAAAAATAAAACAAGACAAAACAAAACAATGAAGAGAACTAAACAAAACACCAACACTGAATTAATTCAATAGGGACTCATTCTAGGAATCTATTTGGGCTATGTGACAGACCTCATTATAAAAATTTCTTTTTTTTTTCTTTTAACTGAAAAAAAAAAAATCCTTTCTTTCTTGTAGAACACACTGTAAATGATCTGCCAGGTACATGTCAGGTGTCTCCAGCTGACAATCAGAGAAATCCTATGTAATGTAGTGGTAGTTTGACCAATTAGATGGAAGTGGTTTGGATACAAAGAATGGCCACCCTCTGACAACAGGTATGTTTGAGATGTGTGGGTGTATGATGTGCAAACAAATGTTAATTCTCAACAGAAAATATAAGATTATATTGATCATGTGCATTTACTAAAGGTATCTAAAGTCATGTGCCTTTCTACAATATTTATTTCAATCATTTCTATACACATGTATTAAAAGAGGGCAAGAACTCACATACTTAGCAGCTTGCCTGCCTTGATAGCTCATCAGTGACAAAAAATGTACATTAAATGAACTGCAATGTTCATTCATATTAAATTAAATTTAAATTGTGGTGCAGATAAATGATTTTACCTTTTCATTTGTCATTTACCATTTACCATTATCATTAATAGGTCCTGAAGTTGTTACTGTACATCAATTATACCAACTTAAATATCATTTGGTTTTGTGTCAGAATGTTACTGTCAGTGTTATGAGCTTGTGTGAAGGGATTTTTTCCTTTCTTTTTTTACTTAAAATTCATTTCCAGTTATCAACTGTCAGAAAGAATACACCTTGAGAGACATAAGAGTTCTAATTGGCAAGTTTTAGATACAAATTTGTAGATGACTGTATAAAGAAACTCCTTTCCATCTAACAATAGAACAACAAATTTTTTTGCTAGAAAGTATCAATCATGTAATCTCTGTTCCAGCCCTTAATTGTTCTTAGGAAAAAACTATAATTTCTTATTAACTTTTCCTATAACTCTGATTTAAGTATTTCATAAACTAGAGGGAGGACTGTAGTATCTGCCAACACAGAAAAACTTTGAATAATATTTCAGATAGAGGATGAACCATTTAGCAAAATAATTTACTTTACAGTGAAACCTTACAAATGTTATAGTAGACTTTAAAATTGCATATGATCTTGATAATTGATAGGAACATTTGCAAACTTCCAGATTTTCAAATTTTTGAATTTAATAAATTTTTATTTTTTTTTTAGTCTTCGTGAAGTATACAGCTTTCTGATTAGGGAAGTGTTAATATCCACAGGAAAACAAAAAATATCTGTATATACCTTTCACGTGTTTGAAAATGAAAGCTTCTACTCTGCAAATTTTAGTTAAGAAACTCTTATGAAATTATTTTCCTTCTCAATGAAAGAATATAAAGCAATACCTAACTAACTAACTACAACAATTTCACAGCAAATACTGACATCTTTTTATAGTGCCTCTTTATAGAAATGTGAGTCCGTAATCTATAATGTAAGAGGAATTGTCAAGTAAATGCATTTGAGTTAATGAAAATTTTTGTTGGAAAGCAGCAAGGCCAAAGATGAGAATTATTAGTTCTCCACATGTAGCTATGACCAAAGATAGTAAAACTTTACCTTCATTCCTGGTTGTGTCTGAAATAATTTATCCATTCTGATGTAACTAAAAAATGACAGCTATCCAATATAAGAGATAAATATTAGGCACCTGAACTCTGTGGGACATTGGTTTATCTTCTACAGCACCAAGCAGGGTATGTGAAACATATAAGGAATAATAATAATTCCACAAATAATATAAAACTACTGGAAACTGGGTAAGATAGTTAACTCTAGCTGCTTTACGAGACATACTCAACAGTATGAGTCAGTCTCCTCAGATCAAGGGAGGACTTTTCACAGGGATTGAGTAAAGTCCATATAGGATGGATTTCATACTTGTAGAAGTATGAAGCATATAAACATAATTGGTAAAAGTGAGGAAAGAACAAGACAAAGATGTTATGCCTCTAGCAGAAAACTAACTGTCTCACTAAAACAAAAGACTTTATGATATTAAAATTTGCTCACTTAGGTAAAAGGCACAACAGTTAGGATATCAAACCTTCTCTGCCCTTTCCAGTGAGATGGAAGTGTTGGATGCAGTAGCTTGGAGAAAGTAATTGACATAATTATTAAATTAATGACTGGAAGCCAACAACTTTTAAATTAATGAATGGAAGTTGACAGCTGTGCTTTGTATACGTGTGTGTGTTTGTATTACAGAGAAGTGCAGTGAGTTCATAGTCTTCTGGGAGAGCTCAGTCTGCCTTTTATGTATCTGTATGGACATTAGCACTAAACAGAAAACTACTTTGACATTAATTTTTAGATAAGCCATTTTTATAATGGTTATGCTGTAATATGCTTGTGATAGTTTTATGTGCAAGTAAGACTGGAGAGTGCTTAAATTATCTAACTTCAAAATTATATTCAGTGATAAAAGAAACATGCAGGTAATTTTAAAGTATTCACTACATAGAAGAAAAAAAGGAACATGGTTTATAAACAGAAGTGTTTTAAAAAAAAGTTATTTTTTGGTTAGACGAAGTTAATTTTTGAAACTTGGGATTCTCAAGTCTGTTTAAAATGTAAATACCTCTAGTAATGTAGGTTAACTAAAATCTTTGAAAAATGCTTCTTACTTGCTTACTTCAATTACATTAAGAACAATAACTCTATTTCCTCAAATGACAACATTCTCATAGAAATTAATAAAGAACTGTAGACACTGAAAAATAAAACACAGAATTATTTTGGAGTTTCTGTTAAGTTTCTGAATAGTTAGTAGGTGCTTAAATAAGAATAAGGATCTTCAAATATAGGCTTAACATCTATATTGAGACACATGCTTTTCCCATGTAGCTTTGAAGTGATTTTGTTATCGGAATTTGGTTTTAAACCAAGCCAACTCATTAATGACTGAAACTATCTGCTGCCTGTGATCAGACTTTAGTGAAAAGACTTAAATGTGAGTATTTCCAAATCCTGACTTTTCCAGGGATTAAATAAGGCTAAGCTGGTATGATCATCTGCTCTTTAAAGATGATCCCACTAATGCCTCATATGAATTGGCAAGACTTACAAAGTTCTACCATTGCCTTTTGTCTTTATCTCTTTTGTGAACAGATGTATGACTTCTTGCCTATTTTGTCAGGACCACTGGATTCACCTGGAATACAGACAGAGAGAAGTTCAGAGCACATGCAGTAGTAAACCAAGGACTTTAACTTCAAGTATCTTTTAAATGTGTGTTTTCTTAACATTTTAAAAAAGGCATTGTTACATGGAAAAAAATAATAGAAAAAATACTAATGTGTTAGTTAATACTAATGTGTTAGTTAACATATTTTGAAACTGATCAGTAATGATTTATGTCTGTGTTCTATGTAAAACTGGTGACACTCCAAAGAAAACAGATAATAGCTGCATTATAAATGCAGTGCAATGGCAGTATAGTGCACAGGATGTTTGAAAATGAAACAGCTGATCTTGTACTGAATTGCTGAAGCCCCAACCTTGTCAGTGTTCAAAGCCAGGTTGGATAAGACCTTGAGCAACGTGGTCTAGTGGGAGGTATCTCTGCATATGGCAGGAGGCATTGGGACTAGATGATCTTTAAGGTCCACTCCAACCCCTTAGCACTCTATGATTCTGTAAATGGTGACAGAAAAAAATATTTTCATAAAATCATAGGATATACTGAGTTGAAAGGAAATCCATAAGGATCACCAAAGTCCAACTCCTGGCCCTGCACAGGACCATGTCAAGAATCACACTGTGCCGGAGTGAATTGTCCAAATGCTTCTCAATCTCTGTCAGGCTTGGTGCTGTGATCACTTTCCTGGGGAGCCTATTCCAGTGTCCAACTACACTCTGGGTGAAAAATCTTTTTCTAATATCCAGCCCGAGCCACACCTGATTCGGGTTCATGCCATTCCCTCAGGTCCTGTCACTGGTCACCACAGAGAAGAAATCAGTGTCTGCCCCTCTGCTTCTCCTCATGAGGAAGACTGCAACAAGGTCTCCCCTCAGTCTCCTCTATTCTCCAGACTGAAGAGATCAAGTGACCTCAGCCACTCCTATGAAGTCCCATGTAGACCTTTCACCACCTTCATAGCCTTTCTTTGGGTGCTTTCAATAGCTTTATATCATTTTTATATTGTGGTGCCCCAACTGCACACAATATTCAAGGCGATGTCGCACCAGACCAAAGTGGAACAATCCCCTCCCTCAACCAGCTGGCAATGCTTTGCCAGATGCCCCCCAGGACATGGTTGGCCCTCCTGTCTGCCAGGGCACTGCTGACTCAGGTTCAACTTGCCATTGACAAGGACCCCCAGGACTAGGACCCCAGTCCCCAATCCCATGGCACTGCTGTCCAGTATCTCATTTCCCAGTTTCTATGCAATTTTATAGTATATAAATCATTTAACTGCTAAAAGAACTACTAAATGCAATTGTATCTGTATCCAAAGCCTAAATTCATTGACACAACAGAAGCATGAAATGCATGAAACTCCATACCTATATTTTTAATGGGTAGGAGGCAAATGGCCGGGGTTAAGATTAAAGATCTTAAGCACTAAGCATTTCCTGGAAGAAGAATCTGAATTGGACCAAGAATAGTTTAACGAGTAGGACTACCAGTGTGGAGAGAAACAAACTTATTTTCTAGGTGCACAAACAAAGGAAGGATTCACATGACACCACGACCCCCGACTGTGGATTACATCTTTGAATTTCTCACTAGAAAAAATTACTACCTCAATAACTATTTATTAAATGTAATTACTATTTTTATTATATTTATAAGCCTTTGGATATAATCTTTCAGTTAAGTCCCTGACATTACGTCTTCCAGAATAAATCCTTTGCTTGTTTTCCCAAGGTGTGATGCTGAAGGGATAGTGATGCTTGGCATGATGCTATATGCTCAAAAATATAGTGTAGTGTGGTTTTGGTTTTTATTGTTGGTGGTGATGTTTTGGGTTTTTTTGTTGTTTTTTTTTAAGAAAGGAAAGAACCCAAATAAAATGTCATGAAAGGAAACTCCCAAGAGAGCTATGCCTGTAAATATGTTTAGTATAGGCAGAGGATAGGAAATAAGTTGTGCCACACTGCAGAGAATCTCTGATGGATGGAAGAGGGATGGTATAGACAAGTGTATTCCTTGGGCAGGAATTGTTTTTAAAAATGCATTAACTCTCACACTTTTCCTGCAAAAGCAGATGGCTGTGTAACATATTGCAGTTCAAAGAAAACTCAGAGTACCACAGGAGGCTCTTCCTTTGAGTAACGAAGCTGGTTATGCAAAATAAAAATAAAATGGATGGCTTTTCATGTATTTGAGAATGTCTTTATAAAGGACATCTAAGACAATAATGGATTGCAAACCTGAAACCATTGTGCTGTAATTTTATATGTAATTTAACTTTGCCTTATCTGATGCTTGATAGAAGCTACATCTTCCCTGAAATGCACTTCCAACTTCAATGGAATTTCTTACTGAATTTCTTACTGAAGAGATAAAGAGAACATAAAATTTATTTTTTAAAAGACAAAAAATATATTAATAAAAAATTAATTAAATTGAATTTCAAAGAGTAGGTGAAATGAGGTGGAGCTGAATTAGGAGTTGAATATATGAATACAGCATTAATAAGGAGATCTAGATTGCCAGCCCTGAAAAAAAACAGAGCTGCCTCTTCACAATATAAAGGGTCATTAGATGTATTTATTGCCAACATAATTGTTTTGTTCTATGAAGCAAAGAAATAGCTTTGTTTATGAGTGTGTTTGCATATTTGATGACATTGACCATGAACATGACATTTTTTTAAGAAAGACATGTGAATTCCTTTCATATATAAAAACTTTTTTCAAAAATTTTATTATCTATGATAAAATACTAATAACTGTACACACCATCTAACAGAAAATGTAAAAAACCAGCGACTCCCACATTTTCTGCTTCAAACTCCATGAGTATCTTTTGAATATGTATGCTTGCAAAACTCCAGGATGCATAAAAGCATGCTGAATGACTTTTGAAAAGTCATGGCAGTCATGTGAAGTCCCCAGTGACAGGGGAAAATGAAATATTGCACCCATTTTTAAAAAGGATGATAAGGAGAACCCTGGGAACTGTCGACCAGCAAGGCTCACCTTTGGACCCACTAACATCATGGAACAGATCATCCTGGAATTCATGTTGAAACATATGGAAGACAAGGAAGTGATTAGAGACAGCCAGGATATTTTCACAAAGGGCAAATCGTGCCTGAGTAATCATGGCCTTCAAAAATGGAGTGACTGCATCCCTGGACACAGCAAGAGCTACAAATGTCATCTACTTGGACTTCTGTAAGGCCGCTCACACGGTCCCACACAAAATTCTTGCCTCTAAATTGGAGATATGGTTTTGAAGAACTGTTAGATAAGAAACTGTCTGGATGGCTGCATGCAAGGGGTTACAGGCAATGTCTCAATGTCCAAGTGAAAAACAGTAGTGAAGGGTGTCCCTCGAGGCTGTGTACTGGGACCAACACTATTAAATATTTACATCAGTGGCATAGATAGTGAAATGGAGTGCACTCTCAGCAAGCTTGCAGGTGACAACATTTGAGTGGTGCAGCTGATTCACTCAAGGGAAGGGATGCCATCCACAGGAATCCTGGACAGGTTTGAGGAGTGGGCTGATGTAAACCTCAGGGAGTTCCACAAGGCCAGTTTCAAGGTTCTGACCTTGGGTCAGGCAATTACCAGTATCCATACAGACTAGATGAAGAACTGGTTGAGAGTAGCCCTACAGGGAAGGACTTGGAGATATTGGGAGATGAGAAGTTATGTGTAAGCGGGCACTTGCAGCTCCAAAGCCAGTGGTATCCGGGGCTGCATAAAAGAACTGTGCCCAGCGGGTCAAGAAGGACAATTCTCCTCCTCTATTCCACCTCCTGAAATGTCACCTGGAGAAATGTGCCCAGATCTGGGAACACAGTACAAGACAGATCTCTTAGAGCAGGTCCAAAGGAGGGACAGAAAAATGAGTGCAGGACTGGAGCACCTCTACTATGAAGAAAAGCTCAGAGAATTTGGGTTGTTCAGCCTGCAGAAGTCTCCAGGAAGACTTTATTTTGGTCTTTGAATACTTATAGGGGGATTATAAGAAAGACAGATAAAGATTTTTTTAGTGACAAGGGGCAAGACGGGAGACAACATATTTAAATGGAAAGAGAGTACATTTATATTACATATGAGAAGAATTGTTGTTTGGGTTTTTTTTTAAATTAAAGTGGTGAGATAGTGGAACAGGTTGTCCAGAGAAGGAAAAATTGAAAATTAAGGTAAGAAAAAATATGTCACATAATTTTTTTCCTCCAGTAGAGTAGACAGGAAAATTTCTTTTATTCTCTAGAATCTAGAGAGCTCTTGTCGCAAAGGGTGATAGTTCACTAAGTGTTTAGTACACTTGAAACATTTTCATGCCTTTTTATTGAGTAATTAAGCAGAACTTTTGCTCCTTAGAAACTGCCATTTCTTAATTGATAAGTTAACTTCAATCAAATTGCTCCAATTATGTGCCACTATTTGACACAGTAAATGTTGAGCATGTGATCATTAATTCTTTACAAACTAGCCATGTTTGTTAAAAGTTATGCTCCATTTCTCTAAGGTTTAGTTGTGTGGTGGTTTTATTTTTAGCTTCATTAACAAATTAGTTTTTCACAGAATCAGTGTGGTTATCTTGGTTATTATTGGTTCCTAATCATCATAATTGATAGTTTAATAAACAATACCCTTTTCTATCTCACCAGGTATTTGCTTTGTCATTGTGTACATGCATTTCAGTATCATCTCAATGACTTTTACATGAATAGCTGAGACAATAACCAGTAGTGCCCTCAGAATGGAATGCCATTTGTTGCTTAAAATACAATAAATTATACTATGTCGGACGTATGACAGAAATTCACTAGCATAGTACAAAAGTCATTAACTCAGACTGAGACCTGGCTTATTTCCAGTGATTTGAGTGACATTAAGGCAGTGCTAAATTTGACCCATTAACTTCTGTGTGTTTCTGCTGCATATAACTTTGCACATTCTGTATTCAAACATTTTATTACCAAGATTAATAGCTTCTCTCCTATTGCATTAACAATGCAATAGCATGACATGGAATAGCTGGCACAATACAAATGCACAAACTCATTAAAAATAACTACTTTCACACAGTGGGTTGTGCTACTCAGGGACTGATATGAAATCCTGACTGAAGTATATTACTGTACTGGTAAAATGTCAGAGATTCATGAAATTGCAGACAGACCTTATAAAATGCTTGAATGGTGTCATGCATAGTATTCGCAAACATTATCTACAAAATGTATTTCTTATTCTAATAAATTACTGTACAATTCTCATTATTGTGTAAAAATTAATGCATTATTATGACTATGTCTCCAAAATGTTTTGTAAGGTTATGACACACCTAAATTTTGATGGTTCTTGGTCCAAAAGCTAAGAAGACTTTAATTTTCACTGGATTAGATGAAGAAATACTTGAATTAAATGTAGGGTTTCCCATATTTGTTATATTGGATATATATTTTTACTCTTTCACAGGGAAGTATGGTCCATATTGAAACAAGGTAGTTGTTCAGATGGACCTTCAGGAACATATGGACTACTTTGCCTGCCATAATTTTTGATGGGATACATCTTGACTTTCAGTGCTGTTAACTTTGTGCTTTGTCTTCAAAAAGTGAAATATCTTTTTTTAGTTTTCAAAACAGCTTATCTACATTGATACAGATCTTATATTTCTGAGTAGAGCAATGTATTGCTACAATGGTTATGGGGGAAACAAAGACAAGGTTCTGTATAAGGTTTAAGTCTCAAAGGTAAAACGTAGCAAGTAAATTCATGTGACCAAAGCTCAACTGGAGTTGAAGCTGGCCAGAAATGTAGGGGACAATAAAAAATATTTCTTCAAATATATTAATGGCAAAAGGTGGCATAGAAATAACATTGGCTCATTACAGGATGAAGATGGTCACCTCACAAACAGACACAGACAAGGCGGAGGTGTTTAATGCTTTCTTATTCTGTCTTCTGTCTTTCTGCCTCTGTCTTCAACATGGATAATGGATGAAGGTGGTCTCAGTGCCCTGAGCTTGAGAACCTTTACTGAGAGAATGGTTAACCCCCAGTTGACCCTGAAAGTTGGATCTGATGCTTCAGCTGGTTCCCTATAAATCTATGGGGCCTCATGGGATTCATCCAAGAATCCTCAGGGAGATGGAAGTCATTGCAAAGTCCTCTCTTGATGATTTTTGAGTGGTCTTGGGAATCTGGAGAGGTCTCAGCTAACAGGACGCTGACAAACATTGTCTCAATTTTCAAGAAGGGCAAGAAGGGTGACCCTTGAAACTACAGGCCTATCAGTCTCACTTCAGTGCCTGGTAAAACAATGGAAAATATTGTTCTCAGAAGTGTTGAAAAACACCTGGAGGGCAACAGGGTCATTGTTCACAGCCAGCACTGCTTCATGAGGAGAAAGTCCTGCTTGCCAAACCTGATTTCCTTCAGTGACAGGGTAACCCACCTAGCTGATCAAAAGAAGTCAGTTGATGTAGTCTTTTTGGGCTTCAGCAAAGTTTTTGATACTATCTCTCACAGTATCCTTCTGGACAAAACGTTCATCATACAGCTGGATTATGCGACAAGTAAGAGACAAGTGTTATGCGACGAGTAAGCAATTGGCTCCCAGGTTGGACACAAAGAGTTACAATGAATGGGGTAACATCCATTCACTGTCACACAGTCACTAGTGGGGTTCCACAGGGCTTCATCCTCAACGAAGTTCTCTTCATCTTCATTAACAACTTGAACGCAGGGCTTGAAAGAGTATTAAATAAGTTTACTGATGACACAAAACTGGGACGAGCTCTCAACTTCCTCAAGGGCAGAGAAGTCCTGCAGAGACACCTGGACAAATCAAGGAGATGGGCAATCACCAACCACATGAAGTTTAACAAGGGCAAGTGACAGATTTTGCACCTGGGATGGGAAAATCCTCATTGTGTGTACAGACTGGGAATGGAGATGATGGAAAGTAGCGCCACAGAAAGCAACCTGGGGATCCTGGTTGACGGAATATGACCAGAGCCCCGGCAGTCAGGAGGGCCAATTGTGTCCTGAGTGACATCAGGCAAAGCATCGCCAGCCCAGGGAGGGGATTGTCCCCCTCTGCTCTGCACTGGGGCAGCCTCACCTTCAACATTTTGTGCAGTTTTGGGCACCACAATATAAGAAAGATTTTAAGCTGTTTGAGAGTGTCCAAAGGAGGCCAACAAAGATAGTGAAGGGCCTTGGGGGGAAGCTGTATGAGGACCAGCTGAGGTCACTTGGTTTGTTCAGCCTGGAGAAGAGGAGACCGAAGGGATTCTGTGATTCTATTATCCCTGTTCCTGTTTTACATTAATTTTGCTTATCTGTAGACACTAAACAGGGGCAAGTCAGGTGTGTTGAATAATTCCTGATTATAGTCTTATGCCATGGTCATGTCTTTAAACACACCTTTTCTAATAGCTCATTGTTTGGCTACGAAGTAATACAGCTGGTATTCTCATTTGCAATACTGTAACAAAAAATAGTAATGTATTGATTTTTTACCTGTTTACCACAGTATAATTCGTGAATGTCTGTTCAATTGCGATAGTGTAAAAAATGTGACAATGCAGTTTATCAGACTTCTACAATAATTATTTGCTTCTCATTACTTGAATGGAAATGGTAGTATTAAGTCCTCAATTGACAAGAAGACTATTTGTTACAGACTTGCAAAGCAGCAGCCTCGCATGAACGTGCCTAGCAATCCATCAAAACCTCTGAAAAACATAGGATTTCTTTTCCAATGTCTGTCTCCCAATTGTGTTGGAATAAAATACTTAAAATAAAAAGTCTTCAACTATAACTCTTATAATGCACTTTTTTTGCACACAGTCATCATTACTCTTCCTTTATGTGACCAATGACTAGAAAGTCAAAACACAATGTGGATTTTGTTCGAGATGAAAGGATTCAAGAAAGGAAAGAACCTCAGCAGATGGAGAAAATAGGACATGACTATACAATATCCATGCTTGATAGTGCTTTACTACCACTTAACAAACTATGAAACACTCATTCCTTGGTTTCGTAGAAAATCAAAGAGCCAGCAGACAACCTCCTAGAAGATGACCTGCCAGTCTTCATTTCCAACTTTTTTACTGTCATTAAAAGAGCTGAATTCAGCATGATTAATTTTGAAAGCATTCTAGATGAACGTTAATTAGTTGTAGTAAGCATTTTACTCATCTGCCAGTTTTTCTTTTCTTTATGGTTAATATACAACAATGATAAGTAGCATGTTTTACCCCATGTTTTGCTAACTACACTTTTCAGAATTTTAGTAATTTATGATTGGATATGTTTACATACCAGAGCCACAGATATCATCTTGACAACCACATTTCAGGATACAGCTGTTGCTTAGAGGGTAGACTACACTTTCCAATGTTTGTCCTCTTAGCATCCATATTCTAGATAACATGAAAACCTGAGGCCTGGATCTTCAATTGTGCACTTTATTTTGGCTAAATCTATATGTATAGCTCTCCATATCTGTAGATTTAGATATAAATTCTGTAATGGAACTCAGCCCAGTTTTTGTGTAAAACTTTAAACAAACATAATTTGTCACAGTACAGTTCATTCAAGATGTTTTATTCTGGGATTTAAAGAAAACTGAAATAACTATGCTTTCAAGACTAGAATTCAACCGTGTTGTTTTACATTATAAACTTGTATAATGCTTGTCTTCTCAACTCATGAAATATCAGTATCATTGGTCTTTCATTTATAAGCCTTACACTCACTGGCTGTTTGAATGCTATAGATAAAAATAATATATTCCCTTTGTTTTGACTGGAAAGGAAGAATATCACATAAATTGCCTCCATCAAAAATAAATTAAAATTTGTCATTGAAATACCTTACATTTACAGTGAAGAGAAAGGGAAGGGTGTTTCCCTGTGTAGATTCTAATTGTGTGTTTTTCTTGACAGCAATAGCAGATGCATAACGGACAGAAGGCTGTTTTTTCAGGAGAACCACATGATTTCAAGAATACCAGAGGGTTTCTTCATTAAAAAAAGCATGTAAATATGTGTATGCATATATATGTATGTATATATATACATATGTATGTGTGCAGCATTTTCTCTTTTTAAGAAACTATATTGAGAAGAGCTAACCCAAAACCTTCAACATTGATGCAAATGTAACACACATCTGTAGAAGACTGAGCAGTAAGGAGTTAATGTGTTGCTGTTCCTCAAACACCAATGGCCATTCAAACAGGCAAGTTAAAACAGCACGTGGATGGAAAGTGTTCTGTAGAGAGGTAGGGCAGCACCTTTCTGGGACCAACTCCCTTGTTCTGGTCCATGCTGACTGCACAACATAAAGGACAGCACAAATACCTGAAAGGAGGTTGTAGTGAGGTGAGTGTTGGTCTTTTCTCCTAGGCAACAAGTGATGAGAGAAAACGGCCTCAAGTTCCATCAGGGGAGATTTACATTATATATTAGGAAATAATTTCTTCCCTGAAAGGTTGTTAAGGCATTGTAATAAGCTGCGCTGCAAAGTGGTGGAATAACCAGCCCTAGAAGTGTTCAAAAGGTGTGTGGATGTGGCCCTTTGGGGTATGGTTTAGTGGTGAACACAGTGGTGCTAGGTTAATAGTTGGATTCAATGAACCTGGAGGTCTTTTCCAGCCTTAATGATTCCATGATTCTAATTCTACATAAAAAATAGAATACATAATTTTTAAAGACCACTTCAGTTTTGTGTATTTATATGCATGTGATATTATCAAAGGAACAGATTATAAGCAGTGCTTCAAGTGCCCAAGCATAGATGTTTAGTTCTGCTTTAGAAGTATGAAATGGCGCTAGATACCCAAGGCATTGCACAGAACAGGCAAATATAACAGAGAATCCATGAAAGGTCCAAAGCCTCCTGGAGCATAGGTTAGAGGCCAGTCAGAATACAGTACATATTAAGGAATTAATTCTGGTTTGCATTTCAGTGATCAATGAGCTCAAGAGTGCAACAAATACCTTTAAATGCAAGTATTTATTTAGGTAGCATGTCTAATGAAAACACCAGATGTAAAGGTAATGTGTTTTCTATACAACCTTGCTGTAGTGAATTATACAAGAATATTGGACACTATATGTGAAAGCAGTTTTCCGCTAATACAGTTCCAAACCGTGGTACTTCATGTATCTCATAGTATCTCAGGCTTGGTTTGTCTTCCAATAAGTTGTTTTACCTAAGTACTACTATTTTAAAGGTGTGTGAATGTTTTAGGATATTTTACATTAATAAGCATGTAAATGGTAATAATCCATAGCAGTCTAGTACTATATATAACAGTATAATAGTAGCACCAAGTTATTAACAGATAGTAAATAAAAATCTCTATGTTTGCTCCCCAGTACTCATTTCTAAATTGTTTATAAAAACAATTGTGCTCAGGGTCCCTTCTGGAGGGGAACTATACTTTCCTATCTCCAAGCAAAAGCTAAAAGCAGTTTGATGGATTGGATTTCTTCAACAAGCACTCATAGATAGTACTGGTAGAACAGAGTGACATCTCCCTCACCTACATAGCACCTGTCTTCAGCATTTGGTTAACAGAGCTTACATTCTTCCACAATGACAATTTCTTTCTTGTGCATACAAAAAACCCAAACGAACAAACAAACCAAACCAAAACAAAATTAACATCATACCTTCAAACACAAATATAGTGTACTGTCTACTAGCTCTAACGTTACCATGGAAATACTATAAGAATATCACTAACTATTTAACAATGATTTGGATCATCCTAGAAATAATTTTTTTCACCTATACCATATCCTCACACAGGGCCCAAGAATCTGCCCAGTCACCTTTTTTAGACATGTCAGAACCTTTGTGCAGAGGTCTTCAGGCCCCTAAAAGTACCAAGTGTGTCCTGTGATATCAAAGACA
Organism: Pachyramphus minor; assembly: GCA_013397135.1. Lineage (NCBI taxonomy): Eukaryota > Metazoa > Chordata > Aves > Passeriformes > Tyrannidae > Pachyramphus > Pachyramphus minor. Next base: position 80,609 of record VYXB01000987.1, on the reverse strand, counting down.
ATGCTAAGAATTTATACATTCATGTGGCATGTGTGTGGGAAGAATCCAAGCATCATATCTCGACTTTTTGGTATGACAGAAAGGCCAACGTGTGTGTGAAAAGACACAGAGTCCTGCAAAATAGATTCTGACCCAACCATTGCCCTGTCTACTGTGGTTTGTGGACACAATCAGTCCACATCAGAGGAGGTTTGCCATAAGCATGATGAATGTAAGCTAATTGGTTTGAAGAATGGGGAATGTTCTTAAGAACAAGTCACAAATATATAATAGTTTAGGAGAAATCATAAATAACAGGATTCCTGAAATGCTCAGACATATTTCTGAACAGCGATGAGACTGGGCAGAAAAACTAAAATGTAGAAGATGGTGGAAACTGTGAACGTCTCAGTGTTTTGAAGCATAACTCATTGGTTTTGGTTAGGAAGAACAATGATTTTATTTAAATTGATTGTGTTAAAATATTTGGATATAAGACAATTTATTTGCTAAGTTCAACCCACTCCTGAATTTTAGTTCCTAATGTCATAATATAAATATGGGCAGAGTGGAATGATTTTCTTGTATTTCTTGTATTCTAGTACTATATCGCTGGTCACATTGCATTATATTTTATGACAAGCATTTGCATTTAAAATAGATTTCATCAAATATACCGCACTCAAAGTTTCAGCAGAGTATGTGATTCATGGTGCAAATGCTATTCTGTCAATGGGAATTTAATAAAAACTGCATCTAGAAACATGATGACTATTAAAAGAAATCTCAGAGAGATAAAGAGCATATCTAATAATTCATATCATTCTTATAGGACAGCAAAAAAGCATGCAAAACATAACTAAATTAAGTTGACATAATGAAAAAGTTGATCTTTGAAGATTTTCTGTAACCAGATGCTTAATTTGATTGTTTTTGTTTTGTTTTCTAAATGTGTTACCCTAATTAGACATCTAAAAATACATTTCAAAATTAAATACAAGAGAAAGATTTAAGGTTGATGATGAGTATATTATGATCAATTAATTATGATCAGAAATTTTGTTCATGCCTCTTGACAGGGCTTTTGAAAAGATGCATTATTATATCTGCTTCTAAAAAGAATAAAAAAAAGGAAGACCCTGAGAACTATTGACCAATCACCCCCATCTCCATGCCCAATCATGGAACAGATCTTCCTGGAAGACACGTTGAAACATATGAAAGACAGGGAGGTGATTAAAGACAGGGCTTAAACTGAGAGTAGATTTAGATTTGATACAAGGAAAACATTTTTTACAATACAGGTGGTGAGACAGCAGAGAAGCTGTGGATGCCCCATCACTGCAAGTGTTCAAAGTCAGGTTGGATAGAGCTTTGAGTAACTTATCTAGTAAAAGGTATTCCTGCCCATAGCAGGTGGTTGAACTAGATGTTCTTTAAAGGCTTCTTCTGACTCAAGCCATTCTATCATTCTATGATTCTATATTATTGCTAAAAATTATATTTTTTAATGGAAATAGATTGAGCAATTTAATGGATCTCCATTATTTTTACTACTATGGTTCAGTCTAAATGTTAGGCACTGTAAAACCGAATCTTGCTATTGCTGGGGATAAAAGGAAATTAATAAATTATCTTCTACAGCTAAAGAGTGGAATAAAGAGTAATTGGAAGTTGTTAAAAAGAAACTCTTTCAGCTGGTCAAAATTAATAGTTTAAACCATCATTTTTTCTAATAATGATTGAAGAATTTACTGAGAGCAGGTAAAATGGAATCTCTGACTACAATAGACAAAAAAGTAGAAGAATAATGGTCCCCTCATAATAACTTTGACATTGTTATTGTTGCAAATTAGGATTGAACTCACTCTCACTGGTACACCATTGCAGTTGTACTATAAATTCTTAGATTTCTTACTGAGAGAATCAGTTTTTATAGTTTTAAAACTTTATTCAATCTCACAAGGGAATACCTTCAAAAGAATTCAATACTATGGTTTAAGAAACATTAACATTAAAGGTCCTGTTTGCAGTATGGCAAAAAAAAGACTTTGACCCCGATTAAAAACATAGAAAGAACACATTTATGTTTCCAGACACAGAACAAAACCGAACAGAATTTCATAGTCTAATGTCATGGCTTAATATCATAGAAACATAGAATTGTAGCATGGTTTGAGTTAGAAGGGACCTTAAAGATCATCTAGTTCCAAACCCCTGCCATGGTCAGGGACATCTTCTGCTAGACCGGATTGCTCCAAGCCCCATTCAATCTGGCCTTGAACACTTCCGGGGATGGGACATCCACAATTTCCCTGGGCAACATGGTCCATATTTCACCACCCTAACAGTAAAGAATTTCTTCACTACATCTAACCTAAACCTACTCTTTTTCATTTTGAAGCCATTCTTTCTTGTCCTGTCACTATATGCCCTCGTAAAAAGTCCCTCTCTGACTTTCTTGTGGACCCCCTTCAGGTACTGGAAGGCTGGTTTCATTACTGCCATATGGGTCACCGACGTGCATCTGAAGAGACTCTACTTCAGTCAAGTAATTTTAGCTAATGTTATGGGAATAGAAAATTTCCCAAATTGCAGGTACTACAAATCTCTGATTAAACTCAGAACCCTCCTCCAGGGTCCTGGAGGAAGGAATAGAGAGGGAGTATAAAACTGCCAGACAAAGCTCATATGAGAGTGAGAAATAAATCTGATAAATAAGGTGATCCATGAATTTCAGTAAGCAAAGTTACAGACCTGAAAGCTAGTGGATTGACAGTTTAGCAATGAAAAAACAGAGAAGGAAAAAATTTTGATGAACAGACTGCCTTACACATCTTTGCTGCACTCAGTATGATGAAGGTCATTAGAAGGAAGTTTGGAATAAAGAGAAATCAATCGCCTGTGATGAATGCATGGACAAGGATAGTTTGTCTTGATTAAATGGAGTGTTGCATCTTGAAAATATTTTTTGATTAGAACCTGACTGAGTGATGACAACACTATGTCAAACAGAAGAAAGTTTCATTACTCTAGAGGAATTGAGGAAAGACTATTAAGCACCATTTTCCAGACAACAAATTACTTTCTGATAAATTTCCCACAAGCTTTTTCAGTGTATCTCATACAAATTTTTAATAAACAGACAGATTTTATAAATTTTGATCAACTGAATAGCAGTTTCTTAGCAACATATATGCTATAATATGTAATGTTGGAATCTGGAATTACTTTTTCTTGGTGAACTATCACAAACTTGATAAAATTTCTCCATGCAAAAATTTTAAATTTTTGCTTTTTGATTGACAATTAAAAAATGAAATTGAATTAATATAGATAGAAGTTAAAAAACTGTAGAGAAGTACACACGCATGCATTTAATTTTTTTTATCCTTATTGTCAGTAGCATCTTCTGGTTGTTTTTGCTTCCCTCTCTTTTAAAACAGCAACACTTTTCAGACTGCTTTTACATGCAGTCCTTGGAGCTCTATTTAACAACACGTGCTTATAAACTGTATACTCAGTCCTCAGCAAGCTGACACTCCTACCTCCACTTACCAAACAGGGCAAAATTCCTAAAATGAAAGTTATAAAGTGCGTATTGCATACTGCTTTATGTTAGAAGACAGTGTAGGAAATAATGTCTGTTGCAAAGTCCGTATGACATTTTTCATTATAGAATATAATTTTCAGTTGCTTAGATAATTTAAGTAAACATCAAGTTAGTACATGGACTATCTCATTTTTCAGAATGTGGTAAGTTAACTCACCAATGCTCATACTCCCTCTAAATAGAAGCTGCAGATTTACTGAGAAATGGAGCATTTCAGGGATGCAAGAATTGAGCAAAATTCCCCTCTATTGATATGGATTATTCCCTTCTGAACTCTGAGTCACTTCAGGTCTAGCTTTTGGTTACATCAACAGAGTGTGCTGGAGACTCATCAAACACTAAACCCTCAACAGTGAGGATGGGAAGAGAATAAAATAATAAATGAAAGAGATAGAAGCAAAGGTAAAGCAAAAAAGGAGGAAGGCAGAGCCATTGAATGGAGGAAAGCCATTGGATGCCACTTGCAGAGACAGGATGAGAAGCAACTTCAGATGATGTAAATGGAAAAAACAGTTGTGTGGTTTGATGTACAGAAAGCAATAAGATAGCTGTGTGGGTTGGTATGACAACAAGAAACTGCCGAGGAATATTCACTAGGAATTAATTTTTTTTGCAGTATATCTTTCTATCTTCATTCTTAAGTGGCTTTCAGCATAGACTGCTGTAGTCTGCCTATTTGCCATTTGCATGCGAAATGTGTCTGCAGATTTGAATCTATCCTTGTGTGCTATTCTAGTACCTAGGAAATAATTGTGAAATCCTGTTCTAAAAACATTCTTCTTGTGCCCCCCTCAAGACTCCAAATGCTTGGAGGTATCGAGTTTTGCATCACAAAAAATCTACATTATTGCACTTAAATTCTTAACCTCAATGACAACACAGACCAAAACACCAAAGCCTGGGCCTTTCTCAAAATACATTATCAAACTTGAGAAATTCCATTAAAAATCCATCATAAATGAATCTTGAGAGGATGAAGTTAGCTGATATATAAAGATATCTATACATTCTTCCATTATGACATTTTTTCTGTAAAATGTGTACTACACTGGGAAGTGTCAGGTAGCTATACAACAGACATATAAGTATATCCTCAGTGTGACAGCTTCACAATTTTGATGCCTCATAATTACTCTGCAGGAAAGAAATATTATTTCTATTTTACAGGTAGCATATTGAAGCATAGAGACAAGTGCTTTGCTCAAAGTTGCACAGGAAATTTGTGTTATAGCTGATAATTAAATGTCCCAGCATAGCTACTGAGCAGATAAGTATTCTTCCTTTAAAATTACACAGTATAATATTGGGAGATGTTCAGATAGTTACACACATGTCCTTGTGCACGTGTATTCAGGGCCTCTGCAAAGATTTGTGTACTGTCTGAATGCAGTGTAATAGACATATTCCATGTTCTGTGTCTGAAGAACTTAATCTCTTGTCCTACTGTGTGTTTTGGAACCTATGGCACTGATTAACTGAAATCATCTTGTTGAAACCTCATATATAAGTGGTAGTGGATATAACATTTTAATCTGTTTAGACAATAAAGTCTAAAAATGTGTCACATGAGAAATATGTCGGGCAGCTACACAGATCTGTCATTGCCTCAAACAGAACAACTAAGATCACTTTCTGAATTGCAAAGCTGCAGTACTTGTTACAGACTTAAACTATAATTTCATGTCCTCATATTTAAAGAATACCCTCAGCTTCATTGATACAAGCTTTTACTTGGGTAACATTTCTTGTTTATGGAACACCTTAAATGTCTTAGAAGTCAAAATTACGGGACAACAAGTTTTAGTTTAAGCATTGCTAGAGAATACAAAATAAATTAGCAGTTCTTCTTGTGCTGAATAGTCTCTTGCTTATGTCAATAAAACTATACCACCTCAGTAAGTGTTCAGGAAATAATTGTGGTTCACACAGAAGAGATGAAAACTTGTCATGTTTCAAACTTGCAGTGGTTCTACATCTGATCTGTTCCTTAGTCTACTCAGCCTCGGAAATATCTCCATTAATGTTGTCTTTTTTGTACATGGTGGTCAATGTTGACACAAACATGGTGGCTGGGATTGTGCTCCAGATTCAGTCATGTATGTTTATGTATCTACAGTGCAGACAATTGCACATGAGCTAATTGTGTGTGTCTAAGCTTCTGCTACAGTGCAACAGCAATAAACAGTTAATGCAGTCCATGAAGTGAACTATCCAAATATAGGCATCCAAGTTAGGGTGACATAAACAGTTCCCTGCAGTCCATCGTCAGTGAGATCTGCATCCTCTACAAGCAGCTAGCCTGCTAAAACTTAAACTGTATATACCTAAACTTGTGTGTCTGAATATAGAGCTGAATACTGCCCAAGGAGCTAGTCTCATAGCTGCAAGGGTGAAAATATTCTTCCAACGGCACATGCTTCAGTCTGTTGGACATTTGTAGCCATCTTAGCCCTGGAGCAGGTCTGACAATCCATTATGAGACGAAGACCAGTTCCAGATTTTAATCACTCTTTGAAGGTCTACATCTCACACAGTTGTTGAAGTATTAGAAATGTGAAGCAAGACTCTAACAAGTCCAGGTCTAAAGACATCACATTTTTTTGATGACAAAAATTCATTGGTTTGTCAGGACTCAAACCTCAGGTATGACTTCTTTTTCAGACAGTGGCCTCCATCTTCAGAAGCCCAAGGAGAGAGAATACTGAATATACCTGTTTCCCTTCTCATATGTACTGTTTCTTCCTTGTCTAGGGAACTAAGAAGACAGAAGACACTTGCACTTTTCAGCCATTCTTAACGTAGATGTAAGTCAATACTGGATCATCATCTATTGCCACAGACCAACCTTTGTTATGAGGATTCTGCTTCTTCTTCAAAGAAAAGGAGTGACAACCTTGTCAAAGTGGTGTATAAGTCTTTTTATTATCTAACTGCTCTCAGTGCAGTTCAGTTAAAAACAAGAGTGTAAATACAGTCAAGTCCCTTTGATACATAAATATGAGGGAGTGGAATAGAAAAGGGAGAGTCCACAACACTCACAAAACCTTAAATGAATGTAAAACTACAAGGGATGATTCTTTTACATATATTATCAATATGGATGCAGGAAGTAATGAAATTAATTCAGACAATTACATTGAATCTCTTTTCACAAGTCAAGGGGTTTTAATCATACTATTTTTATAACAATATAAGATCTTATTTTACTTTTAATTTTGTTGGAGTATGCTGGAGAAGGGCCAAACATGCCAATTGGTATGTAGGCAGCAGTTATTTCAGCCAGTTCCAAATATTTTATCTGTTTCCTGGTCTTTATCTGTCTTCAGAAATTGCTCAGGGAGCAGAATTTATTCTGAGCACTGTGCTACGCTATCAGAGTATCGTTGAAGTTAATCCAGAGTCATGTCATCATAATTTAGAGCAAAAAATGCTTCACTATGCTCTCACAGATGTTTTAAAAGGTCAGAATTCTCCATTCACTTATAAGAAATGTGGTCATTCTAATTTATGCCAGTAAAGGCCTTTTTATTTTCATCTACCTAGTCCCATGCCCTACAATAAGATTCTTTTTGAGGTGAATTTATTAAGCAGTAATTTATGCCTATATACTGTTGTAGCTGTTGACCTTCAGTCTTTCACTCAACACATTAAATCTGAATTACCAAGTAGTACGTTAAATTTTATAGTGATTCATTTTTCAGCCATAGTTGTATAGGTGAGGGAAGGACCTAGATAATATCATCACAGTAAATAACTTCTTTGAAGGTAAAATAACTGCATTGTTATACTGAATGCTTGCCATTTCCTTATAGAATTTAATACATATAGAGAATATAAGTTCTGTTAAGAATATAAGAATATAAGAAAATGTTTGTTCCAGTGGTGAATGAAAATGTAAAATAAAATAAAATTTTTTGTTTGAAGCTCATATTTCTGTTTTGATGTCATCTGGGAATTGAATGCTTATCAGTGTTGATGCCACATGAGAAATATCTTCCATCCTTATACGCATCAATAATAAAATTATTTTCTTTTTTAAAAAGCATGTTACTAGCTAGGATTTTTCTTTGAGATGCATCGTCATTCTCGGAAAATAAACTTTCCGCAGGAGCTACAAATATTTGCATAACATTCTAGATTTTAAAAGAACCTTAGGAATTTCTTCAGTACTTATTCTGGAAAACTATACTTCCTGTTATGTTGAATTATTTTGCTTTCAAATATTAAGTTTCCTGAAGTGAGTGATTTTCTTTGACTTATTAACTGCATCTCCAAATATGGTTTACTTCACATCTAGATTTTTTTGTTGTTTTATATGTTGAAGCATAAATCAGATTCACCAGGGACCGCAGTACTTTAGGCAATATAGGATACAGGATACCTATGTCTGTTCCTGTTGTCATGTGTGGACTTTGGGAAGCTACCATGGACTACATTTCCTCTTTCTAATTCCCCAGTAAAATTAGCAACAGGGCCCTCTGCAGCCATTCTCTACTGTGGATTTAGCTACCTGTGCTTCAGGCTAGCTCTGACCTGGTACAGCTGTGGAACCCTGAGTCTGACTTCTGGGCAAGAGCTGTGAGAATAAAAGACTTGCCCCTATCTCATAGGAAGCTAAAGTGGTCAGATTTTTTCTTGAACTGAGCTATGCTGTGGCCATGCACTTCACTTTCCCAGTCTACCGCCTTGGTTGCACAGACTGACCCAGAAATTGTCTCATGCTGTTACCTCTCCTGGATGTCACCAGACTGCTGGACTTGTTGGGGTGTGATGAGACCATACTCAGCTGGGGAAAGGAGGGCAAGGTGGACATTTGTGTAGCCCTTTGCATGAATTAGAGCCAAGTTAGCACAGCTATTAGCATAAACCTTGGAGCTCTAACCAAATTTTTGCTTAAGCAGAAGAGACAAAATGTGACCAACACCTTTTCCCAAAAATCAGAATGAACCTTGAATTGTTTTTGTGCGTTCAAGGAAATAAAAAGCTGAACTATCCAAACAATCTGCTGATCCTCAAATGTAAACATGATGAGAAGTGTCTTGATCATCCGGATGATGGTACCAACAATGGCAACAGCCCATGAGAAAATAACAGCACAAGTTGAAAATGCTAGTCATCAAGGAAATATTCTCAACTCAATCACACAGCTGAAGAAACAAGAGAAATTTAAGGGACACTCCAAGGAGAAATATGGAGGGAATTTAAAATAAAGGAGAACTTGAGAAACTTTGGGGAACCCAGGGGCCGCCATTACCTTGCCCCAGGATTTGGGAGCATCCCTGCAACACACCTGGGGAGCCAGGGAACATGAGAGGACTCTAAGGGACTTGAGATTGCACCCACTGCATCTGGGATGGTACCCTGCAACCCATACCGTGTTGGTGTACCCCCATGTCTGGAAGCACTACACAAACCGACTCAGCTTTTCTCCTGGCCCACATCGTCTCTGCTACAGAACAGGGAAATCATCTAATTTGTAAAACTGTACATATATCTGTAATTGAAGTGTTTTGGCCTTCAAATCCACTCAGTCTCTGCAGTGTCATTTAGTTTTAAACCACAACACACACTTGGGTCCTGATTCCTCTCCCCACATGGAAGACCCTTTCGTCCTCCTGACAATTTCTGTCATAAATTCTAGGGCAATGATAAAATTTCTGCCATGAGTTTCAATTATACCAATGCAGCCTGTTCCTGGCATATGTGGAGGCTTTCTTTGGTATTATAAAGCAAATATCCCATCGTAGCTAATCATAGTATTTCTATTTGTTCTATTTGTGTGCTCTCTTATTTTATCCTACAGAGTCCTGAGTATTTTTCTTCTTGTCTAAGTCCTATATAGCTGTCATAATACATGACAAATTTTTGTTGTTGTCTAGAAACTACTGTAATTATATAAGATGTTTTGCTGCTATGAATCACTGTTTCACATTGATAATTTTGTTTTGTGTGTAGGTTTTGTTCTGAATTTTAGAAAGATGTATATTTTACATGATTAGAGGACAGGACCTGAAATGGATAACTCTTTTTATATGAGTAGAAGGAAATAAAAAATTATAGTGATGGTCAAGAGTGTTATTAAGCTAGTTTCATTGTGAAAGATCTATGGAAGAACCTCTTTGTTGCTTTGCCTTCCATTTCCATGTAAATAATTATTCTCCCTTCTGCCCACTTATATAAAAATGATTAAATGAACATCATCTTGTTCCTTTATCCATGTAAGTATCAGCGTTTTCCGCCATTGTGTTTTATGTAATTATGAAAGTCTGTTATGATAGTCATCTACCTGAAAACAAAGCAGTAGTTCCGTATATCTTTGTGAGCATCTTGTTATCAAATGCTGACAAGTCTTGTAATTCAGTTACTCTGTATTCAGAGTACAATACAACACAAATAACAATAGAACTGTTATTGTCTTGTACAAGAGTATGCAGTGGTCGATCCAATTTAAAAGTTAGATTTATATTGGGAAAGTTTATGTTGGGCTTCAGTGGAAAGACAAGAGGATTAAATGTATTATAGAATTTGGGAAATACCTCTCCTTATCTCAGGGCTCATATTTCCCAGGAACAGATAATATTTTTTATTTGTTTTTTATAGAAAACATGGGAAAATAAAGAAAAATATTAAGTAATAGGAACAATTATTATAATATAATAACAATATAATAAATTGTATTATAACTGAGATTACTCAGATTTTATCAAATATATCAGTGTACTTGTGAAAGAATCATAAATTACCTGGGTACTTAATCTAAATCTTCTTTATAGCTGTAGACTAAGTTTTCTATGAACTTTGTCATTATTTAATAGGATCTGGAGGAATTTGTGAGCTCTGTAGCGGCAAATATTTCAGTTAAAGTATAAGAGAAAAAGTTCATCATCTTAAGACTTACAATGAACATCATAGTTTTTCTCGAACATCTAAAAAGTTTTCTTGGTCTCTGAAACCAAGCATAGTAATATAGTAGCTCCCTGCCCAAATTCCCCCTCAAATCCTTAACAACCTCAAATAAAACCTCAGTAGACTAGGATTCAGTAAAGCCTTTGACACTTTATCTCACAGAATTCTCCTGGAGAACTGGCTGCTCATGGATTAGACAGATGAACTCTTTGCTGGGTAAAAACTGGTTGGATGGCCAGGACCAGAGAGTGGTGATGAATGGAGTTAAATTCAGTTGGTGGCCAGTCACCAATGGTGTTCTTCAGGGCTCAGTACTGGGGCCAGTCCTGTTTAATATCTTGACTGATGGTTTGGATGAGGGGATCAAACACAACAACCTCAGGCAATGCTGCAGGCAGAGGTAAAGTGGCTGGAAAGTTGTCCAGCAGAAAAGGACTTGGGGGTGCTGGTTGACAGCCAGCTGAACATGATCCAGCAGTGTGCCCAGGTGCCCAAGAAGGCCAATGGCATCCTGGCTTGTATCAACAATAGTGTGGTCAGCAGCACCAGGGCAGCGATTTTCCCCTTGTACTTTGCAATGGTGAGGCCACACCTTGAGTCTTATATTCAGTTCAGGACCCCTCACTACAAGAAAGGTAGCATGTCCAGAGAAGGGCAATGGAGCTGGTGAAGGGTCTGGAGTGCAAGATTTATGAGGTGCAGCTCAGGGAGCTGGGGTTGTTTGGTCTAGAGAAAAGGTGGCTGAGGGAAGATGTTTTCACTCTCTAGAACTATGTGAAAGAAGTTTGTGGCAGCTAGAGATAGGACAAGGAATAGTGGCTCAAGTTCTGCCAGGGGAGGTTCAGTTTCAATGTTAGGAAAAATTTCTTCACTGAAAGAGTGATTCAGTATTAGAACGGGCTGCCCAGGGAAGTAGTGGATCACCATCTGTGGAAGCATTCAGAAAACAAGTAGATGTGAACCTTGAAATATTGTTTAGTGGGCTTGGTGGTATTTAGCTGAATGTTGGACTGGATGATCTTGGAGTTTTTTCTTAATTATTCTATGAAAATTGAGCATCTAATCATAGTGAAATATATCAAACTCCTGAGTAATTTTAACTCAACATTGCTTTTTCTTGTTGATACTGAGATCATTCTCCCTCTAGAAAAATGCAGCTTAACCGGTGTTGCAGTAAGGTTTTTAATGAAGTAATTTTTAAAAAATCTCATGGAACTTACATTTGAACTAATAGGTAATGTAGAGCTGTGATTCATTTAGAAATTCATGAAATGAAAGTGCAGTTCTCCAAGGAAAGCATACCACTGGCTTTGAAATGGGTTAAGCTGCTATGCTTCAAGGCCTTTAAATACTCATTTCAGTTTTTTGTACAAGTTATTTTTTCATAACAAAGGATTTTGAATTAGAGTATCCTTAAAAATAGAATTCTGTTTTTTAGAACAAGCACGATATGTTAGCAGTAGAAGGAGTTTTAAATTTATATATTTTTAAATTGCTTAAATTGAATCACACATGCATTTGAGATGCCATTCTGCAAGTTCTTTATGTCATGAGATTGAAATAAAATGTTACTCTACATTAATTTACTTTCATTTTCTAGTGTCAGCAATGCATTTAGTTGTCATAGGACCCTGATTATATTTTTGCTTTAAGGGCTGATGAACTTCTAGAGTTTTCCCAGGGTTCGTATCTTCTATGGGAGTATAAGCACCTTTTAAAAACTGTGCTTCAGTAGTCTTGACAACCTAAATGGTATCTTGCAGAAATTTCAGAAATTTTATGCATGCCTAGAACTCCTCTGCTACTCATTTGAGAAGATTCACAGACTAGATCAGGTGGTTTCAGACAACTGAATGATTAACACCTTTGCAAAAGCAATAGTTTCTCTCAAGAGCCATCCCTGCTAGGGTCTCTCCTCCCCTCCTGCCCTCTTCCCGCTCTGCCCTCGGGGCTCGCAGGGCTGTTCCTCACCCGGTTCCCCTCCCTCAGCCCCGACTGCCGAGCAGCGTTTTGCCCTCCCTTGCCCAGGCTTTTCCCGGGGCTCTCTCCTGCCCGCCCGTGGCTGAGGGGCTCAGCCGTGCCCTGCGGCTTACAACTGTCCCTTACAATTGTCTCTGATAGGCAATGTGATTTGTCCTAAGATAAGAACACCAGGTGGGAATTGGAGGAGGAACTGTGGGATGCTCACATAACTAATACATTCCAGAGATGGCAGAGCTGTGATGATTGATTAACTTCAGTACATATTAGCCTGCAAACAGACAAAAATTACTGCTGCAGAGGAGACTGGGAGGACTGAGATAAGTGGTCTCCCAAGGTTGCAGGCAGCTTCCAGGTGGAATATAGCTTCCCATGTCCCAGGCAGGGACCCTTGCAGTGTATATCCAGCCTGAAAACAGGGAACATTTGCTTTTGGAGGGTGAGTAAAACTGCTAAGATCATCAAATATGAAGATAAAATCCTAAAGTAACTCCATAAGTGTTTTGTTGCTTTGTAACTGTGCATTCTGTAAGCCCAAAGGCTAAAAATCTGTATGCCTCTAACTAAACTTGCTTACATTATAAACCATTTACACTTGCTTATATTATATACTTCATTGACAATATTTAGATACAGTATTAACAATAAATCTAATCATAATTATCCACATAATCATAGGGGGGGGTCTTCTCACTACTACTCTGCCCCAGTGCCCTAGTGCTAATTTTACTAAGTTCAAGAGCATCCATGGCTACATTATCAAAGCCAGAATTGTGACTACAGAGGACCAGAATGTTACCTGGTAACACTCCTGTCATTGATTCCTAATTATAGATGGGATCTGTTAAATTGCTTCATGGAAATCTGTATTTTCATTTTCGCTTTAAAAGGTAGACATAGTTATAATCTCAGTCTTTAATATTCTTTATCATGAAATACCAGGTTGTGCCTGACACATTTCTGTATTTTTTTTCCCCTGAAGGAAGCAGTGAGCTATCCAGTGAAATTCCTGTAGGATTCTCTTCTTTCTTTCTTTTTTTCTTTTTTTTAATTGGGAAAAATCTCATTCAATGCTCCCCATGGTATGTTTTGCAACAGAGATGCATTTACTTAACCGTTTTGTAATTATCAATATTTATAAGGCCACAAGAATTACTAAAAATCCGTGGGGTGCCTAATTTCCAGGTTGTTTGGATTGCTTTTGTAGAGTATTTCAACAGACCAAGTGACCAAGCTGGTGTGACTGGATCAGCCTGAAAGATTTGTCCCAGAAATAGAGCTGATATCAAAATGTAATGTGGTGTGAACAGCTCCCCTTTTTTATTTCTTCTGTGTGATAAAAAGGAGTAAAACCAGAAGTGTTATTAATATGTATAAGAATAATGAAGCTTCAAAAGGAAAACTCTATCATCCAAACACAAGTAATTAATATAAACAACATAAATGAGAGACAAAGAGAGTTCATTTGAGTCACTCTGCCTGCCTGATTACAAACACAGTAGACAAATAGAGAAGTTAATAGCAATGTCAAGGTGCAGTAGAAAAAAAACATTAAGGAATATTAAGCTGTCTTTGTTCTCAGCAAATCAAAGTACAGCAAAATCATGAAGTAAAAACTCATGCTGGCACAGTATTGTTTAAGGGGTTTGAAGCACTGATGTTTTGTTACTACAAACAGTTCTGGATTAGTTTCAGTAAATTTAAATTGTTCTTTCTGTGAATTTTTCCCTTCCCTTCCCCTTCCCTTCCCTTCCTTCTGTTTTTCCTTTTCCCTATCCCCTTGGTTTTTCCCTTCCCCTTGCTTTCCTTTTCCCTTCATTTTCCTTCTGTTTTCACTTTCTCTTTTATTTTCCCTTCCTTTTCCTTTCCTTTTCGCTTCCTTTATTTTCCTTTTCCTTTTCTCTTTTTCCTTTTCTCTTTTTCCTTTTCCCCTTTTCCTTTTTCCCTTTTCCTTTTTCCTTTTTCCTTTTTACTTTTTCCCTTTTTCCTTTTTCCCTTTTCCTTTTTCCTTTTTCCCTTTTCCTTTTTCCCTTTTCCCCTTTTCCCTTTTTCCTTTTTCCCTTTTCCTTTTTCCCTTTTCCCTTTTCCTTTTTCCCTTTTCCTTTTTCCTTTTTCCCTTTTCCCCTTTTCCTTTTTCCTTTTTCCCTTTTCCCTTTTCCTTTTTCCCTTTTCCCTTTTCCTTTTTCCCTTTTCCCTTTTTCTCTTTTCCTTTTTCCTTTTTACCTTTTCCCCTTTTTCCTTTTTTCCTTTTCCCTTTCATTTCTTTTTCTCTTTTCCTTTGGAAGGTTACAACAATCTAAGAAAAACCCACTCTATAGCCTGAGACCTTTACATAGTTCTTTCAAGCTGATATATCATACATTATAAGCAGAAGGCAGATACTGCTAATGAAAATGAATAAATCATTTCAATTTTCCTTTTTCAGTCAGAACTAGAAGAATTGTTAGTTATTAATATTTTTTACCTTTGATCTTCATTGAATCATTTTATGGTTAATTATAAATAACTATAATTAATTAATTACAAACAAGGTCTTGTTTTTAATTCTTCCTACTAAAACTGTTCCATGGATTTAATTTTCAAAATAACAATGACTGACTAGAAGCAAACTGATATTGCAACACAGAACTTTACTAGATGTTGTTAGTTGCTCTGAAGTAATGTGAACTCTCATTGGGTTTTGAAAGCACATACTTGGATTAAAATTGACCATATTTACAGAAATTGATGTTTTTGAAAACTGATGGCTCTAAGTGGAAAGATGCAATATCTTTTGATACCATTTTAATGCAGCATTCACAGTCTTAGAATATTCCTTGTGATGAGTGAAGATTTTCTCCTTTCTTTTCCTTTCTTTCAAAACACAGGTGGATACAGTGGGGAGATCAGTTATCAGAAAGTGATGAACAGACAAAATCCATCTCCCAGGAAGATGATGATGGTGAGAGAACATTACATCTTTTTCTTCTATTACCTGATCCTCTTTAGAGAAAAGCAAGTGAGTCTGTATGAGGTATGAGAAAAATAACAAAAGATTAACAAGGAGCCTTGTGTTGGACGGGTAGAACATCTGTGATAGACTTGGAGGCACCATATTGAACATACTTGAGATTCCTACCAAGTTGTTAAAAAGATCAAAGCACAGTGGTAGACTATGTCTGCTCGAATTCCTGATATATAGGCAAAACAGCAGATTTGGTGATCCTCCACCATGGACCAAGCTCTGTGGTGCCTGCATCCCCACTTTCGTGCCTCTGCCCCAGTACTGCTTTGAGAATTCCCCAGTTGTCATGGTAATGAAAACAAATCTACTTTGGTATTTCATCTGTTGTGGTGTGGTTGTTCCCGTGCACACACAGAGTGCAACTTTCTTGGTACCATAGTAGATGCTACCTCTTAGCAGAGCAAACTTCTTGGAAAAGGGTATCTTAAGCCTCAGGCATTTGGTCCAAGGGCTTCAAAAATGCTTTGTCAGACTAAGGGAGGTTTCTTGTGGAGGAATGCCCATATAGTATGTCTGATACGGAGGTGATCTGGAGGTGCTCAGTACCGTGAAGAATGGAGATAAGCTGGACAAGTCGAGAAGCAGGGCCTAGGTGAGTGCAGAGGCTGATGGTGTATAGGCAACTCCAGGTTAGACAACAGAAATGTTTTGAGCATTGTAATTCTAAACACTGACACCTAAATTATTCTTCTTCCTCTTCCCCCCGCCCCCCCGCCAATGTACTTACTAATCTGGTCTTCAGTTTTCTAACAACACAATTTTTACCTCAAGATATGGTTATTTCTGTCTAGAAGGTAAATTATCTTGGGCAGGGACTTACAGAATTCCTTTGTAAAGCAAGGGCAATTTCTCTCTCTCTCAAATGAGTCTTGAAATATGATCCAGAACACTGAAGATAAGTGGGCTAATTTACTCTGAAAATCTTTCTTTTACAAATTTGTTTTCTAGTGCTAAGGGACCCAGCCAAAGCCAGTACACAATCTTATATTAAAAATAGTATTCATGCTCATCACTTATGCTCACCTTCCTTTCTGAGAAAAAAGTATTGACAGATAAAATATATAATAATATCATTTTCTTACACTATGTGTACCAACACTGCCCCCTCATAGCTTAAAATATATGCATATAGAAAACATTAGAAACATTTGAGGCTGTAGTTTCAAGTCTTCTAACTTATGGTGTATGAACAACATAACAGCTTACCTTTTCAGGATAATCATCTATTGTGGTGTCTTGTCTGTGACCTTTAAGGCCAAAATTGACCTTATAAAATGCCCTTGATGATTTAAAATAAATATATTTTAGTGAGCTAAACCACTCAATTTATTCATTCAGCTATTGAAGTTTTAACAAAATGTAGCTGTAAGAATTGTGTTATTTTCAATAATGTGTTTTCATCTGTATTGTGAGGTACTTAACATTTGGGAGCGTAATCTGCCAATTCTGTCAAAAGAGCAGGACATAAATCCTTTGCCATTCTAGAGAACCCAGGTAGTTCTGCAGTTCACATGAAGGTCAGAAGAATTTGCAAAACAACTCAGACAGTGAGCTTCCTAAGGTTTCATTGAAACCCCTATCTCTGAGGGAATTCCTTGAAATTCATGTCAATGTGTGTAAATGTTCCCAATATTTCATGAGCTGTCTGTGATAACATCACTTCAACAGGTATGATAAAGAGAATTGATTTTGTTTTAAAGAGAATAGCTAAACCATTTCAATCTTATAAGAGAAAAGGAAATTCACAGACAGTGAAATCTTGCTACTTCAAGTTGTTCTCTGTAGGAAAATTCAGCAAAGCATCTGCCCATGCTATTATGACTGCTTTGAAAATTCAACATTGCTGCATCTGTTGCTTCTTGCACTTTATCCCTTATTTTGGATAGACTAAATATTCATCTCTTGTACTTTCTTTTCCCAGTGTAGTTCAGACTCCAACTGTGGCATTACTCTGTTTTCATCATAATTCAGATAAATACAGAAAAAATGGATGTTACTTCATAGATAATTTATGGCGTATCATAGACAACCATGTCATCCAGGAGAAAAGTGACGGAACAATGATTTGGACTCACTTAAATTTTCCCATTTCCTGAACTTTCGATATAGTATCATAGAACCAGTTATTTCTGTATTATCCCACTAAGGATTATCATGAATAGGATAAAAATAAAGACTATTAAGATATATATTAGCAATAAGACCTTTTTATTATCTCCTAAAGTATAGCTCTTTTCTGCAGGATAATGTTGAACTGCATATGTGAAAGGAACATGGGGTGAGATCGAGTGCACTTCAAGGAAAGGCAAAAAAAACAGTAAAGGTCAACCCTAAATAGACCAGATGTGAAAAATGTCACCTTCATCGCTACTAGGGATGGAAATTCTGTTAAAAAATCTGCTACAGATATTCTAAGAAAGGACTTGAAACTTGTATTGACTAATTAATTTTCTTTTTCAGTTATTGTCTCATTAAATGATCATTAAGTACAATTTTTAAAAAGATAACATCTCATGCCTCTTTCAAAAAAAAGCTGATGTCTAAAAATAGTTGTTATTTGGAAAATTGCCAGTTGTACTGATACTGACTTTTCTCAATGCCCATTTCCATGAATTGGATGACTGCTACCTCTGTGGATAGGTAAAAAGAAGAAAGATGTAATCTTTTTAGATTTCAGTAAAGCTTTTGATATTGTCTCTCACAGTATCCTTCTGGACAAAATGTCCAGCAGAAAAACACATCATGCAATGGGTGAGCAACTGGTTCATTGGTCAAGCACAAAGGGTTATAGTAAATATAGTAAATATTAGACCTGGTGGTCAGTCACCAGTGGCATTCCTCAGGGCTCCATTTTAGGCCCAGTGCTCTTCATTAATAACTTGGACACTGGATGCCAGACTTGAAATTATACTGAAAAAGTTTGCTGATGATAAGAAACTGAGAGGAGCTGTTGAGCCCCTCGAAGGGAGGGAGGCGCTGCAGAGAGACCTCAACAAATGAGAGGACTGGGCAATTACCAACCAGTTCAACAAGGGGAAGTGCCAGATTCTGCACGCGGGATGGGGTAACCCCGAATGTATGTATAGTCTGGGGAATGAGATGCTGGAAAGCAGTGCCATGAAAAGGAACCTGGGGGTCCTGGTTGACAACAAGTTGAATATCAGTCAGCAGTGCCCTGGCAGCCAGGAGGGCCAACTGTGGCCTGGGGGACATCAGGCAAAACATCGCCAGCCGGTCGAGTGAGGTGACTGTCCTGCTCTGCTCTGCACTGGTGCAATCTCACCTTGAGTATTGTGTGCAGTTGTCATTAATATAAAATTATTGTAATTGATCTATTGTTATCAAATAAGGTATAATATTGTATTGTTTGTCCTATATAGTGTAGTAAATACTATATAGTATTTATTGTTAATAGATGTCTTTTTTAGTTATTAAATACATAATCAACCAGTCTGGAATTCACTTACTATCATAAATAAAATTAGATCAAATATATGCTGCCTGCAGTTGTTACACAGTTTGCTAAGTTATTGTTACGTATCTTACTGTCTCTCTTGATCTATTTTTTTAAATATATTTATTATGTTTCATAATATACTAAGGATTAGTAGAAGAGTAACTTTTAAGTTGCTGCTTCATGCCTCCAATGATATATCTTTCCAATTGGCCCGTGAACCACCTGTAACCTTTAGCAGTAACAGGTACTTGTTTTGAATATTCGATCTACAGATCTAGCTGCTGTTCAGCTACAGAAAATATTGGGTTTACATGCTGCTATTTAGTTTAAGGTCATATCAATGATAGTCACAGTTTCTTCAGTACAATATCAGTGAGTTCACATCAGGCATTTGAAGCAACAATATAAAGATATCAACACCCTTTCATATCACTGCAGGTGTACTGGCAGTATATTTCCTCACCACAGCATCTGTGTTGGCTAATACACTGTTCACCATAGAGAGGTACCACAGTTCTAATAAATATAATAACTCTAGGAATCTGAGAAGCTCTGGAGATCATCTCCAAGGTCTCTCATTTTAAGGTTCCAGGACTGGAGAGACAAGCTTATTCAGGACTTTCACTTTAAAAATATACAAGGCTCCAAAAAGTCACCCACTGAATCTTTAGAAGAGCCCTCGGTGCTTTAATACGTTGAGATATCGTAAAGAGAAGGCACTCCACATGTTTTCTAGGAGGTATTTGACTCATAAACATTAAGAAAAAAGGGTTCTTGGTAAAATTTTAAAGGGTAACAAATGGCCAAAACAAAGCATTCCACAAAGCATCAACTTAGCATATGCTAACCCACAGAACTTAGCAAAATCAAACCCATTCACCCCCGAGTTACCTAAGATATTAAGAAAAGAGATTTAGAGAAGAAGAAGGAGTAAAGAAAGAGAGAAGAATAGAGAAAAATAGCTACCAGCAGAGTCCAGTGCAAGTCCAGCTTCATGTGGCCAGGTGGTAGGTCCTGAGCAATGGTGGGGACCATGTGCTGTTGTCTTTATGTGCTCTGGCCCCCTGTGACCACCCCTCCCAGGCAGGACTTCAAACCTACTAGCCACTCTGGTGCTTCAGACCAGGGTGAGGGGTGGTGCTCTCACTGTGCCAGCCAATCTTAAGTTGGGTTAGGGGCTCCAGGGGGTGTAGTGTGTTGAAGGGCTCCAGGGCTGGAGCAGACTCTAACAGGCTGGGATATAAGTGTGTTCCTATTGTCCAGTGACTGACTGACAGCTGCTCCAGGGCTGCCCCAGGAGTCTTGCAGGGTTTGGCATGTAGGATAAGGCATCACCTCCGTAAGATTCTATTTTTCTTTCCCCCTGCCCAACACAGACATTTGAATTATTTCAACCCAGTAATTAATATAATAATCCATTGTCTCACAGTTGCCTCCTAGTCTTTCTCCAGCACTGCTGTTCTCTTCTTGATTTTCCTGCCAGGTTTTAAATGCCTGTCGATTCTCATGATTTCTGTCCCACCTAGCTAAGTTTCTGAAATACCTTCAGTTATAGATAAATCCTTCCTATTATAAGCCATCTCTACCACCTACATGAGCATGAGGATA
This sequence comes from Pachyramphus minor, assembly GCA_013397135.1. Classification (NCBI taxonomy): domain Eukaryota; kingdom Metazoa; phylum Chordata; class Aves; order Passeriformes; family Tyrannidae; genus Pachyramphus; species Pachyramphus minor. The sequence continues at coordinate 60,062 of VYXB01000987.1, read as the reverse complement.
AAGAAACAGGGATGCCTGAAGGCTTCAGAAGAGATGTATGTCAAAAGCATGAATAGCTGCCTCAGCAAATGAGTACTAGGAACCATGGTGGCAATTATAGGTTGACAGAGGCACCCACAGATCATTTTAACAGAATTTTTGGATTCATGTTGTTTTAGAAGACTTTGATGCTCAACAGCAGCCACATAATTTTTACACATAGCAAACAGCTTTTCCTGTGAGCTTGTCTTTCTGTTTCAGCACACAGACACGAGTGAGATCACTTCCAACAGTCAGGGATAGGTCAAAGCTGTTCTGGACTGACACTACCCTTAGAAAAAAATAATCTTTCTGACTCATTGCATATAAAACAAGGAAAAAGTAAGATAATATTTAAAAGCTGTAGATTAAGAAAATGGCAACATTATACAAAAGAATCCCTCTTGAAGTAAACCTCAGATACAAAGAACTTTGAATTATTTAGTTGAAATCTAAGTCAGAAGATAAAGAAGAGCTTATGATGGTTTCTTTTGTGTTCATAGGATTGTCTTTTGTGAATTGATTTTTTTTTTTCATTTAACTGGAGAAGCTTTAAATGAATAGAACCTCCCTTCCCAAAATTTGCAGAGCATTAAGTATGTAATAATGGTAACTGATTTTGTCTTTTCACTTATACTTTTCTGAAAAAATCTAATTGATACAGCAAAACATTAAAACCAAATCCACACCAAATTGTTAAAAGTAGAAATACATCCTTTTTTAAAACATGACTATATCACAGATATTTTTTTTTAATGGTGTAAGACAATGAAAGAGCATGAGAAACCCAAGAGCTGACTCACACTTTGAGGGGTAATGTTGACCAGAACAATAGGGAGCTAGTCTTCTCTTTTTATAGGATGTAAACTACAGCAGAAATAATATTATTTCCCTAAATTATGCCATTATGGCAGAGAAATATCATTTAATGAATGTTTTCCTTTCCTTGTGTCCCCTGAATCCTTAACATTGCCCCATCAATGCTTGCATGAGTTTTAAGGCACCTTAAGATCATTGATAGGGAGAGGGACAGCATAGCAACAGAGAGAGGCAAAGAAGATCAGTATTTTCTAACGCAACAACATGAAAGACTATATCTGTTGATATCATATATCTATGGTATTCACCATATCTCCTTTAATGAAATTTTTTCACAATTTTTATCAGAACATGGAAAAGCTGAAACAGCACTTTAATTGTGGATAATGTAGAATTTGAATCAGCATTGCAAAATATGCCTTTTAATATTTAAACACCTCACTGTTTATACACTAGACTCAAATTAGACAATTTTGATCTGTTAAGGTGATGAAGTTGTAGTGAAGCACATGTTTGAGTTCATTCTCTTCCTAAAAAGCCTTTGAAGAAATGTGTGTGGAAAAGGTGCAAAGCAATGTTTTTTCCTTCCTCTCTCTTTTAGAGAGGAAAATTTTGTTGGTGCTAAGCATTCGTGCAAATTTCTTTATCTGATACAAACTTTCTGTGTAATTTTGGATATGCCATGTAAGGATAGATCAAAAAGTCTTCTAACCATAGCCGATTTAGTGGAATTAGACTGCCTCCACATTCAATACAAAATTGCAAAAGTAATCTTCTTAAGGGGATCACCGCTTAAGTTAACCATGAAGAAGTGTTTTTTATCCCTTAAGGTGTGGTATACTTAAATACCAGCAGTTGTGTTAGAAGAGTCGTGTTTCAGTATATAATATAATAATGGCCAGACTTCGTGAACGAAGATCTGGGGAAGGTCTTTGTACGCCTTCCAGCCTGCACATTGGATTTATTTTAGGTGGGACACAGTGCGCGCAGAACTGAGCCCACCCTTTAATCCTAAGGTTCGTCTGCCGGGGCCAAGCGAGCTTGGACAGTGGCAGCGAGGTCCTCAGGACGTAGGTGGATTGCCTTACAGGGCTAACGGGCTCCGCCTACCCGGGGAGTTTCCCCGACCGGGAATCGAACCCGGGCCTCGGCAGTTACAGTGCCGTATCCTTAACCACTAGACCACCAGGGGCTCCCCGTGTTTCAGTGCAATGCTGTTAAGGACCTCTGGGACCTGGTGTCAGACCTACTTACTTGGGACTTCCCAGCTCCAAACTCTAGTTCTCCTCTAGGGAGTCTCAATGACCAAGAAACTGTGATGGGACTGCAGAAATGCAGTGCAGTTCTCTGCACTGAATGCCAGTGACAGCTGGGTCTCTACATTTTAAGCTAGCCAACCTGAAGCCTCAGCAAATGTGACTGCTCCATAACTGCAGAGTCAGAGGCACTAATTTTTTGGCAGTGATGTATTTGACCAAGAATCCACATGGAAATTTCATGGATGCCCTTTCTTACCTGCGGGGATAATGTAGTTGAATAACTCGGTGCAATTGAAACACTGAAATTGGAGGTGTTTATGATACCACAAAGATGACTATCTGACCTCAATCACATTTTTTTTTTTTTTTCACGAGTTTAATTGCTGGACTGCTTGGTAATTCTCTTATCTTCCTGCCTCAAAAAACATTATGGTTTGCTTGTTCAGAGGTCAGAAATGATCCTACTGTTTTCTTTGGAGTATCACAATGGAATATTTTGCCTGTAGTGGTATTGCATCATCCATTTAAAAGCAACAACTTTTAAGCTTTCTTCTTCATTAATCAAAGAAATTATTCTAAAAAAAACATTCAAAATCCATGGCAACAGATATTTATACATAAAATATGCAAGCAGTAATATTTGTTCCTGAGAGGTAATCACCCATAGTTGATTACATTGCACATAAAAACTTTGCATTTTCAAGAATAAGTTTTTATTATGAATGCACATTATATCTCAGGAGTGAGACCAATATTTCAGTTATATAATAAAGGAATATTAATTTTCTGGGTAGAATAGAAATGAAACAATTTGTTCTTTTCTTCCTTTGTAAGAGAGTGTTCTTCTGAGCTCCTCCTGTTTGCTCTCACTTTTCCCAGAGATATTCTTTGCTATAGGATTTGACGAGAGTAGTTGAAGGACAGACTTAAAAGGAAGAATAAGGATTACTTCAGAAGGGGTAGTCTTCTGAGAAAACACAGAAATTTCCAGAATGATTGAATGAGTTATTCTTCTGTGTCATAGTCAACCTAAGTTTACAACTAAGTTTGTATTGTGGCATATCTAAAACTTGAGGTTTACTTTGTGTATCTTGTTTTGCTAAGTTCATAGAATCACAGAGTATGTTGAAAGGGGCCCATCAGGATTATCGACTCCAACTCCTGGCCCTATGCAGGACACCCGAAGAATCACACCATGTTCCTGAGAGCATTGTTCAAACACTTCTTGAACTCTGACAAGCTTCGTGCTGTGACTACTGTTCTGGGGATCCTCTTTCAGTGCTCAATCACCCTCTGAATGAAGCATCTTGTCCCGATATCTAACCAAAACCTGCCGCAACAAAACTTCCCGTCATTTCCTTGAGTCCTGTCAATGGTCATGAGATTGAAGAGATCGGTAGATCAGTAGATCAATCTCCTCTTCTCCAGGCTGAACAAACCAAGTGACCTCAGTTGTTCCTCATATGGCTTCCCCTCAAGGCCCTTCACCATCTTCGTTGCCCTCCTTTGGACACCTTCTAAAAGCTTAATATCTTTCTTATATTGTGGTGCCCAAAACTGCACAGAATATTCAAGGTGAGGCCACACCAGTGCACAGCAGAGTGGGACAATCCCCTCCCTTGATCATCTGGTGATGCTTTGCCTGATGCTCCCAGAACACAGTTGGCCCTCCTGGCTGCCAGGGCACTGCTGACTCATATTCAACTTGTCGTCAACCAGGACCCCCAGGTCCCATTCCATGACACTGCTCTCCAGCATCTCATTCCCCAGTCTGTACACATAACCAGTGTTGCCCCATCCCAGATGAAGGATCTGGTACTTGCCTTTGTTAAACTTCATAAGCTATATTCTTATACAGTAGATGTTATATACCTGCTGTGGTTCATATCTAGGTGAAGATGCAAACATAGAATGCCATTGATGTACTATTATATTGAGAGGAATAGTGTATTCCATAAAATTAAAAAAGGGTACAAAGTTCAACTGAATTGTGAATGCACTTTTGATATTCCCTCAGTTACAGCTGTAACAGTGCTGTTAATTAAAACTATAAGCTGCAGGTATTCAGTGCTCCAACTAACAGATGAATGTATGATTAGAATCAAAAGAAGGTAAATTGAATTAATTCCTCCTGGGGTAGTATGGTGTATCCAGCATATACTCCATGGTCCCAAAGCTTAGAACATTTCCTATTTCACTGTATGAGACATCCCTGAAATGAGAGAAGGTTTGGCAGAAGACCAGAAAGCCACAGGGGAACTTCTAGATGTAACACTCAAAGAATGTGTGTGGTGCATAATTTCTTAGCATGCTTACAAATTCTTTTATGCCTATGACAAGAAGTGTGTTGTTTTCCTCTTAAAAAATCTGTCCCAAGATTTTTATTTTTTTTTTAAATGAGGAAGGCTGTGTAGGGTATAAACCTTTGCAACAGCTCCGCTTAGTCCAGCACAAAGAAGCTGTGATGGGCTGAACATACATTTGAAGTCACTATTCACATGTAGTGATCACGGTAGTTTGTGTGATGTTGGAAATGTATGTCCAATGTAACTGCTGTTAAATCACATGATTGATGGTGAGGCTACACAAGAAAATAATCTGCTGGATAAATCCTTGCCCGTGTAAAGAAATTAAATGTGGCCACATGGCTGATAAGATTTACATGATGGTGTCGCACTGTGATCTAGTTCTGTATCCAGCTAAGCATCTTATCTCCAAGCTGTGCACTGTCTTGGAGTGTCTCCTTTGTTTGTATCTCTCAGGTAGGGACTACCCATCTTTTATCTCCCAGCTAGAAAACTTTTGCATCAGAAAAGGTGGAAACTTAAATGGCCCATCAAGCTTATTGATTCATTGATCTAATGAGATCTGAGTCAATAGTGCAGGTCTGGAGCCAAATTCTAAGTTGACTCAATGTAACTCCAATATAAATTTGCTGAAGCACTGCTGGGACTTTGTATTTACGAGAATTAGCAAAAAATTATTAACATTATCATGTCAGAACTAAAACTTTGTGTGTGTTCTCTGCAGCTTTGTCTTAGAAAGAGAGCAAATATAGTCACATAGTAACAAAAGACTTGTAAAGGAAGTAGCTTACTTTAGTAGTGTGTACTTTTATCTCTTCTTTAAAAGATGCGTCGTTCAGCAGTCAACCTATGACAGTTATTCAGCATTATCATGGTTCATTAATTGTCCTGTGGTTTCTTTCTATAGTTAAAGAAAAGGAAGAAGGAAAAAGAAAAAGCAATTAAGCCAGGTGAAGTCACAGGTGACTGGAAAAAAAGGGAAGTTTGTACTCATCTTTAAAAGGAGTAGAAATAGGACCCTGGGAACTACCAACTTGTCAGCCTCACCTCTGTGCCTGGGAAGATCATGGAGAGGGACTATAGACGAGGGCAAGGAGGAATGGCTTCAAACTGAAAGAGAGTAGGTTTAGATTAGATATTAAGAAGAAATTCTTCACTGTAAGGGTGTTGAGGCACTTCAAGAGATTACCCAGAGCTGTTGTGGATGACCCATTCCAGGAATTGCTCAAGGTTAGTTTGGATGGGTCATTGGGCAACCTAGTCTAGTAAAAGGCAACCCTGTCCATGGCAGGAGTGTTGGAACTAGATGGTCTTTTCAGGTCCCTTTCAACTCAAGATGTTCTATGATTCTGTGATCTCTTTCACACCTTTTGGTAGTATTTGGATAAGCAATATGTTACTACTGTCTAAAAACATCTGCTGTTTCAAGCATATAGAATTTCTATACCAGTGAGTAATTTAATTGGGTAATACCCTGGTGACTGAAGGAAAGTTTAATTTTTAGTTTAGTTTTCTTTTTGCCTCTGGCAGTTTGTTCTGAAATTAGAAGGCAGCAAATGTCAAACATACTTTCTTGCCTGATTTTTTATCATGAAAGAGAAGTGCGGCTCACATTGCTATAATTTTCCCATTGAGTTTTTCTAGGATTCTTCTGACAAATGTGAAAATTAATCAATTACATGCCATGTAATTCTAATGGGTTTGATAATATAATTCTGTGCAGTATTAATGTTCTGTTGTTCTTCTATCTGTTCAATCTGCTGCTGTTCAATTGCTGTTTTATTTCTAGTACATGCTCAGCTTCCATAGACAACTCAGGGTGGGTAAATCTCTATGCACTGCTGCTGTGAAAACTAACTAGTGTGCTGGCAAGATTGCTGTCTATAATCTTTGAGAGGCTGTGGAGATCTGGAATCTCCTCAATGTTCAGAGGAAGGCAAACGTTGCCCACATGTTCAAAAAAAGACCAAAAGATGATCTGGGGATCTGTAAGCTCTTGGGAAAATCATGGAGCAAGTCCCCTTGGAGGTCTTTTCAGGGCCCATGCAGAAAAGAAAAGTGACTGAGAACAGTCAGCATGGATTTGCGAAGGGTCAATCGTGTGACTATTGCGTTCTGAGATTTATGTTGTCTTTAGCAGAGCTGTTGCAGTCTGGAGGACTAGAAGGAGGACTAGATGAGTAAAAAATTGGGTAGATAATTGGGCCCAGAAACTAGTGGTTAATGGGCCATACTCAATGTCTTTGACAAGCGGAGTACTACAGAGGTCGACATTGGGACCTTTCCTATTCAGTGTCTTCATCAATGGCCTAGAGGAGGTTACAGAGGGCAAATTCACCAAGTTTCCAGATGAAATCAAATTGGAGGAAAGAGACAACAGTCCTGCAGGCAGTGATGCTATCCACAGGGACCCAGAAATGTCAAAGGAGTCGGTCAGAGAAAACCTAATGAAATTCATCAAGGAGAACCACCAAATGCTGTCCTTGTGCAGGAAGCACTGTCCAAGGACATAGGCTAGAGCCCATCTGGTCGGGAGCTGCTCTGCAGGAAGAGACCTCTAGACCAGCTCTGGGGTATATGCAAAAGGATGCATCCAGGAGATTGAAGGAAAAGATTATTCCCCTCTTTTCTTGGCTGGACAATTTTGTCTACTCCATATTCCAGTAGAAAGAAAGGGCATAACCTGCAGTTTATTCAGTGTTGACTTTCAATCATGGGACACAATTTTCTTGGATTAGCAGTTGGCAAAACTTTAGCCCTCAGACTGTTCTTGAATGGTAAAGATTATTTTAATGTTTTTTTTTCAAATCAATTTAACACAGTGTTGCTGAACTAGAAGTGATAAAGTTAGCTATGTGGGACAGAGGACATTCACATTATCAAGGACCAGTACCATCTCCAGTAAGTGTGGCAACTGATTTCAGAGACTAATTTTACGTCAGACTATTAAACTATGGTATCAAACTAGTGGGAGGTGCCTCAAGACTCATAACAGATAGATGAAAGTTTGGGTTTTGTTTGGCCTTGTATCTTTTTGAAGCGTAGTAGCTTGATGTGTGATTTAGTGGGTTTCAGTGAAGTTAGTGCTCTCATATAGGACATTTCAAAGAGTGTAGGTGTGTTTCTTTTGCTCATGTTTATTTGTTAACTGAAAATAAAATTACAAAGCTCTCAACAAGATGAAATTGGTGTCAGTGTCTGAGATGTCCAGCTATGCAATGTGCCTAGACCCGCACTTTACAGAAATTTTTTAAATAAAGATATATTTTTCTTCACACTTTCTTTCCTATTGATTAACTTGAAAATAAATTACTTTTCAGGTACAGTCTGTCAGTGCAGTGTGGTGAAAATGAAGCTGGTGCAGCCAGCACCAGACACAACTGAAATAAAAAAAGAGAAATGAGCTAACAAACAGAAGTTTTTCTTTCTTTTCTGATTTCCTAAGGCAGAACTATATGACAGAGTTCAAACAGGTTTGGAAAAATTTAATTCATCTCCTAGGTTAACAGGAAAATAATCAGGAGACCTATTAATGCAAAAGAAATTTGAATTAAAATATTTTTTGCAGAGAAACTATTTTAGGCTATTTTTCTAACTCTGTATGAAAACTGATGAGTCATTGCAGGACTTAGCTACCGAAATCACACATTTTGCATTTAGTTGTTTTGTTTTGTTTTCTCAGGAATTTTACAGATGGCAAAAAATAGGGGAGACCTTTGCTTTAAGGAAGTCCAAATTCGAAGATCCCACGGATGCCAAAAATGATGGAAAGTATATGTGGACATTCATTAGTACAATCTTGATTCTGTGTGTGTGGTATGAAATGCCCATAGAGAGTATATCAGATTCTTTCCATAAAAATATGTGTCATGGGTTTTACCAGCCCCCCTGGGCCGAAATGATCAGGCCCAGGTAGATTTCCAGAGAAAAAGCCAATCAAAAGATTTAGTAACGCCTCTGCTAATGACATATTTAAGAAAACGGAAGAGAAGGTGATTTGCGCAGAAGAAATTAAGAAGCCATGGAGTAAGAGGGAGGCAGCTGGCCCCCGAGTGGGGGGTCAAGCCCTCTCTCCCCCTGGCTTTGGGCTGGGGACAGGCATGGCATTGAAGTCTCTCCAGCTGGGATGGGTAACAGTGGAGTGTAACATCAAAATATGTTCTTTTATATGCTTAGTTCTTGTTCTTTCTAAGTTGAGTTGGATGTTACCACTCTCTTCTTATGATATCATCCATTTTGCATCGTTGGAAGACTTTCTCACTACTTTGAAGAGTCCTTTTTTCAAGTCATGAGATCTAAGCTCCATAGATGCTATCTTTAACACTGTTTTGGTACTATACTAATAACCTTGCTGCTCCTTTAGGTCATTTCCCCTGACAAGAAGCTTCTGCTTCCAGTCTCTGAAAGGTATACTTTCTTCATTATCTTTTGCCAACTTCCCATTATTATAGAGTTGTTTTACTGCAGCACTGTTTCAGATTGTTACCCAAATCTGGAAGAAAGATACCCGAAATATCCTTCAGCCTCTTTTCTTCAGAAGTGTATTTTAAGAGTGTTAAGGTATGATCATCTGGTTATAATAATGAATACTATAAATTTTCAGGAGGCTGTTGATAGCTTCCTTATTTTTTTAAGAGACACAACATCTCTAGTTCTCTCATGGATAAGGAAGGATAGTTAGAATAAGGAATTTTTCATCTTGCTACTCTGTGCAAATGATTAAAAATGTTACTTTGACATGCCCATGGATGCATTTCATGGTGCCATTATCTGCGATCACTGGAAAGCAGACCTGTGCTGCTTGACCATACTCACCCTTATTTTCAAAGGCATTCATGGAGACAAAAGCTTCTTCTACTTACCATAGAGAACGTAGAGAAGTTTCTTCCTCCATCAGAAGAATTCCACCTTCTTTCTCATTTAATTCATTGAAGCACTCATACTTTCTGTGTCTATTTAATAAATTCATTGCCTACTGTTTTCAAAGAAGCAACCAATGAATTGAAAGAGCAATATTTACATCTGTAAAAAGAAAATTATAAATGTTTGAAATTTAAATACATTTTAATAATAAAATAATGGTCAAAAACCAGAACATTTAAGGAACTGGAAATCTTGGATTTTTTTTCCAAAAAATTATATGCAGAGCTAAAATAGTATAAAATGAAGAGAACTAAAGCTTAAAAAATAGTACACTAAATAAATGAAAAGAGCTCAAAACTGTCTCAGGTTTCATGTAAATAGTTACAAAAAATTATTATTTACTTAAAAAATGTAAGGGTGAGTTCTGTTTAATCCCTTTGTTGAGTGTTTTTCTTCCACAGCCTTAGTTTTACTGTCCTCACTTGACTTGATGTTGTTTTACAGTGGTATTCCATACTGACTTTAGTAGATTTATTCTGCTCCATGCCATGGTAAATTAAATCGAAATCTGTCTCACTATGCTTCTTCATTGCAAGTGAGGCTACTAAAGAAGCAGTGCCTTTTTGCAAGTTATTTTAAGTGTTTATCTATAATTTATTATCCATTTCAGTAGCTGTTTTCCGAGTGTCAATGTTTATCTGTAAAAATAAATTAGGTGTGTTGTGTACATTATTTTCTCATACAACTATTGATCTGGTTGCATAAGATCAATATGAGCATCCATATCATATTGCAGCTTCTATTTTAAGTAAATATTTCTTCTTCATGTTTCCTTAAAGAATCTTTTTGTACTAAGGAAATGACTGTTTTTTTTAAGCATTTGTTTGGTAGATACAAAGAGAAACCCCCCAATTATTTATTCAAGGCAAGTCCTACTATTTACATGTTTTTCTTTTCTGAGTAGTTGTGTGCCATTGCTACTTTTGATATCAGATTCAAAAGAAATAGTTAACTAAGTAAATTTTTGTATCTTCTAGTAACAACCATTAATTGCATTCTAATAATACTCTTCTATCAGACTTGTGAAGAGCGTTAATGCATGCAGCCTACATCAATACTGTTTTAACAGAAACTTTTCACCACACAAATAAAGATTAGATGACAAAACATAACATTTTGTTTGTTTTGCACTGGAGGACTTTTTTTGTTTAAAATTATGGCAAAACAGAAATAAATGGGAAATCCAGTCAGAATAATTCCACGAGACAGACTGAACAAATAATAGATTTCATAAAAAGAGTCACATTTATGACAATAGAATAGGGGATAAACTAAAATGTCATGTATCCATAGATATACTGTATACTTGTGCATACTGTATACTTCAAGCACATAAATTAGGTGCTGCTAAATGATAGCTGTCATGATGAACTCAGTCTTCACATAGAACAGCAGGCAATGTTCTTCACTGGAGTGAATGTGCAACTGCATTAATTTTATTTAATCCATCCCAATTCTCATGGGTCAGACAGTAAAAGTAAGACCTATTCACAGTTTGCATAAGTGCAGTGACTCCTTCCACAAAATTGTAGTAACTGTAAGTCGCAGTTTTGTATTTTCCACCACGGGAATTTGCACTGCAGTCTGATGACTCTTTGTCACCATGGCATATGCTCACTTCAAGCAAGACATTAGATCATGCTGCCAATGCACTTACCTGCATTTTGCATAGATTAGAGGTGTAGAGCAACATGTTATAACAGGTTACAAAAGTCTTACAGTAATAGGACATAATTAATATCAGAAAAAAATCTTTGCAGAAAGGGTGGTTAAGCATTGGAACAAGCTGCCCTGTGAAGTGGTAGAATCGCTATCACTGGATGTGTTCAAAAAACATAGATGTGGCATTCGAGGACGTGGTTTAGTAGTGAACACAATGGTGTTAGTTTAACAGTTGGACTAAATGATCTTAGAGGTCTTTTCTGACCTTAAACATTTTATGATTTTATGAAATGTATGTCCAAAGGATCTATTAAAAATCTAACTTTGCAGTAATTGTTATCACTTTGCTTGAAGACAGCATGATTTATCAAATATACTTCACTTGAGATTGGTTTATACTAGATTTTAGTAGTTAATAATCAGTAAAAAAATTTGCTGTCTACTTTTATTAAAGAGTCCTAAAATGAGTTTTTCCCTTTTGATTCTTTGATTTAAAATTAATTTTAAATTAATAGTGAAATAAAGCCTACAATATTCATAATAAGATTCATAATAGGACACTATTTCAGTTTAGCTGGTCTTTTTGCTATCTTTTTTCTTATTTAGTTTGTTAGCACTTTACTGGATTTAGAGATTAAAATGAATCAAATTATTTTTTAATTTTCTCTCTATAGTCTTTGTAACATGACCCTTTGAAACTGTAATGCAGAGTTGTAAATAGCTTTCATGTGAGCCTCTTAGAAAAATGTTATATTCATAATACTCTGAATTAATATGAATATAATCCTTATTAAACTACAAAGAAATCATGAGTCCTTGATGAATGAAGTAAAATGATCTGAAAAAGAAGGGCTTAACGAGATTTCCAGATATTTTTTCCAGTTTACTTTTGTGTCATATTAAATGTTTAATTTTATTTTCCATTTCAATAAAATTTTGGAATTTAAGATTCTAATAGTTACCAAAGGAGTATTATTTTTTTGCATGGATGACTAGTTATGTTTTGGTTCCCCCCCAGCAAACCAGGAAAGCAACCTATGGCTTCTAGCCCCCAACTTCCTTGCCAGCCTAATAGTACCAAAAGCTGAAAAAATGTTGGTTTTTTTTGCTGTGCTTACTGCTCAGCAATAACAAAAACATCTCTATTATCATCACTGTGTTCAAATCCAAAGTACAGCCCTGTACTAGCCACTGTGAAGAAAATTAACTCTACCCCAGCCCAAACCAGCACAGCTGTACAATAATTTCAGTATTAGAGGATTTGCTTAGATATACTGTACATGCAGTAATCAGTTGCACAGTATTTTTAGATGAAATTTATATGTACGGGACATTTCTATGAGAAACAGATCTGTGGAGAGAATAATGGGACAGTAGCAAGGTAGCCCCTGTAGAAGAAACCTTAGTCTGGATTTTCTCAATCAGTCTTATGGAGTCAGATGATTTTGACCTGTGTATAAGATGAGATTTAAAAGACAGTCTTATTAATATATAAAACCTTTGACTTATCTTTATCAGATAAATGAATTTATGTACCTTTTATTTAATAAAATTGAAAAATGGGACAAATCTACACTTAGCAAACATCCCTACACTACATATTCTGTCATTCATATTAATGGATAAAGTGAGGACTTTGTTCTTTTCATCTCAAACCTGGAGTATTAATAAGCAAAAGGTTTACAGCTTTTCAATTTTGATAATTACAATATAGATTTACCTATAGTGAAAAATAAAGAGCAAAAAGCCCTTGGATTTTATAAAATTACTAAACTATGTAAAAAGCATTTGCATTTCTTGATGTTTGACATCAGAATTGCGTGGAAGAAAATACATGCATACATATGCAAGAGCTAAGTCTTTGTAATGGGTGTAATTTCTGAATCTATAGAAAAGAGCAAGTACTAGTGGTCTGAATTATATGTTTTTTCTTCTCGTCTGCACTACAGGCAATTGGAGCTTAATTCATAAAACCTACAGAAATTGGAACATTAGAAAACATCTTTAGAGAAATATTTATCAGCTATAAAGCAACACATTTCTTTAAGTAACAAAGAGCCCTTCTATTTCGTAGTGGAGAATGAACTAGAATATTTTAAAAATGTAGAATTACGATAAGTATGGTGTTATTGAAGAAAACTAGTTACTGAGAAATACATGCTTTTACTCTAGTACTTGCACACAGCTTCAGGTTCCCTGTGATGAGAGTGCCATTGATCTCCACAAGGCACAAATAATTACATTTGTATGGCTGTTTCTCTTAGTGTGTGAGCAAATTTTATTTCATGAGGTATTTCTGGAACATCATTCTATTTAATAAAGGTATGAGAAGCAAGTGGTCTTGCATTCTGCATATTCTGTGTACTTTAAATTACTTAGAAAATACTAAGGTGAGTCAGCAAAGCATAAGAAGTGAATTATGATCGAATTACTTTGATGCTTCAATGCATATTTAATATACTTATTTTAATGCTTGTCTACTTTTTAAACATAACATATGTTGAGTAAATTATTGAAATAAAATCAGTTTTGAAGGGTTGGCATAAATATAGACATTCTTGGACTATCTCTAGAGGGGTGTTGTTATATGTTGTTTAGCTGTCTTTGTCAAAGGATTGAGAATAAAATGAGTTGCATATATTTGCAATATGCTATATGTATACAGGGATACACACATACAGATCCTTCTCATGCCTAGCTAGGCTGTTAAAAAACCAGAAATTTTTCTTCTCATTTGATTGAAAAGAATAAAAATCCTTCTATTGAAAGAGAAACAGATGTGATATTATCGATTATGTCTTTCCTTTCATTGGAATCACCATTGTAATAAGTATTATAAAATGTATCTACTCACTTATAATAATGCCTAAACATTTTATGGAACTACTTGAACTACAACCAAGGAATTTCTGCATTTTTCAGTGATGTGCAATTATGGTAGATGCAAATTCCCAGTTGAAGGAGATCACCACTTGATTTTGCAATGAGTGCCTTTTTCTGTTACAGGAGTCATATGACTCTTGTTAACCAATCTAACTACTTAAGTGTAATGCTTGAATCTAACAAATTAGAAAGAAACAATATTTTTCACATTTTTGTTTAAAGCTGTTGCTACTGGGGTACTTTAAAGGCATAGTTCCAGAGACTACATCAACTCTGTGTGTCAGCTTTGGTTGTCCATTCCTTGTAATCTTAATTTTACTACCTTCGTAAGAGAGGTTTCATAAATTTGCATAAATATTTTTATTCTGACAAAGACAGAACGTATGCAATTCCATATAATGATTTATAGAAGGTGACTATAATTTATTCTGATTATGTAACAGACTGTCTACTCTATAGCTACCTGTCCTATAAAGGAAGAATTTTTAAATTTTTTTAATGTTTATTATAAATGTCATTCCTTCTGGAAGTAATGTGGTCCATAGGATAAATAAACAACAATCTAGGTTGCAGAAAAATTCAAGCAGATAATTCAGCTGTTTCATAAGAGCTAACGTATAATAAAGAGAGGAAGGTTGATAAAATGAATATATATCCAAGTGAGAAATTGGTAAACATTCATAAATCAGGCAAAGGTATATCTGGTCCTGAAAAGACAAGGATAATTAAATGTTTTCCATTACAAAACAAAATTACAAAGGAAAACTTAGCTTTTATACTGGTTTCCAGAATAGTTTTAATATTATCACTTTATTAAGAAAACTATGAAAAGATAGTGAAACCTAGAACACATGTAGAGGTAAAGAGCTTGTATCTAAATGCTACATGAAATAAGTTTTACATGTGGTTCTGAGTCAAGGTTAACCCCTAATGTACCCCTGATATTTTAGACAGGCTGAAGAATACAGATAGATTTTGATAAGTTTTTATAAAGGTAAAAGATTACTTGAGATAGTAAGCAGTCACTTTTTTACCTTAAAAGTTTGTCAATAATAACAATTTTTGTATGTTAATACTGTAAATGAGCTACATAAGCAGAAAAATTTTACAAGCTAGGATGTAAGGCATCTTCTTAGGGATATAATTGTGTAATTAGTGTTTTAAGATATTTGACAAGAAAAATTAAATTACTTTCAATGTGGGTTTTACTAAATTTTGAGATGTTGTTGAAAGAACAAGTTTAATTTTGCTAACTGTTTTTTCACTAGGAGCTTGCATTTTAAAATTTTTATAACCACATTATTAAAATTTATAACCACAGATAGCCCTTTACTACTTTCGCTCACCAACCTAATCTCTTAAAATCACTTTCCAGTTACTTGTGTAATTTAATATTGATTATAAATAGCTCAAATTTAATGTACATTGAATAATAATAATGTTAAAATGTTCTTTTAAAACTATTCACTTCTTATACTTATTTCAATCGAAGATATACAGGAAGTTGCTTCTGCAAAAAACAACAATAATTAAAATTATTATACTATATATAAAACAAAATATAAAACCTCAACATAATTTTACCTTCATTGATGAATTGTATAGCAAGTCATGACTAAGAATTGTAGGAATAGGCAACAAGAATCTGTTATGTGTATGGACTTGAGATCATCAAATACTAGTAAAGTCCTCTCATTTTCAGTTCTAATTTTCAGGGTCCTGACTTTGTCAGGAGCAATTGTAACATTGTGAAATTATAATAGAAAGAACATATATATATAATGCATATAATACATACATTATATACAGAATGAATAGTAAAACATCTTAGATTTAACATGCATTATATTGTAGAACATGGATAAAAGTACCTTTATTATCATTTCAGACCTGAAACACTGGATAGATGAAGTGCTTAGATACAGTGTGTGATTATGAACCATATGTAACATAGAAAAAAAATCTAACTTCTTTTTCTCAACAAGATTTTTTTCAAGTGAAGATTTTTTGAACATGGATAGTATTTAGCAGACTTCATTGCAATTCACTTCTAATGAATCACACTTTCAGGTTCTTAGTTGGTGTCTTTACAACACCTACCTTTAGCTGTTAGCAGTGAATGAAGTCTCTTGGCTCTTTCCATCATCACAGACCATAACATTTAATTCTTGATGTGAATCATGTGACCCTTTTCTAAGTTTTTGCATGACTATGTACACTGCACCATTAGATAGTAGATTGAGTTAATTTGCATGTCATCCTTCTGCAGGAACGATGCTAATCTTAATTATTTTGTTCCAATTTTAGTATATGTACAGGCACAGTGAGTACATGAGATTATTTCAGTTGGTTAGAGCATGGTACTGATAATGCCGGGGCCATGGGGTTTATCCCTGTGCAGGCCACCCACTTAAGAGCTGGACTTGATGGTCCTTGTGAGTCCCTTCCATGTAAAGGGACATAATCTGTGAATAATCTGCAAAACTTCTGAGCAGACAGAGCTGGGCTGGAGACATCTGACTGACAGTCCAGCACTTTCTACTTCATACTATAAATCAAGCACCTATGTTTTACTGTTGTCACAGCTTGAACATGTGCATGTCCAATCTAAATCAGACAAGCTGAAAAATATACCCGGAAACTGGCTATTAAGCACTCCCTTATTTTCCATTAATTTGAAAAATTTCTTCAAAAATTAGAACTAATAATAAAAGCATGGAAGATTTTCTTGCAAATTTCTGTTTACCTCCAACTGAAGTTTACTGAAGTCACACCTTTTCTATTTTGTTTGCATCTTATTTGTGAATGAATGAATGCTGTGATCCAGTAGCCCTTGCCACTCACTGGGCTCTGCTGAGCTCTGGTAGCCTATGACAGCTACCAGATAAGCAGTCATATACTGCTTGTTGTCTTTTTCATGGAAAATGAATTTTTTATAAGCTACTTAGTTCTTTTCTTCCCAAGCTACAAGGCTGCCATACTCCAACAGAATCAGTCACATCAACACAGTTTTGTAGTACATACTTAATGTAAAAATTAAGTGCTGCATAACAACATGTGAGATATGCTTCATTTTTGTTGCATCTGCTTTTTCTATAAAGTGATTTGTGCAATGTTCCTAACAGACTTAGTCTGTTGTTCCTACACGTGTCATAAGACTGAAAGAAAAAACATTTGTATGTCACAAGAAAAAAAATATCACTGACCAAACAACCCACTCACCCCTCAAAACCTTGTCCCTCACTCCGCTATTTTAGCTAGTGAGACTGAAAACTTTTTAGGTGTCACAGCAGAGTGAAAAGATCCCTTACTGCAGAGGAAATGCTAGGAATTGCATAAAACTTTGTGTCTATCTTGTGCATAGGGAAGAATATAATCGTGCTGAATCAAGGTGCTCTTTAATGTATTGATGTTGGAAGTTTTTGATCTTTGCATTAACTTTCAAGATTTTTTTTTTCTAAGACCTTGCTCAGTTAAAGCCCTAAGAGTAGTATCTTCCTTTCCTCTTACCTCCTTCAAAACAACTGCGCTTGGCTCGTGTTATTTTAAAATCCATAATGGAACTGCATAGCATTACCAAAACTATTTTAGAAAAGGTTTTACCATGGGGGATCAACTTCAGCAGCGTTCTTCTGTTAGTAATTCATACATTTTACAACAGACAATTGTTTGTTAAGTTTGTTTGCATACCATAAAGACTAACATTCTTTACAGCTACTCTTTTTCCCTTTTATTTTTGTATTACTACTGTTGCACCTTAAGCCCAACTGGTCTTCTGTCATAATTATAATCACTAGGAAAAATATGGCTATGTTTGATGAAGTCAAGGGATAGAATGAAGACATGCATCTAAAGAAATGTAAAGTAATAACTTAAAATTAACAAACTTGGAAACTTTATTTTTTACAGTCTGAGATGAGTAAGCCCAAGGCACACATTTTTAATTTATAAAATTCACTGAGGCAGGAAAGACATTCAACATGATTTCTCTCCTGACACCACGTAATCTCCAGGTGCTCAACCCCCTTCAAACTACAACTGCAAGGTTGCCAGTGTGCCATATGCCCCAGGCTTGGAAATATCTAAGTAAATTGGGCATACTCTAGAGATGAGCTTGCACATCAAGTTAACTGTAAGGTTTCATTATTTATTTGTGCCTAACTTGTCTTTGCTCAATTGCTTCCCATGCCTGCAGCCTTTGCTTCAGTTCTGCAAGGCTGACATACTTATCTATGGCTTTTTAAAATATATATATTTTAACCAGGGGAGGGAAAAAGGCATTTAGGAATCAGTCCCTGGTTTCTAATATTCTTAAAAGACAAGTGTGGGAAATGTCACACAGATGTTATAGCATTTTTCCTCCCTACAAATATGGAGCAGAATGGCAAGAAAATAGTGCCCCAACTCATAGAGTTCTCATGTGACTGATGTACAAAAAGATTTGATCTCTTGCCTTTTGTCAGGGGATGTGGTCATAGGAAGGTCTTCTGTAGGACTGCACAGAAGGTTCAGGAGATCAGTGGTTAAGATATAAGATAAAAATGCTGTAGACTTGGCAGAAATACAGGTTCAGACTGAAACTCTGTTAAGTACCAAATCATGTGAAAATAAAATTGCACACATACACTTTTTCAGCAAAATAAACTGGGGTTTCATCTGCAGTTTAAAGATGCAGCTTAGTGAAGTGCTCAGAATGCTCAAATAAAACGTTGACTAGACAGCTCATGAGGTTCACACAGCTAAAGCATGTCAGCTTCTGCAACTAGCAGCACACCATTGATATTTTCAGCATCATGCATTTGCTGGCTGACAGATGAAGAAATTCACGGAAGTACATAAGCAACAGTATTAATATGAGCAACAGTAGAGTTAGAAAAGTGGGATTCCCTACACTATTTTCTTACTCTACACTATATCTTACTCAGGTAAACAAGGAATGCCTTCCTATCTTGACTTTTTATGTCAGAGCACAAATACCCACAGGAAGGAGATAGAGAAGTAAAGAATGGGATGGGAAAAGACTCAGTAGGCATTACTGCCCTGTGTCTTAAGAAATGGCCTTAAAATGCTGTTCAAAATATAGCTTGTTCGTATCCCTAGGTCTACACATTTAATTCATTTTGGAATTGGTGGAAAGTGGGAAGATTGCTCTTTCCACATAACTGCTTTCTTTTGATTCCCTTATATATAGTTAATTGTTTAGCATATGTATTTCTTTTTTATTTTGGCTTTTGAGGTGCATATCTATAACATGTTTTCTAATTTGAAACTTTTTAAAATTCGGTTTCATTTGTTGTATGATTTCTTTTAGTTTGTTAGGAATTTTTCTAATTGTTATCCATGCTTAATTTGGAAATGTCTCCAACTGAGCTACTAGAAGCTGTTTACTCTCCAATTCTGGTAAGAAACAGTGGCCTGCTAAGAGGCCTTACTAAAGAAATACAAAGATAAATAGTCTGTGCATTAATGATACATTAGAATAAACTACTAAAAAATTTCATACAATTAAAAAAAAAATTGAAACAACTCAAAGACATTCAAAGATACAGTTAGAGAGTTTAATAATTTCTTCTCTGAAACTTGCTGTGAACCTTCTCTTGTGGTTGGCCAGATCCTGTTGAAGCAGAGAGTGCTGAGCCTGGAGAGTAGCATGTTTCCTCTCTGCTTAGTAGTGCAGATTGCATGTACACCATCCAAGCTTCAAAAACAGAGAAGAGAACCAGGAGGCACTTTCTTCTCAAGCACATTTCAAATTTTAAAAACTCATATCTTAGCAGACATGTCTCAGACAGCATGGCAACATAAGCATTCAAGAGCACTATCCCAATAGTTGTCTTGCCTATAGCAAACTGACTAGTTATGGCTTAGTAGAAATATGGGCTTCTGACTGCAGCCTGTGGTGGCTACCCACTCTTTTATTGTTGATTTCCCTAACACTGGCATTAGAAGATCTATGCAAGCTTTTTGTTTGGATGGATGTGCTTCTTCACATCAAAATTCTGTGTGATCATCATGTGCTTGCAGAAATAGTGTATCCTTCTACTCCGTGCCAGCTTTTCTAGCCAAGAGATGCCACTTTGCAGTGGCTGCTAGAAAGGGAGAGCAGTGGGAATTCACATCACTGGAAATTTGCTATACATGCTTTTGCTTCCACAGCAGTAAGCCTGGTGGTTTGTGGCTGTGACCTTGCTGGATGTATTACCTTTCCCTTGACCTTCATCCCAGAAGCCCTGAAGCAACCAAACCCTCTCATGCTGTTTTCCCATTTCCTTCATGCTACTATGACCATTCCAAATTGAGCAGTACATCTTTGAAAGGACTCAGGGTTTGTGACTGAAATTTCAGAGGACAAAAAAATACAAACTCATTCACAGAAAGCTTTCCCCCTTCATTACGTGTATAGCCACACCTTGGAAACAGGACTCGAAACTGGACACATTTCACAAGGGCTACATGATGCTATAGAAATAGAGAGAGAGAAAGGTCTGAGTTTGGAACCAGTAGGATAGACAAGCTTTTTTATTAAGACCAATATTAGTCCCCATTTTACAGTGAGTTGTGATTGAAGTAGAGTTATTTAAATTAGGATGTCTTAATTTCTGGCCCTTCCCATACTTTTCAGATCCTTAAAGAGGCTGAGTCCTGGAGAGAATTTTGTGAAAATATCTCTCCTTTCTAGAGCATCCTAAATATAAAATGGTGGTGGTGGTGGGGGGAGAATAGAATTATGTAATGGTAACTTTATGAAGAGTATGCAAAGTTATTTTTGCATTGTAACAACTAGGTATACTTCTATCCTTTCTGCAGTGCTAACATTAGTTGGAGGAATGAAAGACAAGATGTGCAGAGTTCTTCCCCAAGAAAAACACTTACACAAATAACAAAAGAAAAACTCAAGAATATTTATAAATCTAATCAGTTTTAAAAAATCATTACTGAGCATAACTAAATTTCCTCCTCCATACACATTTTGTTTTTAAATTTCAACCTTTTTACAAATAATTTTGAAGTAGGTGTATGTAGGCGTAAAATAAGTTTGCATTTGACTGCATATACCCTAGCAGCAGCTGGAAATTATTTAGTTTAACTGATCTACTAATTATCTGCAAAAATAATAAACCTAATGCATTTGAAATACAAATTCCCCAAAATAATCTTCTGGGATTTAGGCCAATTATAGGCTCATTAGCATTTTTCCTCAGTCTCATAAGACTAAGGTGAAAAGTAAGAAGAAGAAATCAGTAAAACCAAAAGTTTCTCAGCCGTGTGTTGGACTCGTTCTGTCAAATTATTAATAATTTACTGCCTTGTTGCTCCCGTCCTCCCTGTTTCTTCAGTAAATCTGATAACTGGAGATTATTTCTGTGGGAAGTTTAATGATGACAGAAAATAGCTCCAAAATCACTTAAACCTCATGCAGCAAATGAATACTATGTAACAACTATTCTTTTTAATGGATTTGCTGAAAAATTTTGTAAAGTTTCTAATAAAAAATCATGAACTCGCCAGTATATATGCAACTGGGAGGAGGAGGTTATAAAGGAAACATTTGATAAAAAACACAGACTATAAAAACCCACAAAAAAAAATTTAAAGTTTAACTTAGTAGTACTATTTTAGACTAGTTTTTATTTTACTTTTGTTGTGTTGTCAATTTGCAGCAATTGTGTGCCACTTCAGAAGTACCTGTTTTATTTGCTTAAGCTCACTTACTAGCTGTCTGCAGGCAGTGCCTGGTAGGAATGAACATCATTTGATTTCACACTCTTAATACAACATAACATGTTATTTCCCTTTTCAAGTAAAATACACTTAATATTTAGGCCTGATCAAAGAACAGTTAACTTTAAAGGACTTTTGATGCCCCAACATTTTTTACTGGCATGGCAGTTCTCTCTATACTTCTGTGGTACAAAATGTGATGTTTCTAAGGAGATAATCCCCAACAGATTTGCAAAATCAAAACTGTAGCAGAACATTATCTTTCCATTAACATGATATATGAAAAAAAACCCAAGCATCAAAAGAAACAGAAACACAATTAAAATTTGAAAATAAATTTCATCATGTGTCACAGATTACTTCAGGTAGTAGCTTAGTAGCTGACTACACAAGTGTGCAAATAAGTGATTTACTTTACAAAGGTCTGCAAAAAAGAAATATACTTCAGCTGAAGTTTGAAATCTCCCACATTTTTATCTTTAAAAAAACAATAAGGTTCAGATTTTTGCTTATGTAGTGGAAATAAACACCATTAAAATAACAATTTCATTTCTTTCTCTGTTTGGAATCAAAGGCAAAAGGTTTAGTAATGTAACCTTTTTACTAACCCTTAAAAAAAGCAAAGTTAGCTGTTGATGAGGTTCCAGATGTAGACCAACAGGATCTGTTGAGAGTGATACCAGTATATGATTTTCACTTGTTTCCTTGGATATTTTGTTGACTGAATAATTCACTCTTAAATCTCTTTGCATGAAAAGTGAGATTTATTCTGCTTTTGTTGGTATTTTTAAGTCCACTGAATTCAAGTCATGACTGACAGAGCCCATAGGGATAGGTATGCACTTATGAACAGATAGACAAGAATAAAAATAATGCATGGGCAAATTGCTGTAGACAGAAGAAGATCTTGCCTAATCTTGGCTGTTCTTAACTAAAATAAAATTCAGTCATTTAAAGGAAACAAATGTTTGCCTGTGTTTCATATCTTTTGCTTTCCAGATGCAAAAGAATTTAAATACTGTAAAGGAATAGCTCCTGCTCTGTAAGTGAGCACTTTTCTTTCCTGAACACTCAGGAAAGTCAATAAGAATCGCAAACCTGGTTATTTTAACAGTGTTAATCCCTTATTTTGAAATTTGGGAGTTAATAAAGATAAATTAAAACTACTTTATTCTTAAATAGATACCCATACAAAGATTTAGTGCAAATAGCCAGTCAATTTTAAATTCACATTCCAATTTAATTTGTTTTGTTTTTATTGAGTGTCCCTGAAAATAACAGTCAAGAACCTGATCATCTGGTGCTTTCAGCTTACAGTGAAATAAGTCTTTTAGGCAGAAATCTTGGTGCATGTTGTTTGGACTAAGATCTGTGTGTTAAACCTTTGAGGGTCAAACCTTCCTATCCTGTTTAAAAACAAAACACACACACACAAAATTGCAAAACAAAACTTTCTAATGTTATAAGAGACAATTTGAGACCACCTGCATGAAAAGGCTTATTTTTTTTGTTTGCTTTGCTTTGTTATTTAAATCAGAATTTTTTTAACTGCATAGAAAATCAATAGTGGGCTTTTTAGAGAGACCCTGTGTGTTTACTACTCACTTGAGTGTCGTGGGTTTACGAGCCCCCCTGGTTGAAATGGTCAGGCCCAGGTAGATTTCCAGAGAAAAAGTCAATCAGAAGTTTTAGTAACGCCTCTGCTAATGACATATTTAAGAAAACTGAAGAGAAGGTTGTTGCGCAGAAGAAATTAAGAAGCCATGAAGGAAGGAGGTAGCAGGCCCCCAAGTGGGGGGCCAGGCACTTCTTCTCCGGTCTTGGGCCAGGGGCAGGCATGACTAAAACTTTTGATTGGCTTTTTCTCCGGATATCTACCTGGACCTGACCATTTCAGCCAGGGGGGCTGGTAAAACCCACAACAGGGGAGTTCGAGGAAAAAAATTGATCCCTGGTAAAACCCACGATACTTCAGCTCTACGAGTTTCACACTAGAAACGAAATTTAGATTGTTAGGAAAATTTAAACTAAAGAGTTCAACATTTGAAGAAATATTCCTTTGCATATGTCAATTATTTCAATTAGAAGTAACTGTTCTCATTATGATTTCTTATGTGTCATTTCCCTCTTTTTGGAAGATTGATATTTCAATCAGACACTGTAAAAATAAATAATAAATAATATTTTTACATGGGACACAATTTCTTGCTTACTAGCTTGGGAACTCAAAGACACAAAAAGGTAATCTGCCCAATAACTTGCAGATGTAACTAAAACTAAAACTAGGTTTCTTCCCTAGTTTTATAAGTATGCTGTAATTTAATCATTTAAATATATGAGTGGGAGACTGAGGTTTATGTACATCTAGTTCACAGTTTGATACAGAATACACAATGTTAAATTCAACCAGTGTTTCATGCTTTAATTGCCACCTTGTGTCTTCTCTAATGTAGGACTGGATTTCTGTTTAAGAGAGTAAAAAAATTATTGCATCAATATAGCAGAGGTGATCCTAGCAGACACATGGATCAGCAAGAAGATGGAAGGAGTGTAAGGAGGCTGTGCTATCAAGAAATAGTTTCATATCAGGAAAACAATATGGGATATAGCCTTACAAATTACACCTCAGAAATAAGAGCTTTAACCATAAATAAGTGCATATATAAACATATGATATTTTCACCAACCTTAACGAACTTTGGAAATGTGGTAGGATTAGAAAAGTGAAAGAAAGATGAGAGAAATAAGACTAATTATGCCTTGTAGCATATCTGTTTTTGTATATCTCCAAACTTGCATCAAGTTAACAACAGCTAGCATAAGTAAAGATATGATCCCTACACTACTATTGAAAATTAATACATTTGGTCATTTGAATTTCTTTGGTCAAAAGGAGAAAGCATGAAAACTTTTAAAGAAAACTCAGCCATTCTTTAAAAATTATGTTAATTTAAAGAAAAAACAGGAGTAACTAATTTAACAAAATATTCTCTTCTAAGAAATATACTTTTATTTAAAGACAAAGCAACATAATAATTTACAATTATTAAAGAAAAATACTAATTTATCTGAACTCAAATTCTCAACTTTATATAATTACTGCTGAAGATGTTTCTGAAGAACCAGAGGAAATTTGATAATACAACATTTTGAATGCAGTGAAAACCTCTTAGTGAAATAATTCTTGAAAATAGAAGTGCTTTACCTGAATGTAAGATATATTTGAGTAATCATTGTTCCAACAGTAGGATGATGCAAGAATCAGGAGATATTAAGGCTTGAATAAATGGTTTTTAGTTCTGCTATTTATGAACATTTCAACAGAAAGCACTTCAGTTTAAAAAGAAGGTTTTGTGTTACTTTAGTTTTACTTTACTAGAAGCGTGAAGGTCTCCCAGCATTAAAGTAGAAGATAATAAAGTGCTTTCTGCAGCCACAGTAGTGTTCAGAAGAACCAGTAATCATTATGAATTTATAGTCCCTGTGTTCCCAGTGTATGAAATATAAATTTTATGTAGCAGAACAATATTCATCTGAGTGGTATACAATCATCTTTACTATCTGCCATAAACTTTGTATGAAATCACAATGTCTTTTAAAAAAGGAAAAGAGCATATGAGCACTCTGCAAGTTTTCCCAAACTACTTTTGCAGAAAGCCAGGAGTGCTTGCCTAGCCTTGACCTCAGAAAGTGTATTAAATATTAAGTGTATTTAGAAACTAAAAGGAAAAGGACAAGAAAGATTTTTCTTGCTCCTTTCCCTTTTCCTAAAGACATATACACTGATACATAACCAGACAGAATACATCTGAACCAGTTACTGGTATGTAAATATATTTACACAATATTTGTTGAATCTGATTATGTTGAGTTCTCCCATGTCCCAGCATGGAGTCTAGGTTGCATTACTTCCTGTTCTTCACTGGTCCTTTCCCACTGCTTTGTAGATAGCCAGTCCTATAGCACTGGGAGACGTCCATGAGGAGCGCCCTCAAGTGATCAGCTTTCAGCTTCTTAGGCTAAACCTGCTTTGGAAAGCAGACCCACTCTTTGATTTACCTGCACCCTACTACCACCACTGTTACAACAAATTAATCCCATGTTCCATGGACACATGGATTCTGCCCAGCTTACAGACTGTTTAGATTGTCATTTCCCATACCATGGTAATACGATTTTTGAACTTTCCCCACAGTGGAAACAGTTGCGTATATTTTGGGTCTGCAAATGAGATGACACTGACAATATTTAACCTAAAGTTAGTGACTGGTAAAACCCCTGAACTTTAAGCAGATGATGATGATGATGGATGAGTGGAAGATGCAGAACCAGATCTGGTTGTGTGGACAGAGTAATGACT
The DNA here is from genome assembly GCA_013397135.1 of Pachyramphus minor. Taxonomy (NCBI): domain Eukaryota; kingdom Metazoa; phylum Chordata; class Aves; order Passeriformes; family Tyrannidae; genus Pachyramphus; species Pachyramphus minor. The sequence continues at coordinate 34,110 of VYXB01000987.1, read as the reverse complement.
GATGCAAGGCTTATTGTTTAGGAAATGAAGAGAATGACTGTACCAGCATCCAGGGAGGCACCAGCACTAAGACTTGATACTTGAATTACTAATGCTGTTTAAGAACCATCTCACATTTCAAGGTCATTCTGCTTTATGAAAAACTGCAACGTACATGCTGGAAAATGACAAAAAGTGTAGGGTGAAAAGTGTAGGGAAAAAATTTTCTAGGCAGAACTATATACAAGGTGCTACAACTTAGTTACCGACTGTTGCGCTATCCCATGGAATGTGAGAAAAGTGCCTTCGTAAGTAGAAGAAACCAGAATGTGTCATGAACCTGAATTTTAGGAGAAGGATGACAGTCTACCCCTTCCTATTGACTCTGAAAATTTTGATACAAAATGCCTTGTCAAATAGCTGTGTACCAATTTCTTCTTGTCTCCAAAAGCCATTGTACTCTAGGAGTAGTAAGGTGAACTATTAGCTTTCCAATGACACTGAAAATAAGCTGGAGTGGTCATGGTGAAGTAACATGGTAATGTGAAGTAACAATAAATGGGGGTCAGATGGTTACAGGATGTGTAAAAGTCAGTTTTCCATTTTACCTTTGTTATCATTATTATGATTAGCTGTAGTGAAATGGGAAGGAATCTGGACTCAAGTTTGCTTATCAAAGATACCCACGGACTTGATATTTGGAGCATTAAAGATTAAAATAATGAAATAGGGAATAAGGGTCTGGAAAATTAGCTTATGAAAGGACTATTCAGATCAGCTGCCAGGAAGCAGGAATAAAAAATCCAAAATGTAACTAAGCCCTTCTGGTTCAAGCTTAACTACACAATTATTCACAAGTAAATGTCACCAAAAAAGGATAACTTATGAGGCCTTTTGCAGAGATGTTTGTAAACTAATCAATAAATTCAGCTAGTCTCAGCCTTTGGCAAGTTGCTTTTCCATTTGTCTAATGTCTAATCTTCTAGTGGATTATTATTAATAATATTATTTTTAGGGTGTATCTGGATTTGTTCAAGACTATGCCTGAAAGTGATATATAAGTTGTAAATTATGCTTTCTATTTCAATACCTCCATTATTATCCTCCACGTACCTTTTGGCCTATCACAGTTGTAAATTGCTAATACTAATCTTTTACTTAATTCTGTTCAAAGAGTGTTTCAGTTGCCTGGAAAAGTGACACCCAACTGCTGTCCTGGAAAAGGACTAAGGATTATCATCCTCATGGAATTCCAAAAATTGTGTCACAAGAAAAGGGTAAAGGGGAGAGCTTTTCTTCATACTTTCCATTAATAACAATGAAACATTGCTCCTTTAAAGATTAGTATAGCACACAGAGGTGAATTTGGGATTCTTTTATAGATCACACCTGCTGTGTAAATCAGGTACTATGAATAGCTCTCTAAAGAGGTTTATTTCATTGAATATAACAGTATAAACTTCTAAGTATTCCAGTGTTAAGCCCTCTAATATCCATTCGAGTTCACTAAGTGCAGAGCAAAGCTGAGAAAAACTCAATGAAAATTGTTGTAGCCATGAAAATATGGTAGCAAACAAAACCAGCTCTCAGGATGAACAGCAACATTTCACTCAGTAGCATCTTGGACACTTTAGAATTGAAATGTTCATCTGCTGCAAACCCTAACAAAACCAATACTTGGTTTTTTCCCATCTGGAAGGGAATAGCAATTGTTTTCTCTGCTTTAGCTTATCTCATTGGATTAATGCCCTGTTTACCTCACTGGAAACAGTTAAAACTTTCAGTCAAAGCTGTGTAAACACAATGGCTAGGGGTTCAATGAGGTTGAGTTTCTTATAACTTGCTTTCTCACTCTCTCCATCACACTGTGCTAAATGTGCACATCTTTCAAACTCTTCTTAAATATTTGTTTGGCTCAGAGGTGATTATAGTCATGACAGCAGTTAGAAGTCTTCTGGGCTTTTATACTACTACCATCTGCCTCAAGTAAGAACAGTTTCTGAGATTGTTCACTTACATAGTAGCAAGCCAATTTTGGATAAATATTCAGAGACAGCAGCTAAAATGGTATGACTGTATTTCACTCACTGATTTTGAGTGAAACAACAGGTATTTTCAAGAAGTAAATAGCAGAATGATGTCCAGATTGTGATTTTAGTGTTTAAACTGAGTTTCCAAAACAGTGTAAGTCTTTTGTTTGTCTGGAACGCTATGAGAAAAACAAACAATCACTTCCCAATGGTTTGGCTTCAAATCTGACTGAAAAACTGAAAATACTTCTGAGTTTTAACAGCTGAAATTTAACAACTGAGTTAACAGCTGAAATTTAATCAACAAATTCAGTCACCATGTGAATCCAAATGCCAACCCGTACATACTTCACAGACAATTGGAATATAAGGGATAGAATTACAGGAATGACATAGGAATTGCTTGTAATGTCAGCTGTTGAAAATTAAAAGAATAGAGTAAGAGATATTTATGACAATCACAGCTATCAAAAATAGTAAGTTAGAAAGTTTATCTAAAGACTGTCAGAGATGAGTATAGTTTAAGATTTCAGAAAAGTTTTTGCACATCACTGGTGATGTATCCCAGAAAACTAATTATGAAATTTGTTGGTATTGGTCAGATTGGGTGATCTTTAAAATCTGAATTTTAATTTCGCAAAACAGGCAGTCAATTAAAAAATATTTAAAAAGTACTAACAATTAATACAAATGTAAAAATTTTAGTCTGATTGGCCATTTATGTATTATCTGACACAGTGACAAGACTAATACAATTTTTGCAAGAGAGGTCTTCAATTCCATAGAAGCATAAATTGAATTCTGACACTGTTTTCAAGATTTAGACAGCCATGTGAAATGTTCATGAAGTCATACATTATCCTTCTGAAGTAACTTTAAAATTATTAAAAAACTGAAAACATAGAATCTTTGCTTTTTATTTGTAGAACAACTAACATCAGGTGGATTTAGGCTCCTACAATGATGTACCTACAAAATTAGTTTGCAAATAAGTGATATGAATGGCAGAAATTCCTGGTTTCTGTGTGCAGATTGCAGAGAAACAAGCGGTGTCTAATTCAATACAAAGCTTCATTTTGGCTTTGTATTCTCTTGTCTCAAGTTTTTAAAATGCATTTTATTTTATTTATCTGTTTGTATGTTGGGTTCATTTTATTTGCTGTTAAACAACTTCTACATTACACCTAATTCATGCTGAGTTTGTGAACTACATACCTGTGAGAAGGCTTCTGCACATCTAGGAGTCTGCATGTCAACCCACTACCAGGTTTTACCTTACAGGATCCTCAAAGAGTATTTCAGTTCTTTTGTGTCCATTGATGCGATCTACTTATGCTAAGCTCTTACACATGAAGGTGGAATATTTCAGGGTTTGGGAGATTAGTCTGGGGCTTGGGAACTGAGTTTTCAGTTTCTTCCTTCATCCTGTTAATATCTGAAGCAAAGCAGTTGGTCTTCCTGTGACCCAGGGGATTAAAATAATCATCTGGACACTACACTCCAATCCTTTCATATTTAAGTGCCTCAAAGAATAAAGCTATTATATTGTGAGGATAATTCAGCATCAGATAAAAAACATCTAATATTTCAGAAGAATCTGCTGATTGCCTGCAAAATCTTTTCCTGCTATCAGAGAAGATGCAGACTTCTCTCCTAACCCTTAACGTCTCCTGTTCTTCTTCCTCTGGTGATAACACTGAGAGAAGTTGCTGGGAAAATCCAATGTGAAGAGAGGAGATAAAGTGGTGAGCAGAAAAATTAATTTAGAAAAACAGCAAGTCTTTCTGTTACTTACAGTAAAACTTAATATAGAAAAAAAATAGTTACAAGAAGCCATGTTTTGTAATAGATAAAGTTAGAGGGTACCACGACTTTTCAAGATTTTTAATCCATTCTTTTATTATGATAGCCCAGGTCATAGGCAGAGTTTATGGTCAACCTTAACAGAGAACATGTTGGTGTTCTGACATATATATAAGCATTGCCTAGCTTTTGATCGGAAAGTGAGCAGGACTTGGATTTCAGTAATTCTCACCTAAAGTAATTTCATTGCAGGTCTGCCAGGTAACCAAACTGCAGAAGTTCTCATCATGTGATGGTAGCTTCACTGTATGTTGAGTCAATTTAAAGGAGAGGGAAATTAAAAAAAAAAAAAGAAGGGAAGAAGCCTAAGCTGTAAAAACAATCCACTTTATTTATTCAAGGTTGTTGTGGGTTTACTCGGGACCAATTTTTTCAAAACTCCTCCCTCACACAATTGCTACAAGTTGAGAGAGGTTTTATACAGACAAAAGAGAAACTTGACGTGGGGGAATAATATTAAGATTTATTACTGGCAAGATAAAGACTAAAGAATGATATATACACAAATTCTAATTAAGCTTGCTTATCTTATGAAGAAAATGTTAAGTATTTACTAAAGCATCTTTCCCCACTGTATCAGTCCAGGAGGAGAAAGTTTCTTCTTACTGAAGCAATTCTGCAGCACTGGAAACTTTCTATTATCTTTAGGATGACAACTTCAAGGTGTTGTAGCTTCAGATTTCTTTCTTTCTCTCTCTCTCGGCTGGCTCTGCTGCATGATGACCTCAGTATTGGCCCTGTCCCTCCTCCATTCCAGCCAGGATCGGAGTCCAGGGGGGCACACCCGGGCTCCATGAGGTCTTCCATGGACTTCAAGGGGATACTTGCTACACTGTGGTCTGCACCACAATTACAGGGGATAATGGCTTTCGAGTCCTTTCTCCTGTTCTTGTGGGATCCCTTCTGTGGGTTGCAGGGAGATAGTCTGCATTACCATAATCTTCACCAAAGGCTACAGGGTATGGCTTTGAATCCTTTCCCCTGTTCCTTTGGGATCTCTTCCCACGAGATAGTCTTAAATAGAACTCTCCTTGTAGGTTCATGCAGGACAACAGCTTTTCCATAACTCTGTTGTCCTTTAGGGTCACAAATGAGCTGCACCAGCATAGATCCTTCATTGAGACTACAAGGTACTACCCAGGACAACTTGCTTCAGCGTAGGTTTCTCTCTTTATGGGCCACAGGTCTCCAGCAGGACTCTGCTTCATCTCAGGCCTCTCACGAGGGTCACAGCCTCCTCATGCACTCATCTGTTCTGGCACAGGCTCCTTCATGAGCTGCTGGGGGATCTCTGCACTGTGGAGGTACCACTGAGATTTGAACCCAGGATCTCTTGTTTATCAGTAATCTTCTACAGGTGGCAGGGGTTTTCAACTTTCAGTCTTTCCCCTGCTGGAGGGAGGCGGCGGGGGGAGGCTCCCCCGCACCTCCGCTCTCCTCTCCTGCTACACTGACCTTGGCATGATTTGTTACCTCAAGACCTCCTCTGCTCACTGCCGAACTGGAATTCCTTCTGTATCGGGTGGGCAGTTTCTCTCTGGAGTTTCTTCTCCACTCTGCTACATGTCTTGACCGGAGGGGCTTCAGTGCCACACCTGCCCCCAGCCCAGAGCTGGGGGAGAGGGGGCCTGGCTCCCACTTGGGGGCCTGCCACCTCCTCCTACTTCATGGCTCCTTAATTTCTTCTGTGCAATCCACTTTCTCCTCCATTTTCTTAAATATGTCATTAGCAGAGGTGTTACTAAAACTTTTTATTGGCTTTTCTCCGGAAATCCACCTGGACCTGACTATTTCAGCCCAGGGGGCTGGTAAACCCACAACAAAGATCCAAATATTGTCCACTGCATTGTGTACAGCTTGGTCGTTGCACCTGTACACAGTACACTGGACATAACAGAGGACAGTAAATCTGCCTCACAGTCCAAGTATGATTGAAAACTGCATTTCAATAATCTAGTAGAGGTGACAATAGTTAAGTAGCTGAAAACAAGCTAAAAAAAACATCCTTGGGATCCTGAGCAGTGCTTGGGTATCTTGCCCTCATCCAGTTGTGTGCTGTCATGTCCAAACAGCTCTTGGTAACTGGGCCAGGTAGTTGAAAACTGGACCATGTAGTTATGAATTCACTTGAGTATGTCTATACATTTTCCACATTGAAATCATCAGTCTGTTCATTCAGAAAAAAAGAAATATACATTATAGATCCTGGGAAGATAAAGTTTACTTTTTTCCATGTCTCTGTTCTCTTAGCACCAATAAATAATCAGCACTGCTAATAAGCTCTCAGTTGCTGAAGTGCAAAATTAATGAATGATTTGACAAAATATCCATTGTAAATTAAAGAATAATAATAAAAAAAATCTAATGTCTTGAGTTTATTGGGTTTTCTTTAAAAAAATTGTCTTATTTCAAATCAAAATAACTCATGTTTTGTATGTGAAGATATATCCAAAGACCAAATGAAAATAAGGTTTAAGTGATCATATGCTGTTTTCATTTATGCTGTCTGTTTTATTATCTGCTAGCTCCCTGTAATATTTTTAAGTGTGCTGGCTAATTACAAACAAACCACAGAAAGATAAGAGGAGGAAAGGCATTTATTTTGTATTATGTTTACGTGAACAAGCAAGGGAAGTCCCACAGTGCAGAAAATTCCTCTTCAGGAATTTCTCACTGATTATATGTCAAGCAATACACAGAATTTATCCTTGAAAGAAAAGCAGGGAAAATATGTTCACAAGGGTGCAACTGTTCACTTAACCACTTATTGAAATGTTTACATTGCAGCCTTTTGCAGATAACACATATTTGCTGAGCCATACACAGTCCCTTAGAATTATATCTATTTAAAACATTAATCTTTAGAATAGCATGACTCCAATTTAACTTTCATAATTGCAGCTCTCTGTAACATTTCCTGTTTAACTGACTTTTTTTTTTTTTAATAGCAACATGTTATAGTAACAGATTGCAATGTAGATTGCACTGCTGCTCCACAGCCAGTTAAACACTGATTAGCTTATAGCTGAAAGTTTTTAATAACACTTGCTCATTTCTTTTTAGTATCATGTTTTATTTCAAGAATAAATAAACTGTGTGTTTTGAACCCAGTTATTTGCTTTATTTCAAAATAGCTTAATTGGGTTAGAAAGAATAATGTACTGCCTAATTCAAATATTACTTTATATTAATCATTGTATCAAATGTCTAAGAAGGCACTTATACTTCAAAAAACCCAGAGGAACAACAAGGTAACAACACAGAAAAAAAGCAAAGATTAGTGGGATGTATATTTCATATCCTAAAGGATCTTTAGTGGTGTTCCTAGGATAGCTGAACTTCATAAGCACCTTTCGGCCAAACTACGCAACCTTTGAAAGCACTGATTTAGGTAACTATTATGTAACTCCGTAGCTACTTGGATTGTAAAAAATAGAATGAGAGGATTAAGAACCAATTAGTAAACCCAAAGTAATATAAATTATACATATCACAATTAAGCATCAATCCAATTATCATAACAAAAGAAATCTTGTCAAATGACTAAGAAAATATTGAAATATCTCTCACTGTCTTCTACATGGCATCTAGAAGATGAAGCACATAACTGATTTATGTTATTAAACTGAAACTGTATAGTTGCTAATTTATCAACTATATGTTTATATAGTTTCAGTATATATTAATACAAATATATGATTAAAGATATTTCAGTGCAAATTTAAAAATCTGAAGGGGATATATAGACAATTTAAAAATAATATGTTGATGTAAAAATTATTAAAAGTCAGGATAATTTACATTTCATATTTCTGTACATATCCCAGTCAAAGAACCCTCACATCTTTCATAGTAGCACTTACACTAATATCACTGTAGAGGTGCAGAGGCAGTAAGGCCAAGAATAGTAAAAATAATCAGATTTCTACAACAGGATTAAATGTGTCCTTATTTAAACACAGCCAGTTTCTCACTGTAAAGGTTTATATCCAGGTTCATACTCTCAAGCTTTTTTATTGCCAGTAGAAAAAGGTAGACATTAATAGGGCAAGTTCATCTCATCCGAAAAAAAATGACTCTTAACAAATTTTTTTTCTCTGTTGACTGTGATCACTCAGATATATATGTTTGGTCTAAGACTAGTAGCCACAACCACGAGTCCAGTTGTTTGGAATACATATTATCTTCTCCAAAATCTTTTATCGGAAATAAAAAAAATGTAAATCAAATCACAAAAACAGACAAACAACAACCCTCCCAACAAACAAACAAACAAAATAGAAAGAAAATGTATTTACAACTGAGAATCCCATTTATCAAAATGAAAAGAGAATAAAAAAATAAAGGTAATTAAAAAATCCTGAGGCATTCTCATATCATACTTGTAGAACATTTACTATCATCTTGATGTTTTTATTTTATTTTAATTATTGTTGCTCTTCTCCCTGATGTCCAGTGATAGGATATGAGGAAATGGTTCAAAGATGCGTCAGGGGAGGTTTAGACTGGATGTAAGGAAGCAGTTCTTCACTGAGAAGGTAGTCAAACACTGGAACAGGTTTCTTGGAGAAGTGGTGGATGCCACAAGTTTGTCAGCATTGAAAAGGAATTTGGATAATGATTTAATTCCATGCTTTAACTTTTGGACATGCATGAAGTGGCAGTTGGACTAGGTAATCATTATAAATGAAATGTTTTATTATAGTCTAACTAATACTAAGCAATATGACCAATTCATTCATAGTTACTTATGATCAGGCATCTTTGACAAGAATATTAATCTACATGAACTCATTTGCTTTGAATTGCATGATGTGCATGTAAAAGTTATGCAAGATTATAGTTAGTTCTTATGTAGGACAATATTAAATTTTCTTCTCAGGTACACATCATCTCATATTTTCAGTAGATTTAGAACATTAAAAATGAATTCATTAGGGTAATCCAGGATTGAAAGTCTATACACAGTGTCAGGTTTTCATGCTTTGAAGTTGTCTTAATATCTGGTGTTTCAAAGAGCTTAAAGAATTTTACTGTGATTAGCAGACAATATAAAAACTCACCCATTACAAGAAAAAAGACGTACATTGAAGGATGTATTACATAATTAGAAAGAAATGTGATATCGGTGTTCTGAAGTCACCGAAAGTTGCAAATCCTTGCACATCCTTTTCCTACGAAAAAGCATTCAGGAATTTTTGTATAAACTAAATGAAATCATTATGCTTAAGACCCAATGTTCCTTCGGTTTTGCTCATTTAGTTAAAAAATTCAAAAAGTATTTGAAGCAGATGGACAATTAGACAGATACATAGAATAATTGTTTTACTTTTGGTTTTATAGAAAAAACTGTAAGTAAATTTGTTTTATTATATGCAAACAGACAAGTTAATCTGTATAACATGGCATAGTTACCTTTTATTATTTTAGGTCTACTACTCAGCATAAAAGAAGGAAGATAGATAAGATGAAGAGGTGATGTCTTGATGACTGCAATGGGTCACTTTCAAACAATCTACTCTGAAAGAAAAAAAGGAAATGTTCTTAGCCCTTCTTAGTGTCCATTTGTCACCATATAGAAAAGACTTAGCAACACTCTCTTTTGACAAGTTCTGTTTCTCTTTAGCTATTGTAACTCTGTTGCCTTCACCAGGATTATGCAACTAATAAAGATTTGAATTTATTATTTATTTCTTAGGATGTCCGGCAAGAAGATATGTACAAAATCCTTATGGAACTCTTAGACTATTTTGATTTTTTTTATTATACATTTTTTATTAAAGATATTTTAACACTGCTTAAATATTTAATGATTAAAATTAAGTATTTTGATTATTATTTAGCAAATATGTATATGTTAAAGTGTATTTGTGTTTCTGAAAATAAGCACATGTCATTTTTCTTATACTGCTAAATTACATGTTTTGTAGTGTCAGTACAAGTAATTTGTCTGCATGTTACAATCAAAGGGGAAAGAAGAGAGAAAAATACACATCCTCTAGTAGAACCATTCGTTATCAGTATATACCTGAAGGCTTACCCTGGGTAGACTATGAAATCTAAACTTATTATACAAAATGAAAAATGAAAAACCTGAAAAGCTAACTGTAGAATATATTTTCTGTATTATGGAAGTAGAGATGGTGATGGGAGGAGAAAGGAGGAAAAAAAGCAGTGGAAAAATGCTGTAGGAAGAAAAGATAATTATAGTGTGTAGATGGTGAAGGAAATGTCACAAAGCATACTAATATCAACCCAAGATTAATAATTGCAGGTTGTTTCTTTTTTTAAAAAAGCAACATCTATATTTTTTTCCTCCTTGGCTTATCACTGCTCGCAACAGTGAGTTCTGATTATGTTCTTAATCTGGAAAGAAAAAAAAGTAAATCAGATTTATGTCCCTAGTCTGCACAGAAAAAGAAAAAAGTATTTATATTGCCCTTCTAAATGAGAACCTAGGCAAGGTTGGAAAGCAAAAATACTGCAATCATGCCACTGCAAGAGATACAAGTTTACTGTGTTAAAAAAATTACTTACAGCTACATTTATGAAAAGTGTAGAAAACTTGCTTCAAATGGGTTATAGGGAATAGCTGTTAATTTATATCTATACTCGGATCCAATTCTCAAGTTCCACACAAGATATTGAAATCATATTACAAAACCAGCAAATTACAAATCCACTGTTTTGACTTAAATCTGCAAGATTCATCTTGTCTTGTAAGTAAACTATAATATGTTTTGCTTCAACATAAAAACAAACAAACAAAAAACCAAACCAACTAACAAAAATAACCAACAACAACAAAGAAACCCAGATGACTCACATCTACTTAAAGCGGTAAGCCATTTAACCACATCTGTGAACCCCATTTTTCTAAGAAAAAAATGGCTCCACCAGGAATTATGAATGTAGCCTTCTTTTTGCAAGTAAATCTCAGTTTTGTTTATTTGACTTACTTGATAAAGTTGTTAATATGTATGTTGATTATAGAGAGTGGTGGTATTTCATATTCTATACATGTAGGAAAGATAATGTGAACAGTGTTGGCTAACAATGTTTGCTTATTAATAGGTAGCTTTTTTAATTTGAATGGATGCAATGTGAAGATTTAGGAGGATCAGAGGGTCTCTGGAGAGCTTAAAATCATTAACTGCAAAGGAGAAAATAATTTAAGAAATGTTAGTTTTCTTTTCTGGTCAAAATCAGAAATGTCTGCTTCTTCTTCAGACATGCAGACTTACATTGTCAGTGACCCAAGTGTTTGAGAACTAAGGTGAGATCTGCTCCTTAATTGCCTTCATGAGCTATTAGAAACCCCCCTGTTAGACCCTACCCTAACTTCTGTCAACTATGGCTTCATCCTACTTCATATGACAGAAGTATCTATGTTTAAGGAAAACATTGCTATCTTTACTTTCAAAATTAATTTTCCAAGTGTGTGTGTGGTTGGGACTGCATAATGAGCTTGTGAGTCTTTGATCACAGAAAATGTAGTAAATGCATATGAATATATACATGTGTGTGTGTGTGCACAGTTCATTTTGCAAATATAAGGGTATGAATTGTTTACCTCCTACATTTAGTGGACAGGCACCCAAAAACAGCCCACTCATTCTTCAGAAAGTGACGGGGTTTATCTGGAAGAGGCGATTATTCAATGGTCTCATGTTTGCAGCAAAAACCTCATGCCCCCTGACCTATGTTTCCCTATATATACAGGCACAGATACTGTGTACTATGTAGCATTTTTTGGACTACAATGTACCGTGCACTGACCAGAATTATGTGCTGAATTATAGCCCCATATTTCCAGCATCCACAGTGTCTTTGAGTCATGTGAGCTGCAGTATTATCCAGGAGATGTGATTTTGTTCAGCACAGTAAGCCTGGCTAACTACAGTGAAGCGTTTCATCACTGGTTTTACAAGTTGGTCCAGCCTCAACAGCAGGGAGGGATGAGTTTCAATTTTGGACTCCCTTCTCCTGCATGAGAGGAGAGGCAATACTTGACTCTGGCAGTGCTGAGCCGCGCAAGCTCAGGAAGAGGTGTGTCTGCAGACCTTTGATGCCACTCCTATTACATCTGCAACTTGCTCATTGCCAAGCCATTCACAAGGAAAGAGATTTGGCTTTTAGGGTAAAATCTGCTTTCCAAACACCTGCTCCAATTTTTTCCAGAAAACCATCAGCCAGGTGGATGCTTATATCTTACAGATGGGCTACAGCCTTGAAGTCATCTGATGAGTCTCACCTAAAAATACCAACCTTTTATACTTGGCAAAATGGATTTTGTAGAAGTTAAGAAAGAATGTCATTCCTCCCCAGTTCAGTCTTTCTTTGTTATCATGAGTTGAGGAACAAAAATTAAATAATAACCTACAAAATTATAGAGTCATAGGAAGAAAATTTTTAATGATATTAAAAGAAATTCTGATTCCAGTTTGTGAGTACTGTCGTCAGAATGATGATGATTTATAGAAGAAATGAGAAGGGAAGGGGGAAAAGTACATACAAATAAAAATCTTACAAAATCATGTCCTCATAATGTTTATTATAAACAACTACTCATGACAGTCTTGCATACACAACTATGAGAAAAGCAAAACAAAAATGATTGCCATTTCAATCAGGTTTAATTCAGCTCAATCAGTTTGTGTATAATTGTTTTGAAATCCACTCAACTACACTGGACTGTCAACTTGGTCAGCTTCTCTGGAAATTGCCCTTTCTGCTCTCCCATAATGCTGTGTGTGCACACGGGATTTATTTTCACATCAAAAATTATTTTAAAAGCTGATTTGCAATGCTGGATTTGATTAGTGGTGCCTAAGCTCAACTCACAGACACTTCATCAGCTCTTATGTCTGTCCTTCCCATCTGTGTGAAAGCAGTGAGAATCACAACCACAAGAATGTTTTGCATAACCACGCCTGACAGCTCAGCAGTTGTTTTCTTTGATTGATTAATAGAAGCAACTCCCAACATGACTGAAATGAACTAATCTGATGCTACTTTCATTTCCCTGTTTAAGCAACACTGAACTCAACTCTCTTGCTTTGCATTTGCAGGTTGTACAGTAGGGTGCATTCCTTCTGGACAGGTGAGACATGTATGCAAGTAGAAGGCAAGAAAGACAACTCCTCTGTAAAAGCACAAGCAGCTTTTTCTGTACACATGTCAGTAAGTAGTCAAGCTGAAAACTGACTCATGACAGGGTTGTGTCTTTCTACCCGTTGCTTGTAATGTAGTGTTATATTAGAAGCTTAAGGGCACAGTGTTTGCTGATCCAAACAGACTTCATACACACCCTTTATTACTCTATAAGGATGACCACTTTAGATTAAAATCCCTAATTGAAACCTCAAGGTTATTTGGACAGAGAAAATGTCCTTTCAGCAGGTGTTGCATGACAAACTTTGTTCTGATACACTTTGCGGCCCCAAAATAGAAGATGGGAAAAGTAGCAGAAGGAAACTCAGGCCAGCATAAATGGCCTTTGTTTAAAGACTAATTTCTCAACTCGAACTCTTTGCTATCTGGAAAAAATAACGTGCCACAGGTTCACCAAATATCCATCATTAAGTCCAAATGGTTCACAATGGGCATAGGATTTAATAAATTAAATTTTGACACTGGTTCAATACTTAAAACTACAGAAAAAAATAGCTCAATACCACGTATGCCCTTCAAATGCCAGTACTAGGGCCAGAAAACATTCCAATCACCACATTGTAAAACAGCCCCCTATTTCTTGTTTCATAATATTTGCAGAGGCTCTGTCTTGTTTAGTATATTTTTGGACTGTATTTGTAGGGCTGCTGACTGCTAATGATGTGAGGAGTCACATTGAACTGTTTTCTTGCTTAGCAAAATAGTGTGTGCAATGCATTTGGGCAACCTCCATAGCACACCATTAGCATACCTTAAAATACTTCAACTGGCAGAAAGATGTATTCTCTTCCTCTTTCTGTGCTAGTTGTTTGAGACATTATTTAGAAATCTACATTTGGAAGCTTGCTCTTTGTATTTTTTTTTTTCATATTTGCTGTATTATTGCAGGATTATTATCTGCTTCAGTATGCCAAGAAATTCTTTTGTTCTCTATAGTTTTAAACTGGATTTTTTACTGGTTCTGTCTGGAACAGAGGCTACTTTAAGAAACTCCTCAAGAGACTGTTGCAGTAGCCTTTTCTTGCTCATACAGATAGGCTGCAGGTGTCTGTAGTGTCACTTTACTGTCACTGACACATCCAGCATGTTTTGGGTTTTTTTTGACGGGCAGGAGTAAAATTCTTCAAAATAAAAGCAGCTATTTTTCCCTGTCTGCAGCAAATTGATTGTTTCTTTAAATAAGAGTGGTGATTTTTTTCCTCAGTAAATATATCATCAGTGACAGCACCAAAAACAAAAAGAGTAAAGAAAGCTACCTAACTAATATTGAGGTTACAAATGCTGATATTTTTTGTTTATTTTTCTGTTTCCCTCCTCCCCCCAAATGTATCTGCAATACATACAAGCTGTGATACATTTAGTTTGCTGTTAATAATCCATTCATATTTGCTTGGATGAACTAACCTATTTCTAGGATTTTCTGTCCTTAAATACTCCTATTATTCATCCCCTGAGAATTCTCTGCTTAAAAAAAAATGTTGCATGTAACTTCATGAATACATTTTTCTCCCTAGGTCTCACCTTAAGCATATTTTAACAGACAAATAGAAAAACAACATTTCTATACATACTTGAATTTTTCCTGATTCTCCATTTACCTTCTTTTGAAGCTAGATCTTGGGATAAATAGTGCCTTTGAATTCCTAAATCAAATATTCTGCAAATTAACCTGTCATTTATGATCCCTTTGAATACACCTGGGAAAATACACTTGTGCTCTGTCCCTCCATGGGATCTCAAAGGACTTAAACCACATTTATCACTAACTCTAAATACAAGCTGGATGCATTTCATCTTGTTAGCTGGCATCTTGGTAGAGAAAGGAAAAGACAGAATAATTCTTGGTGGAAAAGTTTTTCTATCTGGAGGAAATGGGAATACAAACTACTACTAAGAGCTAAAATAGCCCTTTATTTTGCCCTAAGGCTGGTCTTATTCTTGTTGTGTTGTGCTTATTCCCAGAGCAGGTAAAATACTTTAATATAGGTTGAAAATCACTGTGCATGCCAGGTTGCAGATGATCCCCTGTGTTCCAGATAGGTTCTGCACAGATTCACACCATGACATCTAAGTACCTATGCCTAAGCCAATAGCAATTGTGTGGAGCTAGAAAAAGCAGAATCTGAAGAGCAACTTGAAATTTGAGCAGCCATTCAATTATCTATTCCCACAGCACTCTGATCTTTTCACAATATGTATCTCATGTCGAGTCCTGAAAAATGCAATGGGTTTTAAGCACATGATCATTATCCTTGCCGGGAGCCCCTGGTGGTCTAGTGGTTAAGGATACGGCACTGTAACTGCCGAGGCCCGGGTTCGATTCCCGGTCGGGGACACTCCCCGGGTAGGTGGAGCCCGTTAGCCCTGTAAGGTGATCCACCTACGTCCTGAGGACCTCGCTGCCACTGTCCAAGCTCGCTTGGCCCCGGCAGATGAACCTCAGGATTAAAGGGTGGGCTCAGTTCTGCGCGCACTGTGTCCCACCTAAAATAAATCCAATGCGCAGGCTGGAAGGCGTACAAAGACCTTCCACAGATCTTCGTTCGCGAAGTCTGGCCACTACTACTATTATCCTTGCAATGGAACAACACAGCAAAGGAGTGTGAGAGTGAAAGCTTCTAACAGACAAGGAACATTTCACCTAATAAGTAACCACAGTCATACAAAAGGATGTTTAAAGTGCTAAAATTGCATGAAGATTAAAAAGGTGAATCAAACCCAACCAACCAAGTCACCACACAAGATAAACCAACAAAATTAAAACAAGCTACACACCCACAACACTAACAAACAACAACAACAATAACAAAAAGACAACAGGGAGTGTGGGGAGGAGTGTGGATAGGATTCAGGCTGTAGAGAGCAGCAAAGTATACTGGAGAAACGTTACTAGATGTTTTCCCTGTTTTTCCTTCTTCCGTAAGGTGCTCATTCTTCACAAGTGTCATAAACACAATAGCAGGCTAGATGGACCCCTTCTGTAACCTGCTAAGGCATGAGAGAATTAAGAAAAGAGAGATATAAGGCAGTCTGGATTGCAAACTGAGATTATTGTTTAATGAATGAAATCAGTGATAAATTAATTAATTAAATTAAGGATGTGTAGTCACACTTGCTCTCACTGATAAGTGCTGGAAGTCTTAACCTTGTCTGTTTCAGGTGGATTCTTGGTTTCCAAGTGAAGCTTTAGTGTAAGTGCTGCCATTTAGTTTTAAAACCACAATCTAAATTACAGATTTTTAATTCCACTCCTTCCCCACCCGCCCCCTTACAGCTTCAAACTGGAGAAATGCTTTAGGGTATCTTACATACCATAATACAGGAAAATGAAAACAGTTTCTTTTAAAGGAAGAGATATTTGACAACAAATACATTGGATTATTTTCAAAAAGAATAAAGAATGGTTTGCAATTTTATTTTATTTTCCAAACTTGAATGTATCAGTATTCATGGGCATTTTTGCCTCTGTTATGTGTAAAACTTACATTTACCTTGAATCAGAGCAATGTGATTAGATAGAATTTGGAAAGATCACCCAGAGTATGAATTTCTCCCAGATTGTTACATTCTCTGAAAGACATTGCTTAATAGTTTTGGATACATTTTTTTTTTTCGAAATACCATTTGAAATACCATTTTATAATTGAAGCAATTTACTACAAGGAGAAAAATTGATTTAGAACTTAAAAAAACCTTAAGTAACCAAGTAGCTACTTAAAGTACACAGTAGTGCTCCCAAGAATCAAGAGGATTCTACCCATTAGGTGTGAGTGCAGTCATCTCCTCTATGGTGTTGCCCTTTTCTACCTGTATATTCCATTCACGCAGTGCAATAACAGTTACAGTTTCCTCAGTCAAACAGGATGGAATGGAAAGTACGTCAATAGTTTAGACTGTCTTGCAATTTGGTACAACTGCTAACTCTGCACGTAATTGTTGCCTGGACAGAGTATTCCCAGGAGTACTATCTTAAAAATAGTTCTAGTAATTTATGTCATTACTATGGCTCCCTAAAGCTGCTGATTAGCTGGACATTCAGCCAAAAGTTTTCCAATAACAAAAGCCAACCAAATTCTCTTAAGAACCTCATTAATGCAGCCAGAGTACTAGGTAAAGATCCAGCAATATGTTCTTTATTTGCCCTCAATAAGAAAAGGTTAACAAAGGACTTCACAGGTCCATAACTTCACTTTCCAGATTCCTAACAGCTTAAATAACTGCTTAAAAAAGTGGTGTTTTTAAAAGGAGAGTTGAATTATCATAGTGAGTAACTTTCCTCTGCCTACATTTTCACCTTTATCGTAGGCTTAACCAGTCTCATGGATGAAAACACAGAGTCATATAAAAATGACAACAACTGAAATCTCATCCCTAAACTGAGGCATATTTTTAACCTTTTTCTTTTCCCCTTAAAACCAGACCTCTTTTTTTTCCTAACCTTGTCAACATTTTTTATACTAGAAAAACTAAGTCCTGCACAGAAGGGTTTGGATGTGAGAAGTTAGTGCGGAATGAAGGAGAGATGCCAATGACAAAGTTGTAAAGATACAATAGAAGAAAGATAATACAAAAAAAAAAAAAAAAAAAAAAAAAAAAAAAAAGAGAAACAAAAAAAAAAAAAAAAAAAAAGAAAAAAAAAAAAGAAGCAGGAGAGATCTACAATAAAAAGAAATGCAAAGATATAATCAAATGGGGGAAAAAAAAGAAAAGTGGGCTTGTGAGCAGCCCCTCTTGAAATGTCTTTTTTGTCATCAAAACTTCATAGTGCACCTGCTTTTTTACATGTATCTCACAATATCTTTAAGAATGGATTATTTAATCAATCAATCATCAAGGTAGATAAATTTGTATTCTCATATTCAATATGGTCAAAAAGATGAAATACTTAAATAATTGCTGTAAAACTTTACAGATTTTTTAACAAATCAGACTCATTGTGAACCTCCAGCACATTAAAGAGAAATCAGATGAAACTGGCAAAAAGCTTTTTTTAATTTTTTAATCCATTAAGAAGAGACAAAAAAAGATACAAAAATGTGGGAACATTTGTTTATGCAGTCATGCACTGAGTGATATTGGAGATACAGTAACTACATTAGCTGCAAAATAACACCTCTATTTGCAGCAATATTTTTCAACTGCATGAATTCACAAAACTGTTTCATCGTGTCAGTGCTCGTGCTGACACAGGACAGCAGTTTTTAACCTAACACTAGAGGAGAAACTTAGATGGAACCACAGTTTTAAGATCCTAATTCCTTTCAATTTGTAGCTCTAGTATGACTTTATGTAGTCAACACAGCTATACCTGTGCAGTCGATAACAGTGTCACTGCAGAAAATTTATGAAACTAATGAAATTGCATGCAAGATTCTCTTCAGTCTTGTTGGGTTATTTTATTCCTTTTGCATTATATTGCATTTCCCCTATGCTTATTCCTGTCACATTCTATTGCACAACACTTTAAAAGCTTCAGTTTGAATTGTAATTGGTCTGATTGGTCTGTTTTTAAAATATACTTTTTTTATCCCTTGAGATACCTGTTTCTTAAAAAAAACCCAACAACTAAACAAACCCCCCCATCAAAAAAATCTGTCCAGCCAAGGTTTGTAAAGAAATAGGAAGATGTTTTTATTTATAAGAATCTTATCAATACTAGAAAAAAATAGAAATTTACTTGGAAACCTAAATTGCACAGAAAAACCTGAATCACTACAGATCAACATTTATTGCAAGATGCAAACAATTAGAAAGATAACAGATGCAATAAAAGTAAAAATTCACAAAATACAATTTATTCTCAGTGATTACAGCAGGTTCTACTCAACTGTGCAAACAGTAGTTTACGGGTCAGGGATCACTGAGGAGCATTTCAGCCAGCTCAATTGCCTAAACATAGTGCCACTATGATTCTCTACATGCTTAGTGTACAACCAGCTTGTCATCCGCAAGGATGCAGGTCTTCTTTTGGTTGTGTCTGCCAGCCTTCCGAGGATTTTTCAGATAACCTAGAGCACCTCAAGTGGCACTAGATATCTGTGTTTGGGTAAGAAAATTCCTGCCCTCTTTTTCATGAAGCATACCACAGATAGGTTTCTACAGCAGATGATAGAATTTAATCACATTGACTGGATTTGCATTCTTCAGGAGAAGCAATGTAAACAGCATCTGTGTTTACAACAAATGCAGTCCTCATCATGTCTGCCTTAAATACGCTATATTTTTTCAGAAACCTCGCATGATTTAGTTCAGGGACTATTTTTCAGAGCCTCCCTAAGGTCTCCTCAGGAAACTCTACAGACCCAGCTACAGAAGAAATGGTCAGGAGTAGGGCACTAACACACAGAGGGCGGTTTCTCTGTGTCTTCCCTTCCTGCCCTCGGAAAAGTCCACCCCAGTAGTCACCAAAACATATAAGGAAATAACCTTTAACCAGAGGGAGCAAGGAAGTGTCGAGTATGCAATAGGGAAGGAATCAGCCAGTATCTACTGAGAAAAAAATGGAAAAGACATCTGAAAAGGACAGCCTTAATAGGGAGTTAGGAGAGCTGGTAGAATAATATGGTTGTCCTACCTATCTACTGCATGTATTAATGAATAAATAATTACTCTATGCTTTCAATTATTTGCATCCTGCTGACAGAATCTCCTTCATGGAACAAAAACTAACTGAAAAAAGTGACCCAGAGAAGGAGGGTAATTAGTGTCCTTCTATTTCAATTATCACTATTACTTTCTTTTTTACATGTTGCCATGTGTGCCAGAAGCCTCTTGGAGACTTTCTGGTTTGCCGAAGATATGACACGACACAGATCTTTCTGCATCCCCTCTGAGTATTTTTCATTGTGTTCCTTCCCATGCCCTGCTTGAGCACCTTAATCTACTACAAACTTTTCTGTTCTCTACTGTGCTGTTAAGTCAGTGCTGGCCATGTTTCTCACACACTCAATACATTCTTTTCATGGATCTCCTACCCTCATGCTCTAGAAACTTCTCTGCACAAAAACTTCTCAGATTTTCTCAGATGCAAGTTCTCCCTCCGCCGTATACTTACACTTCACTGTCTGCCCAGCTACTAGGACAGTTGCCCTGGTTTTGGCCAAGACAGGGTTAATTTTTTGCAGTAGCCAGGAGGGGACATGGCCAGAACTCTGAGGTTATTCCATACCATTTCATATTATTGCCAGGGATGGGGGAAAGGGACTGTCTTTCTTCTGGGAAGAAAGGACAGTTCCTTCCAGCTGAGAAAATATGTTAGGGAGTTATCTGGTAGGTTTTCTGAGTGAATCCTTTTCTTTTCTTATACCTATTGTTATTAATATTGTTTCTGCTACTGTTTGTTTTCTGATCTCACTGTTTTATCCAGTAAATTGTTTTTATCTCAACCTATGATCTTTACCTTTTGTTCCTCCAATTCTCCTCTCTGGTCACCTCCACAGAGGTGGAGGAGGAGGGGCAGGCGGAAGGGGGAGGACCGAAGAGGGGGAGAGGGAGGGAGCAAGAAGAAGCATGATTTTGGAGAGTCTTGGTGGGAACACTAAACCGGTGAGTACCATTCCTGAACCATGACAACAGCACAACAGAACATAAGTTAGTACACATCGTAAACCACAAAGAAAAACTGAAATGTTTTACGTTACATTTGCTAAGGATTGGACGAATCTGTAGCTCTCTGCTGTGGCAACTCTAACCTGAAGTAATTTATTTCCTCACCCATGTGTTTCCATATACATTCCACACTTATGTTAGTGATCCAATACAGGCAATTGCAAAAAGCTTGTATAAACTTCTCTGCACCATTAAGCTTTTTATATCAAGGGACGGATAACAGCTAATGGCATCAAAAATGAATATTTGCTTCCATAAAGAACTGCTGGCATCTTATTCATTTTTTTCCTTTTGAGATCATTATGTTTTGAAATGGCTGTTCATTCAATATGACATTTTCTGTATGTTTCATTTTTCCTGGTCATTGTAAAGTATATGTGCATAAAAAGAGTTTATTTTGCTTGTGTTCATTTGCTTCTACTGTCTCATAATCATAACAGAGGCAATACAATCTATAAGCAGCATAGTTTGTAGGTAAAATAAATTTTAAAATCTTGCCTACAATTTTCATTTCTTCTTAATGAAAAATTATGAAACACAGATGAAGACACTCTTGTTGGCCTTAGAAAAAGGCCTTAGAAAAAGACACTAATTTTGGGGTACAGTCTTTGGTGTTCTGCATGTCTGAATCTCACAGTTCAGGACCCAACTCATCTAGGTGATTCATTTCCACAGCAGACTACACCACAGTGTGTGCAAGACCCTTTCACTTACACGAACCTTTCTTGATCAGTTGTGCTTCCCCTGCTTTCCTGAGCAGAAACCTCCATCCATTCCATAATATTTGTTATAGCCTGAGAAACTTCCTAAAAAGAAAAGGAAGATGCTACAGTGGCACAGAATCAGGTATGCTGAGATGTTTGTCAGTAGAAGAGGTTTGTAAGCTCACTGCTTCTCAATCTGATGGAATCATGGCAAGCTGATGCTTCAAACATGAGTAGATGAACAAGAAAAAAATATTTACAATATTGTTTTAATCTAAAATCTGGAGCAAATTTTTTTACTGAAAGAAAACCATGGTATCATTGGTAATGTGTGATCATCTGGGTCTCAAAACTGGTCTGCACGTGAACCACAAATGGTTGAATCTTTTAAAGTAAAAACCCTGTTAGTAGTTAAAATCCTGCCATCTCCAATACTTGGAAAATTTTATTTCTGACATTAATTACATAGTCTAGCAGAGGACTGAAGATTTACCCCATATCATGAGTGTAAATAAGACACTCAGAGTTGTGTAGTTTTTTATCTGCCTACTTCTTCAGGAGTAGTTGGAGCAGCCAACTACTACATCTGGAGCTGCCGGTATACATCGGCATAAGTGCAATCCCTTTTCAAAGTGAATTTTACCCATCCTAAAGCAAGGGTTTGAAAGTCTCGTTAAGTGCAGCAACTGTTCAATTCTTATTTCCAATCGATCCCTTACTCAAGCCTTTCCATAAAAATATAAAGATACCAGTAATTTTACATGAAGGTCAGTCTTCCTTAGAAAGAATAATCAAAGACATCTTGAGGAGTCTATTTTAAGTACTTTTTACATGACAAAAAATTTTATTGCTTTTTGCAATAAAACCTTCATTGACATTAGTTGCTGACTTGGTAGTTATATAGATACAATACCGGAGACTGAAAAGTTCACAGCATTTTCCTCTTACGTGATTTATGCTCCTCGATCATTTCAATTTGCAGAGGTTGTTCATCTTGAAAGTGATAAGGACAGAAAATACCAGTCATTTAAATCAAGCAAACTGCCAAAAAGAGAAAAGAAAATTAACCTCTCTTTTTTGCATCTGATCCCATGAGATAACCACAGACCATCACATTTCCAGTTATCTTGTTGCATTATTATCTTCATGTATCAGATTGTTTGTGGACCCTTCTGAACAACAGAAGTCAGTAACAGTACTGGAACTTAACTTTTTTTGTTATTCAGGGAAAAAATGTTTTTTCCCTTCAGGTCATAGCTGCTTTGAGTAAATAGTAATGACCCATATAAAATGCAATAAACCACATGCTGTTTGTGGGGAAAAAAAAAAAAAAAAAAGAGAAATTGAAGATTGCCTACTAAAAGGTTCAATAAACATTTTTAGTACCAGACTAATTGGATTTATCTTTAAAGGTTTTTTTTATTTATATAAAATTTTTCATATATGAAAGTGAATGAGGACTGTGATTTTTGTGTTTTGGGAGATTTTTGTATATTTATTTCTTTTTTTTCTTGGGGCAGTTTTATCAACCTGCTCATACAGATTTATAGACAATGAACTATGACATGAGAAAGTTTGCTGTAACAAATCTGCATAATTGTTAAAATTACGTTAAAATGTGATAATTATAATTAATATTAGGCTAATTATCCTTTTTGTTCTGTTTCCTAAGAATATTTTTCTTCTGTGACTGTCATTATCAGTAAAGGCACAGTCAGTTCATCTATTGAGTAAGTATCTTTCTACTTCAGGAAAAATATGAAGTGTGATAGATTATACAGGACCAAAATATTCTGAGCTATGATTTACAGTCAATAATTTAAAATAAAAATATGAAATAGTTTGTGACAATTAAACAACCACTATATAAATTAAATAAGAGACTAGATTATCACATTTGTCACCAGATACTTAATTCTTCTCACTAGCCTCCTGAGCCTAGAAATGTGGGTTAGAAATCTCCCAAAAATCAGACTTGTCTTCAGACAGGGACAAGGGAAGAGTGGGAGAGGGGGAAAGGTTAAAGGTAGCTTTCCTGGATAGGTTAAGATTAATAGTAAAGAAAACTTTTGTCACATTTCAGTACATCCACTTACTATCTTGGTCAGAAAAGGGCACAGCTGGATAAAAAGAAGTGTATCAGTCAGTGTTCTAGGTTCAGCTTTGTGAGTGCACTCTTGTGTTTCAGTCAAAAAAAATCTGTTACAGAAACTCTAGCAGTGCACAAATTCCAGCATCTAATGTAATGACAAATAACAAAATTTGGGAAAAGAGTATTGTACCACTTGCGGGTACTGGGGTGCTGGTGGTAGCCGCAGCAGCAGCATGGCAGGGGGGCAGGGTCAGCTGCCCCTCATGCACACAGCCAGTTCCAGCAGCTCCAGCAGCCCCAGCTACAGGGCATGGCTGAACCTTTCAAAAATATTTCAAGAAACTCTTTCATCAAGTTTAGAAATAACATATTTAACAAGTACTGGTAACCATGGGGAAGATACCTGTGGTTAAGATATTATTTGATTGCTCCTTGAAGCACATTACAAGTTTCTACAAGATAATTTTTACAGAAATTCCTATCAAATTTATCTAGCTATTGAATGGTGCTTTCTTTTTTTTCTCACACTTTAGGATTTATTAAGTTTTTATACAAAGTTTACTGCTTAAGTAAATGTAAGAAGGCCACTTAGTGGCAAAAAGGTCTGTATTTTGGCTGTAAGTGTTCATCTTCTGTTCATCACAAGAAGTGAGCAACAATTAGCAAAGACTGAATTTATACTTTCTTTGATATTATGGTGTTTCTTGATGAATAAAACATTTAGGAAAATATTTAAAACCTTTCTTTCTATCCTGAAAGTTAAGATCATAGGGTGAGTTTATTCATCTTTTACCAAAATGGAAGTAGTCAGCAACATGACAGGCAGAATCAAGAGCTACCCACTGTAAACTGTGCAAAGCTGTCACATTTGGGGCACAGCTTTACACAGTTCTTCTGAGTTTACAGCTGGTAGGTGACTGTGAAGCTTCAGCAAGACCACAGGACTTCTTTTCATAGGAAGGATCACAGGGAGCATTTCCCTGGTCCTCTTAGAACACCAAAACAAAGTGTGCACTGATACTGACGTGTGTCAGTTCTGACATTTAATAGTTCTTACAAGTACAGTAGACAGGCTGAGCATTCAAATTGCCACTACTGAGTAGCTGAATTAACCTACTGCTTTGGTGGAACGAACTTCTTATATTGCTGTTCAGGTGTATTGAAGATTGCTGCATCTCTTACACTCTTCAAGTGCTTGTTTTGTAACTCTAAGTGCTTATGAAGCTCTGTTCTTTTTCTGAGGATCTGTGAGATGAGAATCACAAGAGTGCTCATGAAGCATAATGTGGTACAAAAGCTGTTTCTGAACTCTGCGTCTTTTCCAGAACTGTTCTTTATTTTGACAGCTGAATTTTTGTTTTACTATATTAATGAGTTCTGTGTATATCTGTTATACATCCTGCTTGCTAGCAAGAGCAGTTATTTGATAGAAAAAATGTGAAGCATAAAGAAAGGCCATCACTTGTCAATTGCTGTCTGCTAATGTAATGTTGACTACTAAGTTTAAAATTATATTTGATAGCTATATGAAATATTTCATACACACATGGTACAGTTACACATACCCCACCCTGATCTGAGTTCCAGGATAACAAAATATTTGCACTTGCACTTTGCAGTTTTCTGCACATATCTATATCTATCTATATATATCAACATTATGTTAGTAGTTTTCAAGTCCATATGGGAATATCAGTAATGTCTACACGTCGTTGTCATTTTTTACTTTCTAGATTTTTATTCTCAGGATGGTATTCTAGGAGATAAATTTCAAATGATGAATGTACAAATACACATATATGTAAAAGTGAACAAAACACCATTTAGTTAACCAGGTTTAGTTTTAACATATCTAATATACCTGAATATGTATAAAAATTTATCCTGGTAACCCTTCACTCTTTAGATCATCATGTTCAGCACCGAAACTTGCCTGAAAAAATGTTTGTATTGGAAGTCCTTTTAAACCTATAGAAATGACAGCGTACCACTCTCATGCTTTAACCCTGATGGACAGCTCAGCCCCAGGCAGCTGCTCACTCCCTCCCTCCACAGTGGGATGGGGGAGAGAATGGGAAGGGTAAAAGTGAGAAAATGCAAGGGTTGAGACTAAGACAGTTTAATAGGGAAAGTAAAGCTTCACATGCAGGCAAAGTAAAACAAGGAATTCATTCACCAGTTCCCACAGAGAGACAGGTGTTCAGGCACCTCTAGGAAAGCAGAGCTCCATCATGCATAACGATGACTGGGGAAGACAATTGGCATCACTCTGAAGATTCCCCCTTCCTTCTTCTTCCACCAAATTTGTGTGTTAAGCATGATGCCATGTGGTATTAAATTCCCTTTGGGCATTTGGGGTCAGAGGTCCTGGTTGTGTCCCCTCCTACCTTCTTCTGCATTCTTGACTCCCTTGATGGTGGGTGATGTGAGGACCAGAAAAGGCCTTGACACTGTGTAAGCACTGATCAGCAATAGCTAAAACATCATTGGTTATCAACACTGTTTTCAGAACCAATCCAAAATGCAACCCTTTACAAGTCACTATGAGAAAGAAAAATTCTGTATCCCAGCTGAAACCACTACAGCCACAAAATTTTCACTTCAATATCCTACACTCAGGTATGTGAAAGACATGTTGGTTTTAAAAGAAAATGCAAAGTTTGATTATGTTTAACAGCAAGAGAGATTTTTGCATTTTAAGAATTTCAAAACTTAATTCCCAGGTGTCTAACTTTGAGGGTTCTGTTTTTGTAAGCATGTCCCACTTTATACCGAAAAATCATGAATTTTGCAGAATGCTTCACGTCCATTTATAAACACCAGCTGTCATCAGTGAAAATCATGTTGCAAATAGGATCACACAAATACTGATGAAACCAAAGCCCAACTGCAATTATCAAAAACAAAAATGAGACTTATGTGCTGGGTTTGGGGGTTTTTTGTTCTTGTTCTTGTTTTGGTTTTGAGTTTTTTGTGGGTTTGATTGTTTCTTTGTTTGTTTCCCCAACAAAATTTACCTTTCAAAATTCTCAGCAGGAAAAATAAATAGGAAGGAAGACTAACAAATTTTAAAAATATACACATGCCATTCTGCCATCCAATGTGAGCTCTAATGTTCCAAGATCAGCTTTGGTTAGGCACATTTTTTTGTGAGAGTAATGATTTTTAAATTCTTTTTCATACACAAGCTCATTTCTTTTCCTTTTTAAGTAAGTTTTCCTTTTTAAGTAAGGCTCAAAAATAATTACACTGTGAATGAGGACTGATTGGTTTCATTAATTTAATGATGATTCGTATGAGGACCTTTGGTATAATGTTTATTAATTGTTTGTAATTTGCTGTTCACTCATTCACATAAACTCTACCATAGCATTGCAGATAGTGTCTCCTGTTGATATCAAAATGGAAAAAATGGACTTGACTGTTGTAGTGGCTTGACCTTGGCTGGACACCAGATGCCCACCAAGCTACTCTATTGGTCCCCTTCCCGCCTGGCCAGGGGAGAGAAAATAAGACAGAAAATGACTCATAGGTTGATATAAGGCAATTTACTACAGCGAAAGTGAAAGTTTGTGCATGCACAAGCAAAGAGGAAAAAAAATAGGTTCATTCTCTACTTCCCATCAGCAAGTGATGCTCAGCTAATTCTCAGGAAGCAGAGCTTCAACACATGTAGTTGTTGCTCTGGAATGCAATAACAAATTCCCTCTCTTCCTCCTCCATTTGTTGTCTTTTATATCTGAGCTGATGTAGTATGGAATATCCTTTTGGTTAATTTGGATCAGCTGGCTTAGTTCTGTTCCCTCCCAGGATCTTGCCTACCCCTAGCCTACTGATGGTGGGAATGTTGGCGAGATGCACTGATGCTGTTCCAGGTCCTTGCAAAATTCACTCTTCATCCATTCGTGTCATCTGATGCAAATGGTATGGAATAAGGGGTGGAAGTTTTATTGGCTAAAACGGAGTTCATTTTCCCATAGCAACCCTCACAGTGCTGTGATTTGCAATGGTAGCTGGAAAGGTCTTGATAACATACCAGTGTTTTGGCTACTGCTGAAGAACACCAGTGTTGTCTTTCCCACATTCCCCTCATCAGTAGGCTGGGGGTGGGCAAGATCCTGGGAGGGACACAAGTAGGCCAGCTGACCCAAAGGGATATCATCCATGTCATACGACATCAGCTCAGATATAAGAAACAAGGAAAGGAGTAGTTTGCCTTCCAGAGCAACCATTATTCATGCTGAAGCCCTGCTTCCGGGGAAGTGACTGAACATCACTTGCTGATGGGAAGTAGAGAATGAACCTATTTTTTTACTCTTTGCTTGTGTGCATGCAACCTTTTGCTTTTGCTTTAGTAAACTGCCTTATCTCAACCTATGAGTTGTTTTCCATCTTATTTTCTTTCCCCTGGCCAGGTGGGAAGGGGAGCAACAGAATGACTAGGTGGGCACCTGGCATCCAGTCAAGGTCAAGCCACCACAGCTGTATGGAAAAAAATCTTGACAGTAGCAATTTCTTGTCTGTGGCAGCAAATGAGAAAGAAACACTTAATAAACCTATAAATAATTAGAGAAAGAAGCCAATCACACCTTAGTGATAATAAGTGTAAACCATTCATTCCAAAATGAAAATCACGTCAGGTTGCATCTAAATTGCATCTCAACACCTAAGATAGAAAACCTTAAATAAGGATTTATTATGGGAATACATAACAGTTCTACTCTGTGCTGCATTAACAGGATTAACGTTTAAAGCTATAATTAATTTGTCAACTCAATAAAAATTATACATTGCTCATAAATGTGGGAAAATCCCAACCCATGTTACCACATTTAAAAAGCAGTATCCTTCTTGGGCTGATGAAGAAGGTAGATCAGGGAAGGCAGCTTATCTAGTCATTACTTGCATTTCATGAGCTCTAAGAGTGGCTACTTTACCAGGCTTTCAGCCTGTGGCTGAAAACCACAGGCTGTGCTGCATTATCCAAATCCTCAGTAAGATGAAAAAGGTAAAATTAATATTATAAAGAAATCTTGAAATCAGGCTACCAGACCTATTCCACAGTAAGCACTTTAGGTCTTGGGTTCCATCTTATTCCTTGCCCCTGAACACTTCTAAGAGAGAGATTTTTCTGTGTTCTTCCCTAGGGTATAGATTATGTTTTTCTCCAAATATGTGTTCTGTTTTGCTTGCAGTAAATGACTAAGTAAGTTTTTGGTATGTGAGCCTGTCAGACCCCAGAAAAAAAGAAAATGTCTAGGAAGGGATGTTTTAAGAAGTGAAGTGTATCCATGTGGGACTCAGAGCAAACTCAAAAACAAACAAAAAAATCTACACAGAGCAAAATATTGCTTGACTCTAACTGATCTAAACCCAGTCTTTTCTTTGCAGATATCAGTTCAGACTCCACTTCACTGAAAGTCTGATAAAACAGCACAGTGCAGGAGGATGAGTATTGTCAAGAGGTTGTTAAAATTCCCCTGTTTTCAGAATGGATCTCCTGTTCCCTGAACCATGGCAAAGATTAAGGCTGATTAAAGTGAAGAAATCAGTTTATCTCAGCGGAATCAGTAGGATTAATATAAATAAATGTGCCGGTTTTGGCTGGAGTAGACTTAAGTTTCTTCACAGTGGCTAATATGGGGTTGTGTTTTGGATTTGTGCTCAACACAGGGTTAATTTTATAGAGGTGTTTTTGTTATTGCTGGGCAGGACTTCCACAGAGCCAAGGCTTTTTCTGAACTACCACGCTGGTGAGGAAGTTGGGAGTGCATGGAAGGTTGAAAGGAGACACAGTTGGGACAGGTGACCCAAAGTGACCAAAGGGATATTCCAGACCATATGGCATCATGCTGAGTATGTAAAGTGGGGGAAAGAATGAAGAAGGGGGGAAGCTTCGTGCAGTGGTGTTTGTCTTCACAAGTCACCATTATGTATGATGGGCCCTGCTCATCTGGAGATGGTTAAGCACCTGCCTGCCCATGGAAAGAAGTGAATTAGCTCCTTGTTTTGCCTGTGTGAACAGCTTTTGCTGATAAAAACAGACAACCATCTTTATCTCCGTCTGTGAATTTCCTAGCTTTTACCCTTCTGATTCTCTTCCCAATCATACTGGTTGGGGAAGTGAGTGAGTGGCTGTGTGGGGCTTTGTTGCTGACTGGGGTTAAACTATGATAATAATATCTCCTAGAAATAATAACAATGATCAAGAAGACCACAGAGATTTTGTTTGAAAAACTACCACTATATGAATGCAACATTGCAAAATCAAGTCTTGACATTTGATGAATTTTTTTGTGAGTTAAAACATTGCAATACCCATATTTGAGGTGTTGAACTAAATAACTTGTTTTACTGCTGGAAGAAAATATACAGAACTGTTTTCTACTACATTGATTAAAATACATTTAGATTAGTCAGATAATAATAATTGAAAAAAAGAAAAATAAATATGACATCTCATTAAGCGCTGAAAAATAAAATGTTTTGTAATTCAACTTTAAAAGCAGGCTGTTCCCAGAGCCACAATTGTTCTTGATGTAGCTTAGTGTTTCCCTGTGTAGCAACTGAAGAGTAAATGGAGATTAAAGGTGACTGAGATATTTTTCAGTTCATTGTTTTCCTCAGCAAAAGGTTATCACAGATAACAGGTTTAGTCCCATGCTGACAGTCATGACCAAGCTGGAACAGATGATTATTTCTAAAAATCAATAAAAGTAGAAATGTGGGCATTGTCTAGACTAATATTGTTGGCTTGGCTTGCATTTCCTTTGGTATTTCCAGTTAATTTATTAGCAGATGATGACACTGTATTCTTTGCAGTTCTCTGAGCAATTTTACCATATCTCATCAATCAATCTGTCAATACATTTTAGAAATTCTACATATTTCTCATATGATTGCCTTTCACAACAAAGTTGCTAGATCATTCATTCTTTGTCTTACATTAAAGTCTGAGGATGTCATTAGGATCACTGCTGAAACCCTTCAAGATATTTGCTTTCATTAATTGCTGGTATTAAATGCCAGCAGACATTCAACATGTAATAAAAATCCTGGGCTGTGGAAAGAATGCAGAGAAGATAATGCATTTTAGAGAATGATTCCTGTGAGCACCGTTCATTTTGTTAGCTTCTAATGAAAGAACACAGAGACAGTTTAAGCTGTTTTGTGTGGACTTAAATAGCTTTATTAAAGTCATAGTTTAAAATATGTTGACTCTGCTTGAATCAAAATAGTGGTTCTCTTTGAAACACATTAGGAAATTATGTATTTTATTTTTTCTGAGCTAACA
Source organism: Pachyramphus minor (assembly GCA_013397135.1). Taxonomy (NCBI): domain Eukaryota; kingdom Metazoa; phylum Chordata; class Aves; order Passeriformes; family Tyrannidae; genus Pachyramphus; species Pachyramphus minor. Next base: position 3,366 of record VYXB01000987.1, on the reverse strand, counting down.
GTGTTAGTTAAAATTGGAACTTTTGACTGCATGTTTTATTTGTTTATGTGTTTTTGGTTTTTTTTTTAGAGGAAATCTTTTAGTTTAGTCAAAACACCAGAAAAATATAAAGACTTCCTGACTGTAAAAGACTCACATTCAAATAAGCAGGAAGCTCACAGCTGCCGCTAACCAGTCTTCATAGCTGAGTCACTACTTCCCAGAACTAAGCTCTATCTGAGACATCTTTCTCATGATTTATGAAGTCTGGCTTGCAGCACTCATGGATGCAGTCAGCAGAGTACACATGCTTCTGTTACTGCTCACTCAAGTGTGGAAACCGTACTTTTCCTTCACAAATAACAATGCTAAGAAACACAGAGCACAATAAATTTTTGTAAACATGTATTTGGGATCAAAAGGGATCACAAGTTTTAAGGTGTGTAAACAAATGTATAAACAATATATAGAAATGTATAACAGATATTAATAAACAATTAAGAACATTTTAACCCTAAATTGATTTCATGTTATTGTAGGAGCCCAGAGATGTACATTTTTAAAGATAAATTCTTTCTTTTTGTCAAATTCTCCCTCTTCTGATTCTGAAAGTAAAAGGATATCTTCATCTTTTTTATTAAAATTATCTTTATTGTCACTAAGCAGTTATGGCCTGATACTGTAGGTTTTTTTAATAATTTCTTTAAGTTGTCAACTTACCAGTATTCTTGTCTGGCACTTTAAAAAATGACACATTCAGGTAGCCCAGAGGTCCAAATAGTCCAGAAATACTGTTTCCCAGTTAATAAATAGGTCTCTCTGGATTTGCTCACTGGGACATGTCCAAATCCCTGAAAACAAATTACATTTTCTAGAGGAGATTGTCCTTACTAGGCCTTTTTTTTTTTGGTGAGTTAAATAAGGCTTTCAGACGCAGTGGTGAAAAGGCCCTGCTATCTTACAGAAGAGTGGGGGCAAATCAGTTTTTATTTCACCTTGAAGTCTTGGTTTTTCTGTTATCATGATCTCCAACACTTCAATAAGGGCACCATTTTGGGATACCTGGAGAGCTAGCTATTTTTTTCTTGGATGAAAACTACAAAGATGATAGTTTTACAATGAGGATAAAGATAATCCTGCAAACTCAAATACTGTTTTTAGCAGGTCATAAATGCAGTTTGAGCATGAGGCTATTTTTTTCACTTTTCTGTTTAATTCAACAGAACATGATATTTGGTTGAGCTGAAGTATTTGGGTACATTTTTTACTGAATGCAGTCATCACTAATGATCTTGATGAGGGGACTGAGTGCACCTTCTATAAGTCTGCAGATGACACCAAGTAGTTTGGACATGTTGATTTGCTTGAGGGTAGGAAGACTCTGTAACGGGGTCTGGAGAGACTGGATAGACGCTTTCAGTAGACTCCATAAAAGAGTTTGGCGAAACAAACACCTGAAGAAAAGTATGAAG
>VYXB01000986.1:80084-119211 GCA_013397135.1 Pachyramphus minor | reverse complement strand
CGCGGGAGGATGGCGGGCAAACCAGGTTCCCCCCCGGTGCCGGTGCCTGGTGCTGCCGGTGCCGGTGGGTACCGGGCGTCCAGCGGCCACGCGTCCCTTCCCGTGGCTCTCACCCCAAAGATGCCCGACACATCTCCCCACGGGAGACCAACCCCACGCCACGCCACGGTAAGAGCTGGCTGTCCGCGTTCCAACCGCAAAGTTCCTGGTTTTGCCCGTGACCTTGAGATGGGAATTTGGACTTTGTGAGGGTGAGAACGAGAAGGTTCCGATCTGGGATCTCCTCTTCCTTCTCGCCCTCCATCCCCCGGGCTGCTCCAGCAGGTCCCCGCCGGCTCCTACTAGGGTCCCTGGTTGATGGCCAGCGCTGGGATAACCGCAGCTCCATCGCCCGCCGTTGCCTGCCTTCATTTGTTTGTTCCAGAGGCGGCTCTGGCCTCAAACTTCCAAAAGTTTCCTAAATAATGGGGAGTGTTTCCACTCGTGGCCTCGCTGGGTGTGTGGGAGATGATGCTGCCGGGTCTCGCGGCCGGACATGGCAGCGGGAGACATCCGTGCAGGCCTGTTGCCTTTCCCAAAGGCACGGCATGCGCCCCCGGGGCCAGGAGCCGGCTGCCGCACTGCTCGCCCTTGGCGAACCCCCGGTCTTTCGATGCTGGACATGGGGAGTCCCTGGAGGGGACGGCTGCGAGGTGCCAGGGTCACCCGCTGTGCCGGGAACACATTAGGAGGGCGATGGCCAAGCCGGGCTCCTCCGGTGCCAGGTATTTTCCCTGCAGGAGTTTTTCCCAGCCCAGGCTGGAAGAGCCGGTGCTGTCGAGTATTTGCTTAAGCGCAGTGCAAGGGGGTTGCCCGGCTACTGCGCCGCACCTCTCCCCTCCCGGGGCTGGCCTTCCCGGCTCCTGCCCCCTCAGAAAAGAGGCAGAAGCAGCCCCTATCCCGGGGAGGTCAGTCAGGGTGCTGCCAGGTGGGAAAAGCGCCCACTTGAGCCCCGCTCCTCCTGCCTGCTCCTGGCACCCCGGGTGGCCTCCCCAACCCTCTCGCCTCCCCCCACCCCCGGGGTCTCCACAGGGGAGCTGTGAGCCCAGGGGGTTCCCCACGGAGAAGCCAGAACAATTTGGGAAGGCGTTCACGTCACTTTGGCCGGGCGAGAACGGCATGTAAAAGGCTCGGCGGAGGCCTTATTTGGTAGCGGAGCGGCTGCGGAGAGCCCGGCTCGTGGCCCTCGTTCCCATCCCATGCCAGATCCCTCACCCCGGGGGACCGCGGCGTGGGGAGGGAACCCCAGGGGTGGTATCTGGGGGGGGAACGTGCCCAGTGAGTGGATAAAATTTTTCCATGTGGCCCCTGTGTCGCATCCCCCCCCGTGCTCCTGCTTCCTTTCCCCCGTGAAGCGTGGGGTCCGGAGGGTTTGGGAGCGAAGTCTGGGCAGGACAGGGCCGTGTGTGACCCGCGCCTGATCCCGCCGCTCCTCCGCTCTGTTGCAATCCCCCATCTGCTCCCTTGGCTTCTTGCTGCCTTTTCCTCCGCCGCTTCCTCGTTCCAGCCCCGGCAGCTCCGGACTCGCTCGTCCCCAAGGGCTGTTCCTGTCCTCCTGTCCGTCACCGGACGTTTGTCTGCCCCCCCTGCACAAGAGGCTACGGGGTGGCGAGGCCGGAGGCTGATCCCGGTCCTCCCGCACTCCCCGGGGCGGAGGGAGCCAGCATCCCTCGGCCTCAGCCTTGTTTATGTCGGGGAGTTTTGCGGGCTGAAGGCATGCGTACACACAGCCCGGGAATCTAAACCCAGCCGAGGAAGACGCTCCATTAGCCAAGAGAGTATTTATGCCAGGACTAATCCCGGAGGGGCCGGAATGCACCCCGCCGCGCCGCGGGGCGGGGGCAGTACCCCGCTTTGCCGGGAATGGGGTGTGGGGGGAAGTTCTGCTCGCCCTGTTCCCCGGCTCCATGGCAGCCCCGTGCCATCGCCCTCCCGCTCCCGCCGGGATCCGGCTGCCCGGCGGTGCCTCTCCGGCGGCGGGCAGTCAAGCGGATAATCGGCTGGTGGAGAATTAAAGCGAGCCCCGCTGGAAGGGGCGGACGGACGGATGGACGGACGGGAAGCCGGGGCTGAAGGAGGCGATTAAATGCCTCGTGGATGAATCACCCGGCTGCCTCCCGCCTCCCCCCCCTCCTCCCGGCCTGTTAACATTTACCGGGGGGGGGGGGTTTGGGCTGGGGCAGGGGACCGTGACCGTGCTGGTGGGACACCCAGCATCCCTCCAGGCACCGCCGTCTGATGGGGGTCCGAGGCAGGGTAATGCTTCCCTGGTGCTTCCTGACCTTCAGGAACCTTACTTGTGGCTTAAGGTGAGCAGAGGCGGAGGAGGGCTGCCACTGCTCCATCAGGGACCTCTCCATGTCCTCGATCCATGCTCCTCTCCTCCTCGACTCCAGCCACCTCTTGGCCCAGGCCCTGCCTCTCCTTGCGTGTCTCCAGCCCTGACCACCCCAGCAACCCCCCTAGACCCTTTCTGTCATCCTTTAAACACCCCAGACGGGATATGGAATTTCAAGGACAACAGAAGGGGATGCTGGGATGCAGAGGTGAGAGGGATGGGCCAGAAGTGGGATGGAGGTGGCTTCTGAGGGAGAGTAGCAGAGATGAAGAGGTGACTTCCTGCAGAGTCAGTAAAAGCCAAGAGGGGACAAACCAGGAGCAAGGCAACAGAGGTGCAATCCAGCAGCCCTGGCAAATCTGGGAGCTGTGGGGTGCAGTGGCAGGAGCAGAGGAGGACTGTGAAAGGGGATTTGCAGTGCTCCTTGTGCTGTCCCATAGCTGCCATCCCTATGGAAGGAAATCAAGGTGGTCACCTTTGAGGTGCTGCACCCATGGCCAGCAGCTTCCCAGAGCAAACATCAGCACTTCTGACCTGGAAAAAAACCCTTTGTTTTCACCCCAGATTTTAAGGAGACAGAGAGATGGAGAAATGCTCCACCAAGAAGAAACTGAAAATTTTTTGTGCAGCAGAACTGAAACGAACCAAACAGCTCGGGCTGACCAAATAGAAAAATGGGGGGGGTGGGGGTGTTGGGCTGCAGGAATCCCATGCTCCAGCGCCCTTCACTAATCCTTGCTTGGGAGCTGTAGGTCTGGCCTCATCCCATGAGACACTTGGGAGCAGGCACCTTGCCCGATCCACCTCCCAGAGGGGGTCATTTTTCCCCATGGAAGAGCATATGCTTGCCTGCCTGGCTGATAAGGCTTTTTTTGGTTTTTTTTCCCCAGTCCAGGGCAGGATTTTGCCCTGAGAGTGTTTCTGGTAGAGGATAGTGACTGAATCCCTGGGATCTCTCAGCACAGGAAAACCTGGAGCAGCACCCTGCCAGCCGAAGCTCCCCTTCCATTTAAGGGCAGGAGTAATATTTCCGCTAAAATCCTCCCCTTGGCAAAAGGATATCCGTCCAGCCTGCTGGGATTATCCCTGAGGAAACTCCCTTACTCTGCCAGTCTCACCTGTTTGTAACCCAGCAAAAGGATGCTGTTTGCATAGGGCCTACTCAAACATCCCTGTGGCTCTGTACACCCCAGGCCCTTTTTGTGGGGTGCACATGGGGAGCACCCACGAGCTCGTATCCTTCCCTCCTCTCCCAGGCCTTTAGGGGCTGGAAACCAGCTGGGGGATCCTCTGGAGCCCTTCACCCTCTCGCCGCTGTGTAATTTTACGGATTCAAACTTGGCCGACCCACGTTTGAACTTCCAAAGAAAACAAGTCATTATGGAAGAGAAGCCCTTCTTCTGCGGGGCTGAATTTCGGAGGGTTCCTCAGGGGTCTTTTATCTCTCCTGTCTCTCTCCCGTGTGGCTTTGGGGATAAATGATCTGGCAGGCTTGGGCTTGTAGGGTTTGGATTTCAGGGGTGCTGCAAACTGGCAGTGGGTTTCCCCTCACCCGGAGCTGCTGCCGCTGACACCTCTGGTGTTTCATGCAGCTCCCCAGGGAGAGGAGAAATGGGAAGCAAGCTTGCCAGGATTGCTCCAAGGATGATGGAGGCAGGGGACACCATGCAGGGATGCTCACAAACCCAGCTGGGAAGGTGGATGCGTCCAGAGCACCAATTCCCTGGATAGCAGCCACGCTCAGTCGGACCTGTCTGAAAGGAAATATCTTTTCCCCAAGGAAAGGATAACTTTGCTTTCTTTACATTGAATTTCATGGGCACAAGGGGAGCTCCTCCTGCCTGGGAGAAATTTGGGCAGTGTCTCCATGGGGACACAGAGCAGTATTGAATGCCTTGGGATGCTCCATCAGCCTCTGGTCTCAGGAGACAGCAGAAATCTGGCAGAGGTCCCCCCAGGGTGCTTTGGGGGGGCTTCCAGCCCACCCTGAATGGCTCCACTGGAGGGGACAGGTTACAAGGCTGTCCCTGCCCGCAGCCCTGGCTCAGGAAGGGGTGAGGACACCCCTGTGCCGATCCCATCCGGCCTGGATGCTGGTACCTGCAGGAATGATGATGATGGTGATGATAATGCTGGTGCCCGTGATGGGTATCACCAGGGCTGTTGGCACAAGGGCTATATGCAAACAGCTCGAGTACCTTTTGTTATTTAACAGATACAGGTCAGCCAGAGGTTTTGTTCCACAAAGCAGGAATGTTTGCTGCTCCCAGGCTGGGAGATGGGGGAGATAGCTTATCTGCAAGAGAAAGAAGAAATGTCAGCAGAAGAATAGGCCTGGGCTGGCTGTTTCTGGCAGTTTCCCATGTCTCTTTCCCAGGGAATGGGGCAGGCAGGGTGTCTAGCCAAAAAAATAAAATAAAATAAATCAAAGTTTTCCCCTCCTCCAGCCCAAAGTGTTTGGATGAGGAGAGGGGGAACTGACAGGAGATCCAGTTCGCCACATTGCTCCACCAGTTATGAGCTGGTTGTAAAGCAAAACCATCCCAGCACAGTATTTGCCCATTCCTGGGGAGCCCAACATCCCACCTTGGGGGTGGTGGGAGCCTGATTTCTGTCAAACACGGCAGCTTTGAGGATGCTGCACCACCACAAACCATCAAAAAAGGGTTAAAACCCCTTAAAAGGTGACTTTTACAAACCAGGGACAAGCTGCTTAAACCCAGCCCCCTCCCAAACCAGGGCCAGTCCTCCAGGAGGAAGAGCTGGGATTTGCTTCTCCCAGTCCTTAATGAGCTGCTGCTATTAAACTGAGACAATAGGCATTGTCTGCGGAGTCCCGGATCTGCTGGGGATGCTGGGAGAGATCCTGTTTGCCAGGCCGGGGTAGGAAGGTGCTGGGATGCTGGAAGCTTTTTCAGCCCGGAGAGAGCTCTGTGGGCTGAGGACAGGTCTCTGTTACCTTTCCATGGTGCCTCAGCAGCTTCCTCTGCAGCCACCTGAAGGATGGGGACACCCCTCCCAAAGATTCTGCATCACTCAATTGTGGCTTAAGGCTTTTGGCTGCCCAGGAGGTTCCCTTTGGGCTGGCATTGTCCCTCTGGTTGCAGGAAGCCAAATCAGGGATGAATAGAACCCTCAGGAGCCTCCTTTCTTCTTTTCCAGGTGAGGACACTCTTTGTCAGCGGGTTGCCTCTGGACATTAAGCCCCGGGAACTTTACTTGCTCTTCAGGCCCTTTAAGGTACCAAACTGGGGAGGGAAAGAGGGGCTGGAAGTGTGGGGCTGGCCCCAGTGGCCCAGCCCCAAACAACTTACTGGGGTCTGGGAGCCCACTGGTTCCCCCCTCAAAATCTAATTCAGTCAGTTTTATTGAGTTATTATATTTAATCATGGGGATCTCCACTGAACACCCTTTTTTATCTTTTCCTTGCAGGGGTACGAGGGGTCTCTCATCAAACTCACCTCCAAGCAGGTAGGAGCAGCTCCAATCGTCCCAGCATTCCCTGGCACCACCAGTCCCTGGGGTGAGGGGGATCCCCTCTGCTCCCCACCTGTCTGATGGCTCCTCTCCTTCCTCCACAGCCCGTGGGCTTCGTCAGCTTCGACAGCCGCTCCGAGGCAGAGGCGGCGAAGAACGCACTGAATGTGAGTGTGCCCGGCCTGGCTGCTCCATTTTCCCATTTTTCCCCCATGTTTCCCTGTGTTCAGATACTCCCTGAATTCCTCCATGCTGGGGATGTGCAGCTCCCATGCCGGCTGGCACCAAAGCATCCCCATCCCTCCAGACAATCCCGTGGTTGTTTCTCATCTGCATCCTCCCTCCTAGGGGGCTGCATCCCTCTCACCTTTCTCAGGGCCATCCAGGAGGGCTTGAAGCCTCAGGATTCGAGCCTTAGATACAAATACAAGTGAGAGACACCGTTCCCAGCCTCCCCTGTTTGTTCAGCAGGAAAAATCCCAGGAAAATCCGCAAAAGAAAAAGCAAATCTCACTTTCTTTTGGCAGCTCCCTTCTACCTCTGTGGAGTTACCTGGAAACAGTCAGAGGCAGAATTCATGTGGAGCTCATTCTCCCGATTCCTCACCCGATTTCTCCCCGGGTTTTGGTTTGGGGTTGTTTTTCTTCCCTGTCTTCATTTTCAATGTAAAACTTCTTTTCTTTGGCTCCGCTAATCCCTCTGGATAAGAGCTTGGCCTTGCGGGATGCCGACTGCCAAATATGGTGCCGATGCTAAAGATGCTGGAGGAATGCGAGCTGCCTCGGGGCCCGGCAAATTAGCTCATTTCAAGGCTGGAAGTTGAAAAAAAACCCCATAAATAACGGGGGGGAGAGTTATTTTTGCTGCTGGGGCCGGCACGCGGCGGCGCTCGCCCACCCGCCGTGCCTCCTCCCCTCCTCCCCTCCCGCAGGGCATCCGCTTCGACCCCGAGATCCCCCAGACGCTGCGGCTGGAGTTCGCCAAGGCCAACACCAAGATGGCCAAGAGCAAGCTGGTGGGCACCCCAAACCCCAGCACCCCTCTCCCCACCGCCGTACCTCAGTTCATCGCCCGGGAGCCCTGTGAGTACCGGGGGCCTGCAGTGCCAGTGGGGTTTGGGGGGGCAGCAGGCACTGGGGGCTGCCCCCATCCCCGGGAAAACGCCTTATTCAGGGAATGTGATGTCATGCGGGGTGCTGGAAGGAGCAGGGAGACCGTGGTGGAGGCGGGGGGGTGGCAATGGGGAATGCCAGGTCCAGTTGGAAGCGGCGGCAGCTGCTTGCTGCCAGGAATCCCCAGAGGAGAGGACCCCGGGACAGGTGATAGCCAGGACCTGGGAGTGGGCCAAGCCTAAGGTGCTGCTTCTCCATGCTGGGGAGTTTCCGTGTCACGTCTGGGGGTCTCAGCAGAGGCCTCAGCAGTGTCCTGCCGTGAGTGCTCCGTACCTGTTTCTGCCTCTGGAAGAGCTTTTGTCACGTGGACACCGGTTCCTCACCTCACTGTTGTGCACAGGCTTGAGCCACATGCTCTCCTCTGCTGGATCCTTGGGATCATTGAGCCTTTTGGAGACAACGAGCCCAGTTCCATTTTGGCTTTGCGGGTCAGCTCTCGACGGTGACATCCCACACTTCTCCAGGGGAAGCTCCGTTCCTGCTTCAGGGGGAGAAGGAAGGACGTGGCGGGGGTGGCAGCCCTGTGGTCACCATCTAACTCTCCCTCTTCTTCTCTTGCAGATGAGCTCACAGTGCCTGCACTTTACCCCAGTAGCCCTGAAGTGTGGGGGCCGTACCCTCTGTACCCAGCGGAATTAGCACCTGCTCTACCTCCTCCTGCTTTCACCTATCCCGCTTCGCTGCACGCCCAGGTAATTCCGACCCATCCACCACCACTGCTCACCCTCCCACCCGCCCCCGACCCCCCTCCCCCTCGGTGCCTGCCGCACCACTAACCTGTGCCCGGCTAACAGACACTCACTGCCCGCCCCCTGAGATTTAGGGATGGCTCCCAAACGGAGCCGAGCGCTGGCAGGGGTCCTGCCTTTCCCCAAACACCTCTCTCTGCCTTCCTACCTTTGCTGCTGCCCGTGGTGGGGCAGGTGGGGAGGGAGGGAGAGAGGGAGGGATGGATGGGGATGCTCTCCGGGTCTGGACCATTCCCATCACTCGTTGCCATCCGGCTGCTGGCACAGTGTGAGATGGGGGCTCCAGAGCCCCTGGAGCATTGCTGGGATGTGGTGTGCCACACGTGGGGTGTGAGGCCAAGCGGCTCTGACAGGGAGGAGAGTGAAGCGAAGTGCAAATGGAGGATCCATCTTTTATTGACGAGGTGCTGCCTTGTCACAAGGGGCTCTCTGCCGGCTGCCAACACTGGTGGCCCCCGATGGCAGCACGTGGCTGTTAAAAATTAACCATCCGCCTGGGAGAGGAGCTGGGGAAAGAAGAGAAGAAATGGAAATGGAGGAGGAAGAGGATTTCTTTGCAGTGCCACCCTTGCAGCATCGTGGGGATGCTGGGAAAAGACCTCTGCCAGGAAGGGGGAATGGGCAGCTGCCTCCCCGGCACCCGCATCAGGCATCATCCCGGCTTTTGCTCCTTGCTGCCGGCTTTGATGAACACAAGGAAACAGATTAGCTGGATACAATGCTTCCAGAAGGCTTTTGGCCCTGACCTGCCAAGATCGAGCCAGATTATCCAGAGCCACCATTGCTGGGAGCCGGAGCAGCCAGGGGCTGGTTTGAGCGGGAGAGTGTGGAAAAGCGCTTGGCGTACAAACCTTGGATGAAACTCCAGCTTTTCGTGCCCTGCTGCTCATAGGAAGAGCAGCAGTAAATATTATTGCAGCTACGTACTCGCCTTGTCAAATAACTGCTAACAGGCAGCACCTGCCCTGCTCGGGGAAGCGACAGCGAAGGAAAAACGGAGGCATACGGAAGCTCCGAGGGTCCCTTGGGAAATCCTAGGCTGAGGTTTGACAGAAGAAATATTGTTAGACAGAAGAAATATTACCTGATGTGCAGTATCAGCACTAGGGGAAGAGTGGTGGTGGTACCTTTCCTATCCCTCCCATGCAGCTGCCACTGTTGCAGTTTTGGTGGGGGCCACTGGAGACGGATGCCACTGTCCAGACTGGAGCTGCTTGGCTGGATTTTGTGGAGAGTGGCAGAACCAGGAACCTCGGGGTGGATGGGGGTTGATTTGGTGTTACCAGGCAGGGCACTGAGCACCCTGTGCTGGCTTTTGGCGTCTGATGTTTTCTGCCCTGTTTCAAGTGAGCTTCTGATAAGCTGAGAGGGATGAGCTCCCTCCTGCTCAGTGGGATTGTGGTGCTGCTACCCCGTCTCCATCCTGCTGGAAGCCGGGATGCTGGGGGCTGTGCTTGGCCCCAGTGTTACTGTCCCAGTCGGAGCTGGGATGGCTGTACTGCTTATGCTCTGACCTCCCTCCACCCTGTGCCTGGGGAAGGCCAGGAAAGGGGGTGCCACAGGCAGCTGGATCTTGCCAGAGTGGGCGGCCACCCCCCTCTCACCCCGTGTCCCCCTTGCCTTTGCAGATGCGCTGGCTCCCTCCTTCCGAGGCTGGTTCTCAGGGCTGGAAGTCCCGTCAGTTCTGCTGAATGCCGGGTGAGTGCCACCATCCCGGTCCCATCCTCCTGTGCTGGCTGGGATCCACCTCCACCCTCACCCTGGCCTTCCCCCCCTCCCCCAACTCCTGGGGTCTCCAGCAGGGTGGGTGGCCAGACTATTGGTGAGGCCCCTTTCCAGCAGGCACCCTTAAGTCCAGTTGCCTTCCTTGGCCCCAGGAAGGGGATGTCCCTGCCACCATTCACCCCTACACTTTCCCAAATGTCCCAGGGCAGGCTGGAAAAGGCATCCTGCTGGGGACGGGGTGTAGTGATGGAAAAGAAGGCAGCCCCCAACACAACCATCTCACTAAACCTTAATGAAAACTCTCCTAGCAGCCCAAGGTGGTCGGGCTGTCAAAACAAGAAGTGCAGCCTCACCGAGCTGCCTGGCTGGAGGGAAGGACCGATCCGATTCCATCTGGGACCTCTTTGGACGGAAAAAGCCTTGCAAGACATGCTCTGCAAATAACTTGGCCTTTCACGGATAAATAAACAAAGGGGACCCAAGTGGAAGAGGGAAAAGAGGTTCAGTGGACGCTGAGCACTGCTTACCCAGTGATCCCAGCTCACCCTGACCATCCCAGTTGGGAATCATCCCTGCACACTGCCAATCCCTGCTGGGAAAGCCTCCTGCTTCCACACCCAGTGGATCCAAAGCTCTGGTATCAGATGCCCATGCTCCCATGGTCACTCATCTGGGAGTGCAGGAGGCCCAGCCCTGCCTGCAGCTGGACCCAGACTTGGATCCACAAAGAACTTACCGGCTATTTTAGGCCCAGCAGATAAAAATAGGGAGCGGCGAGGCTTTGGGAACCAGTAGTTCTTCCAAAATATGCACTGTGCCAATGATTCCAGATAAAATGTAAGCAGAGCCGTATTTGGGAAGGGGAGGTGAGCGAATCCTTTGGAACAGGTCCGCCAGCCCACAGCAACACTGGCAGCCACAGTGGGTGGCGAGGATGGAGGGTTGGGGACCTCCTGGCTCCCTGCCAGGCTCCTCCACCCAGGAAGGGCACAGCCCAGGGAAGGGTTTTGCAGCCAGCCTGGCCCTGTCCTGTACTTGCTGCCTGGAGCCCATTGGGGCAGGACTGAGGTGAAAACTGTCCCCTTAGGAAGCGCCGGCTCTGACCAGAGGTGTGAAACCACCTCTCCCCACAGCACAGCGACCTCAGCCCCCAGTGCCAGCGTCCCTCACCCTCCACTGTGTGCTCCCGCAGGTCTCAGGTGTGTGATGGTGGCCTACAGTCAGTCTTGTGGGTATTAGTGGAGTCTTCCAAGGCGGCTACTGGGGTGACGTGCTCTCCGCCGGACCACAGTGTGCTGGTAAGGCCGGGATGGCGTCCGGCTGTCCCGCGGGATTGGCTGCTTTGGGGAGGGGGCAGAAGGGTGAGGAAGCCAAGGTAACCCTGGGACTGATCCCTGCAGGGTGGCATGGCTGCTCCCGCTGCTGCCCAGCCGGAACCACGGCCCTGCCATTCCCGCCTTTATCGTTGTTATCTGGGGCGAGGGTTTCCACAGCCAAGGAATGCCTCTCAGCTTTGAATTACCCCCGGTAATCTCATCTCCGTCCTCGCTTCCTGCCTTGGATCAACAGAGACTGAATTCCTCTTAAGTGCAAAATTCAACTTAACTCTCAGCTTCCCAGTTCAAACCCCAGGGGCTTCAGCCACTGGGAGGAGCAAACTGGGACCAGTGGGGTCCTTTACACCTGGGATGCAGACAGTCTGCACAGGCATTTCCCACCTTCCCTGTCCTTGGAGTGAGGTCTGGGCACGGATTTCCAAAACAAGCCTCCCTCTCCCCTGGCTGCTGCACAGGAGCTTCCCCATGAAGGAAGAGAGATGCATCACAGCCCCTTTTTCCTCCATCGCAGCTGCCTTTTTTTTTAACACCTCTCTCTGTTGTTACAGGCTTGAAAAAAAACCTCACACGAGTTTGGATTCCTCCAAGACTTTCCCACAGCCTCTATCACACATCTGCTCTCCTAGAAGAAAATAGAAAAACATTACCTAGTAATAATATTTTCCTCTTTTACACTGTATATTTGTAAGGAAGAGTGTGTTGCTCCCGAAAGCATGGTTTGACAGGCATTGTTGTAGTGTTTGAACTTTTCAAACAGAACCATACGAAAGCAGACTACAAAAAAAAAAAGGAAAGAAAGAAAGAAAGAAAGAAAGAAAAACCAGTAACAACAAAAAAGCAAAACGAGAGCAAAGTATTTTTGTACCAAAGCTCCTCAACAGGACAATCTTACACCGGGCTGGACCACAGGTTTTGTGCTTGACTTTGGAAGGCATCTAATTAAGAGTCTTATTATCCCCTGGCCCCGTCAGCTGCATGTTGAAGGCACGAGGTTCACGCGCGTGCGGATGTCGAGACGCACCACCCGGGATCGTAGGAACTGCGCTCCCTCTGGCACAGGAACTGTGCTCCGGCCGTGTCGCAGGGACGTCTGCGGACACTACAGTATTACTGTCTTCTTCCCAGTTGTGCCAAACGGCAACCAGGCAGGACAATCAGGAACTTTCTTCCGGCGTTTTTTGTACCTTAGGGCTGTGTTCGTAGCTGCTGTGCAAAGCTTCCGCGGGGTGCAACGGCTCGGATCAGGGATGGGCACACGGCCCGCACATGTAGCAAGGTGACAATTTGCCTCCTCCTCCTCCTCCCCCTTCCTCCTGCCATGGCTGCTTCAAGCTGTTACAGGCAATGTAAACTGCTGTATGAGAAAAACTCCTCCCGCTACGCCGAAGCGCCGGACTGAGGTTTTAGCACCGAGGTTATGTTGGTCCGGCCGCTCGCTGCGTGGCATTCCCATGTTTCCATGTGCAAAGACAAGAAGGGAAGCTGCCAACACCCTTCAGGGAAGGTAGTGTACCAGCAAAGAGACTGCTTGATGTACTAGTTGCTCCTTCTCCTTGCTCCAGGAGGAATTTGGAAAAAGAAAAGAACAGAGCAAACCAACCCGAAACCTCAAATCAGGCCTCGGTTTCTTGCAAAGGGAGGTGCAAAACTCCTCTTTCCATTGCCTTCCCCCGTCCTCATTCCAGCTGCAAGGAACACTGAGCTCAGCCGCTGCCCAGGCCTCACTGTAGCCGGTTTCCCAGCTGTCCATGGCCTCATTCCGCATCATCACCTTTTCTTTCCTCCTTCCTCCGGTCCTGTAGGTGGGCCAAAATAAGACAGCTGAGATTTCGGCTGTTAGGGTGGGGCAGGGGGATGAGAAAATGGGATTTTTCGTGCTGGGAAACTGTCCTATTGGAGTCTTCTGTAAAAAATGGGACTGATAAAAGTGATGTGAGAAGAAATCAATTCCAAGACAAACCTCAGAGCGGCTCTAAAAGGAACGATACCGGCGTTCCCAAGCGATGGACTAACTCTTTTAGCACACTATTTCCTGTGCTTTGTCTCGTGGAGAGGAGAGAAGCTTCCACATTGTCTACTCCGCTTTTGGAAATACGTTTAAAGGTACTTTTCTATTGTAATTTTTTAAAAAATAAAAGCGGTGATTATTATAATTCACGTGCAGAGCATGGTTGCGTGCCGTGTGTCTGGTTAGGAACAGGGAGAGGGATCCCAACACACCCTTCAGGGCCTCGGGGAACAGCAGCCTCCTTCCTCCCTCAGGGTATTTGAAGACACTGTGACGCTCCAGGGTGATTTTTCGGGGCAGATACCATCGTCCTGCTCGGCTCTCTTGGATCTCTAGAAAAGCTCCAAAATCCAGGCTGGAAGGATCAGCAGGCTTTAGAGAAATGACTCCAAGTTTACAAAGATGTTATCAGTTAGTTTTTAAACCTACTAATCTTGGCAGGGAGCACAGGAGCTAAGCTGCAATTTTCCATGAGCTCAGCCCCAGCCGAGGCAAACGTAACCTAGAGACGAAGGGCCAGATTAGCTTTGTATTTTTTTTAACACGCTGGGAATTTTGAAAAACTCGGGTTCATAAGCCCAACCTAGAAATTCCTCCTCCTTTCTGCGCTCCGCCCTCGCCCCAATAAATGCGATGAGCGTCCCCAGGAGCCTCAGCCAACAGGCCAGGCTCTCAAAACAAAGCACCAGGAGCAAGCTCCAGCTCAGCCAGGGCAGCTACAAACTCCAGGGTGGAAGGAAAAGGCACAAGGCATGGCAGTTATTTGGAACCCCTGGCTGGCAGGGATGAGTTAAGCCCTGAATATTGGATGTTAATCCCACTGTGGCCACAGCCACCACGAGTCACAGCTTTCCTTCCGAGTTGCATCCAGGGGAGAGGTTTGTTGGCAGGCACAGGGTAGGAAGGGAAGGGAGCCACAACATGCTGCTCAGCCCAAGGGCTGCTCCGAGCAGCAGTAACTGGCCAAAACCTCTGTCCCAGGCAGTGCTCTGGCGGACACACAGATGTTTCTGGGAGCGGATTCAGCAGCAAACATCCTCCAGCTAAGAGAGCAATCAAACACACACACACACACACATCCTCCTGGACTTGGCCTGGGCACTGCATCTGCTCCGAGATGTGCCCTGTGAAAGGAAGTGGGGCCTTGCCCAAAATATTTAACCTCTTGAAATGCCTTTTTTTTTTTCCCCATTTCCCCTGTAAGCCAGAATGCTTTCGGCTCCGTGCTGATCGGTGCTGCCCTCCTCGGCCCAGTCCCAGCGTCCCCTTTGCCCGTGGTGACCTTTCCCCATGCGGCCGGGGGAACATTCCTTCCCTGTGACCATCGGGGCACTTACAGGAAGGCCCGAGCTGCTGGGCTGATACTGGGGGATTGCAAAACGGGATCAGGGACTCCCAGGCCAGTGCTGCCATCCGATACCAGGGATATGTCCCAGGGGATACGAACATGCAGAGCTGGAAAAACCAAACCGAGAAGATTTCACACTCTCATTGTTTCCACTTTCCCAAGTCTTTCCCTCCCCATTCCCCTAACGCCAAGGCTAAGCTCGGGGAGGAGGGGATGCAGGCAGCTCCTTCCTGCACATCCCTGCACAGAGGTACTGACCAGCAGCAGGCTGGAAGCAGCAGGGAAGGCAGGGAACAGCCTGGCAAGCTCTACAAAGAAAAACACAGGGCTAATTGCCCACATCAGAGTGGTGGAGAAATGGGAACAAGACGGGAGAAGGAGAGCTGTAGCTCCCAGAGGATCAGGGGGGGCCGAGGGGGGTGAAGGCAGCGAGGCAGCAGTGACAGGGACTAGGGGATCCTGCCATGGGAATGGAGCCGGGCCAGCCGGGCCAGGGAGAGCAAAGGGCAGACAGAGCTGGCGCCGAGGCCGGCAGCACCCGCAGCCCGGATGGGGCAGGGAGGAGGAGCAAGCCCAGCATCCACTCCTTGGGCCTCCTCAGGAGAGGGGGAGAAGGAATAAGAAGCCCGGGAGAGAAAAGATGAGATCGCATTGGGGTTTGGCCAGGCAGCTTTAGAGGCTGAGACACAGGCTGAGAGGGAAGCTGGTGGCCAGGAGCAAAAAGGGGGGTGGCTTTGTGAGGAT
The DNA here is from genome assembly GCA_013397135.1 of Pachyramphus minor. Classification (NCBI taxonomy): domain Eukaryota; kingdom Metazoa; phylum Chordata; class Aves; order Passeriformes; family Tyrannidae; genus Pachyramphus; species Pachyramphus minor. The sequence continues at coordinate 104,274 of VYXB01000986.1, read as the reverse complement.
CGTTAGGGCTTGGCACAGTGCTCAGCATGGATTTGATCCCCAATTCCTAAAGCTTGGGGAAACTGAGAGGCATCACCCAGCAAGGGTCACTGCACTGCCTGAATGCTGCCAGGCAAGGCTGCTCCGTGCTCCCTGCCAGCTTGAAAAGGAGGACATTTCAACCCAGGGAGGTGAGCAGGGTGCTGCAGATGGGATCTGCCCAGAGAACCAGCCGACACTTAAACACCGTTACCTGCCTCGCTCAGAGCACAAAGCGTAATGATGGTGGAGCTTAAAAAAGAAAAGCTAAGAAATACCATTAGCAGGTCACTGAAATGCTGCTTCTAAAACATGGGGAAGTCAACCATTAGCAGAGTCTGGACTTCATCTCTGCAGTCTCCATAATTAATAACCAGCTCAGGAGGGAATAAAGAACACATCCAAAGTGATGGAAGCAGGAAGAAACCGCACAAGTACTTCAGGCCTTGGATGCAAGCCCAGAAGTGCAGGTATAGTCAAAAAATTAACTTAATGGCAGGACAACCTCCTGCCTTAACCATCCTTTCTCCCTGCTGTGCTTGCACTCTGCACAACGTCCAACCCACGAGGCTGGTGCAGCCTGACACGTGGTTCCAGCCACAGCAGCACTGACGGGTTTTCAGAGTCATGGCTGTTTTTTCTGAGCTGTTGAGTAACACTGCAAGCCAAAGCAGGAGAAAGCAAGCCAGAGAGAAGCAAGAAGAACCGCTCTTACAGCACGCTGGGAAGTACCAAAGGAACCAGGGCTCAGACCCACAGGAGCATGTGGGTAGAAGGAGCTGCAGGTGGTCTCTGATTCAACCTCCCTCTCGCTACAGGACTGCTGCCAGTAAGAGACCTGGGCAGTCTTGTCTGAGTGATGCTTGAAGCCTCCCTCTGTGGATGGAGACATCTCCCCACCAGCTGTTTTTTTCCTAATATCCAAGCCAAGCTTCCCACATTCTCCTATTATGTCATCTGCCATGGCTGCCAAAAGAGTTTGACCACATCATCCTCCTCACTGCCCTTTACACATCGCTGTACCTGTGACTGGATACATCCCCAGCCATTTCCTCACCACATCAAGCTGTCCCAGCTCCCCACTCCTCCTCCCAGGCCCTCTGCCCCCAGCCCTGACCAGCCCAGGAGCTCCAACCAGACCCTCACCAGCATCCCCAGGCATGGAGGAGGGATTGAATAAAGGGAGAGGCCTAAACTGGACATAGTGTCCAGGTGTGACCTCCCTAGAGCTGAGCAGAGAGCCAACAGCTTCCCATGCTGGGGGAGGGGAGGAGAACTCACTTGGGAAGAGAACAGCTACAGCTATGCAATACCAGCATGACGAAGAGGCTGCCTTCCTGTCGGGAGCCCTGCTGTGTCCAGGCAAGCCCTCTCTTCTGGGGAGCTGCCAATCTTCCTTGGAGATGTGTCCAGAGAGCCTGCGCAGGGCTGACAACACCGACACAGTCACGAAGGCATCTATGAGCTGGAATGACAGACCTGAGCAGCAGTACCAAAGCAGGCCCTCTCTCCCCCGCAAGGATATCGAGTCCCAAACCACCTGGTTTGCCAAATCCCTCACTTTGCCAGCAGTAGAAAGCCAGCACCAGCAGAGTGGGATCCGAGCCCTCCTCTCCCTGATGGCTGCTCCTCCTTAGCCTTGCCAGTCTAAACCAGCGCTCAGCTCTACAGGACAGGCTCCCCCAGAAGCAGGAGCTGCCAGAGGCCCCCGAGGCAGTAACAGACAAAGGAATTTGGGCCTGGTACATTAGCAGCGACCGGAAAGCGAGCAACAAAGCTGGAAATAATGAGATGTCAGCACCGTAGCTGCTTCTACTCCTCTGCAAAGGCAGCCCCTCCTCAGCAGCAGGTACCAGGCTCTCCCTGGTGGCCTGGCACCGCCCGCCCGTGCTCATCGGAAGTGACAGCCCTCGCTGGCTGCAGCCACGTGCAGGGCCTTCATCCCCTTCCTCGGGGCTCCCTCGCCTCGCTCTCCTCCGCTTCCTAAAAGCCCTGAATGGTCGTGATGAATTATAGATTAGCTCCGGTACACATCGCCCTTATGTCAGTTTTCTCATTCAACCATACAGAATCCTGCTGTTTTCCATCCCCTTCCAGAACGATCATCATAATGGAGGAGGAGGGGGAATGACTGTCGGTAGAGTAAGTTTTAGGAGAGAAGCCAGCAGAGCTCCATGTTTAGAGGTTTGACACACCTGGGCTGCTTGACCCTTGAACAAGGAGAGGCCTCTGTCAGGATCAACACACCAAATTCCCGAGCTGAGGGAGCAATGTCCTTGCTGGACAGGAGCCTAAGAAAATGGAAGAGGCAAGTCCTCACCTGGCAGGGACAGGTAAAGATGGCACTGAGATGGGTTTGCCAGAGAAGCTTCCTGAAATGCAGGAGACCAAGGTGCCTGATGTGGACTAGACGGTCACTGTAGGTCACTTCCATGTGAAATACTCTACTCTGTGTTCTCCACCTAAGTCCCCTCATCTTCCTGGATAGCAGCAGATGCTTCGAGGGAAGGAGGGGAAAAATGGGGGCTCCCAGGAGAGAACATGAGGCCGCTCAGCAGCCCTTTGCAATGCCACACTGAGGGAAGAAGGGTTTTGCCAAAGAGAGTGAGCTGAGGGCATGATGGTTTTAGCCACTGGGAGAAACATCTTGCCAGACAGAGAATACAAGAAAACACCCTGGAGGAAGACGAAGCAGTTTAAGTTTTTAACAGCTGAACTTCAGTGAAAAGCCTGATCTGGACATGAACAATGTGAAGAGACTGAAGTGGACTGGAGTGGTACTAAAATGCGTTTAGCAAACAGACTCACATTGATGTAGTCTGAGATGAAGCTGGAGAGGGACTCTTCATCAGGAACAGTAGTGTTAGGACAAGGAGTATCTAAGCTTATTGTCTCAACATGTTTACTTCACCACTGCTTCTCTGTAGACCATGCCACCTGTAACAAGACCATGTGAACTTCCCTTATTTACCCTAACAAGTTGCAAAGCTTATTTATGCCCTCTCTGCTGCTATGGCAGAGGCGAAGACATCCTCCAGCAAGACAGACCATCTCATCCAGGCTTTCCAACTGAACACCACCTGGACTGTTTTGTTCCTTTGAACACTGGAGCCTGACAATACCAGCACAGAGCTCACAGTCAACCTTGCTTTCCTGCTCTCCCTTTTTTGACCTAACATATTTTTAATCTTTTAAAGTAGCTGGAGGCATTTTCTTTAGACTCCCCTATTATCTTAATCACTTGAGCAGAGAAACAAAGCAGGCAGCCTACCTTACTCTCTGAACCTGTTTTGGTTCAGAAAGGGCAATGCTACGCAAGATGACTGGGAAGTTACTCCATAAAACCCCCCAAAGGTAGGAAAGGCAACTCAGAGCTCTGCTGTTGTCCAAGCACCACCATCAAAAAAAATCACTGCAGATGGAAGGGAATTCTTTTTTTTCTTAAGTGAAGATGACAGAAGAGGGGTGAACACTTTTGCAAGTGTGGTACTTAAAGCAGAGCTGTAATGGAAAACTAAAAAGCTCCAAGAGGAATTGTTTGTGCTGATCTGGAAGATACAGGAAAGAAAAACAGTTTCAAAACCAGCTGGAGCAGCACGCTTTTATAAATATATATATTTAAAAGGCACGAAATATATATAGATTAAAAAATAATAGAAGAAACCTCCTAACGGCATTTCGCAACTCTTTAAACAGTGCAACGCTGGGAGCACTTGTCTGTCTCTCAAAAGAGCAGCCTTGAAAATCAGGAGGATAAATGCTGCACTTCCAGAAGCACATTTCCCCAAGCTGACAGAACTTGTTCAGTGCAACAGCAACAAAGCCTCATTCTTCATCTGCTCACGTGTCCAGGCCCGACGGCCTCTGCTTCAACCCCGGGTGCATCGAGCAAGGCAAGAGCTCGTGCACGGGCAGCAGGGATCTGCCGTCCGTGGGGTGCTGCAGTCACCTCTCTTATCTCTGATCCTAACCCTGGAAGAGCAGGGGAACTGCTCCTCTCCCGCAGCGCCACGAAAACAATATCAGCATTGACCGACTCCGGTTCAGAACATAAAAATAAGTTATCAAAAGGACATAATTTGGCCACGATCCACGTTCGGCTGTGCTGCACAGAACATCAGGCAGCTACAGGGAGCTTTCATTTAAGGTGGTTCCTCCCCTCGTCCCAACCAAGACCAATTAGAAGATGACAGCAGTAGCCCAGAACAATAAGTCACCGAGAAGATAAAAATACAGCAATGATTCCTTTACCACCTTGAAAAGTAAAACAAGCACAAAAGATGCTGATTCTCTCATTATTTTACGAAGCAACACTGGAAACCAGCATTGTAAGTTTATTACTTAAAAAAAAAAAAAAAAAAAAGAAGTTTCAGTATTACACCGTTGTTTTATTTCCCTCCTGTCCATAGAGCAGAACGTGTAACACACTTTGCACCCACAACAGTGTGGTGAAATCGCCAAGGGCAATTCCTGATTAGCATTAGGAAACTGTGGCTGCATCCCACCCTGCAGCCTGTTGGGATTTTGGGAGAGGGAGTTTTCTGAGTTTGAGTCTCAGATATCACCAACTTTCAGTAATGCTCAGTCCCATGGCAAGGAAGAAGCATATAAATACAAACCGTGGGTGTATTTGACTGCGAAAGAAACTTTGCCTGCAGTGATTTTACAAAAAGGTTTTCCTGAAACAGGTAAAACAAATGCTGTATTCAATCTCGCTAGAAAGCCCCTTGTAAGTAGTTCCAGGTAAATACCCATTAAGCAATGAAAAAGCAGAGTTAAGCACTGAGCAGGAATTCCTGCATTACATGCTGAGCACCATTTACCACCCTATGCCAAGAGGCAACTAGTGAGAACCTCTTACTTTAAAGAAACGTTTCCCGACAGCTAATTAAATTAACCTCTAAATTTAATAGCTCATACTTGCTCTCAAACTGACCTGTTTCACCTCGGCAGTTGCTGGGGTGGGGGAAACACATCACATTATTATATACAGTCAGTCCTTCTGTGAGCTTCTGTGAGCCCCAGTGGCAAAAAGCCCCTTCTAAAAACGCGTGTTTGCTCCAGAATTCAACCGCTCACTGCTTGCCAGGAACCACATCAGAGTAATCTTTTAATACTCCAACCAAGTGGTCATTGTGAGTCTTAAACCGCCGTTTCTTCTGAGAAGCAGGTTTCTTCCTCCTCTGAATGGGAGCCTGCAAGAAGAAACAAACAGGAGTCAGGAAATATGCGACATCTGACCTGGTGTGCGACGCTGTGCCGGTCATCGCTGCTGTGAAAGATGAGCCCTGCCTGAGCCAGGGGTGGGCAGGGAAGGGAGGTGCTGGCTTGTTTTGGCAAGAAGCAACAGCATCCAATTCCAATCCAGGCAGGGAGATGACCCTGGGGACAGAGCAGAGCCTCAGTATTCCAGGCACAGTAGTAGAGCCGGCGTTTGTAAGTGAAGTTTCCAAACGCTCCCCCCACAGGTACAGAAGCAGGTACATGACACATAGTTCTACCCACAATCCCATCAGGATTTCAAAGCTGTTTAGCAGAAAAGTAAAAAAAAAAAACAACAAACCACCCACGTTTCTCCCAAAATAGTTCTACCCATAATGTATGGTACAGCTTCAAGCAGAAGCTTCCACTTTGGAGCTGACAGGGATTTCTGGCACTTGCCCTCTTTCTGATGCTGCTTGGATTAATTACACTGTCTCAAACAAGTTATAGAAATCACTGACTGGTGGCTGCAGCACTGGTTTTTGCAACTTTTTACAAGTGGACACACTTTCCAGAGCTACACAAAGCTGTGCACAGGATCACCGACACATTCTTGAACTGTCTAACAGTGCAGGGTGAGGAAGGGGGAATCTCCCAGGAAGATGTGCAATTTGTATCTCTTACTATTTTCTTTGGTCCGGTTTCTTGCATGGAAGAAATACCCTGTCGTTTCAGATACTCTTCTATCTTCTCCTCATCCATAGAATCCACAGGAATGCTCCTCCACAGCTTCTGAAATTCTGAAAGACCAAACAAACCCCGGGTTTATGTCCCAGTGAACAAACCCTTGATTTCAAACACTGCCAGTCTGTCACCGCCAGCAGGCACCCACTTAGCACTGCCTTCACCCACTCCAAATGCTGAAAGCACTTCCAAAGAACACCCAAAACCCAAAAAAGATCAAGCCCCAAGCAACAAACAACAACAGAACACCCTCAAGCTAAATTGCACTCCAGCATCAGGAGCACCCGCAGGCAACCTGTGCTTTTCATGTTTATTTGCTACGGGGTCTCTTTTTGCCTGGCATCTCTAGAGCTGTGTAGGCTGTGAATGAGTTTCACAGATCTCAGTGATGGACAAAAGCTAAATGGCAACTTCGTTTACACATCTTCAGCTGCCATTGTCTTGGGAGACTTGTCAACCCATTGCCCAATTTACTGAGGATTCCAGTCAATTACTTCAGTGGGTCTGAGCTTGTTTATCACTGTAATTTAATCCATGCCGTGCTGTACGGATAATAAATTACTAAAATTCCTCTGGTGTTAAAAAGAAGAGAGACACCTTAAAAACCACAGCAGCAGGAAAACAGACAGAGACAGTAAGTCTTAATTAGAGCAGCTGCCATCTGCCTGCACACTTTCTGCCTCACGTAAAGTTTCACAGAGCCTCTGGAATGCCTTCTCCAGGCAGCGGCTGGTACGATCCTACCTCCCTTCATTCCCCAGGCAGGGAGTTAAGATACATCCTGTCAGCAGGATTGGCTAACAAACTATAAATAAAACACGAGGCACACATAGCAACACAAGATTAAATTTTTCCCCCTTATTTCCAGATAAATTAAGGATACAGTTGTCAAAACAATCACAACTCCTGCATGCTTAAGGATCCGTCCCGTGCAGCAGGGGATGAGATGCTCCAGTGACGGTTTGCCACGGATACACCAGCTCTGGGCAGTGTACAAAAGGGGTATGTCACCAACTTGGTTCCTGAACTTGGACCAATTCCCTTTCTAATGCACCTTGTTTTTCCATGGACCTACGTGCTTCAGGTCTCAGGTGTTTCTTTTCTTCCCCTTGCCAACAGTAAGGAGCTGTTCCAGCTCTCCAGGAGATGAAAAGAGAGGAATTTCACTGGCGAAGAACAACAACGTTCGTTTTCGGTAATGCAGCATTTATGAAGAGAACCAAATCTTGTCAAAACACCACTTTTGGTTACAGGGAGCCAGCCTGTTTCTCACAGAGGCTCTACAGCATAATGGGATCAACGTGCAGACCCCTTAATTCAAGGACTGACATTGTAGTCAAGACATTCTCTGTCTGCTCCTCCATTCTCAGGGGATTCCAGGCTTTTCAAATAGCTGGCAGTGCCTCCTATCACAGACCTCATCCTGCTGCGGCAAGTGGAGAAGGTTTGTACTCTTATTTTTAACATCCTGAAACAAACACAGATGATGTGTGTCCTCATTAGAGTTCAGGATATATGGACAAATATGCCCTGGTTCTTAAAAAAGAAAAAAAAAGCTGAGGATAGGTGCTTAAGGTTAAACTGGTCTACATTCTTCTGGGGAACAGAAGTGAAAAATTAAACACTAGAAAATAAATAGTCAGCTCTTCAAGGATTAGCATGCACACAACTGCAGATCACAGTTAATATCTAACTACAGTGTTCTGCATTTCTTGTAATGCAGAGGTTATGCCATCATTCCAGCTTCACATCCACCCTTTCAACCTGGCCAAAAAATATGAATGGAACATTCACCAAGAACCAGAAGAGCAAAGCTAAAATGGACCTTACACACAGATAATTTAATCCACTAATTGGCCTCATCAGAATCACTGTATCCTATTTTGTAACTCCATTTAAAAATTCCTTCATAAATCAGGCTTCTTTCAGCACTACTGCTTTGCTAATTGCAAAACCATCTTATTGCCATGCTGGAGCTCCATGTAGGGCTTTAAAACAATTCACTGCCCAGGAAAGGGGGAGTCACAACACCACGGAAATACTCCGCGTTGAAGGATTGGTTTGAAACTAAAAGCACAGAATAAAGGTGGAGAAGCACATGGAGCTGCCACCCTTCAGTGCATATGAGCTGTTTGCATTTAGGGTGCCATCTGAAAGGGAAGGGAGAGCCATCCATCATCACATCACAAAACCGGCTCCATGTAACACCAGACACCGGGCTAAATGCAAGGCCTGAAGAAAGAGAGCAGCTGGATGGCTGGCACTGAACCATTTCCACATTACCTGTCAGATTTAAGTCTCCAAGGACTATGCCCCTATAAGCCAGGGAAAGTTTAGACCTTGGGAATACACTCTCTGAATTATTGTGACATCCTCTCTGAAATATGAGAGCCTGTGGGAAAAGCTGGCAATAACCGCAGCTCTCAAGAAACAACCCTCTGCATTTGTAGCTGCGGTGCTTCTGCGCCTCAAAAATTGACCTGTGAGATAAAAAGAGATTTCTCCCAATTTCCTCGAGAAGGATCTGAAATGCTGTCACCCTGGCCTTTGCTCTGTGTGTGAAGAGCAAACAGTGACAGAAGGCAGCTCCTAGGGAAGGTTTCAATACACCAGATCCACTTTTTACCATGTCTCTCTTTTCTCTGAGGACAGGGAACAGGCAGAGCACTGCTGGAGCGAGGAGCAGGGAGGGGACTGTTGGAACAGAAAGCTCACCACATGCTGGCCTGCTCCAGCCAGGCATGGAGAGCAGGTTGGGATGCACATATTCCTGCGGTGTGTGTAACCATTAGGATTACAGAGCACATTCACTTTTCCTTCTCCGTGTCCTGTTGACTGATTTTTACACCATCACAGCACGGTGAAGGTGAGAGACTCCTCTATCAGAGCCACTAAATTATTTTATAGATCAGCCAGAGCAAGTGTAAAATGGCTATGGAAAGAAAAAAGTAAGGCTTCACCTGCCCACAGCAGGCTGCATTCAGGCAAGCTGACAATCTCTCCTATGGCTTAGACTGCTTTGACAAGACAGAGCCCAGAGAAAATCCCCTGGGGAGAAATTTCCCGAGAGTTTCTGGGCAAAGCCAGGCAGGTGCTGTGAACCCTCAAGGAGATTTGCATTTTCCACAGAGCTTTTAAGTCCTGACTCCAAGAGGCAGAAAGCTGTGATGCCAGTACTGAGGTAAGCGTTAGGAACAAATCCTATCTGCGGTATCTTGCAATTTGATCACTAAAATATCTTAACTCAGAAGCTTGACAGAATCAACACTACTCACAGTCTGCTCCCTGGCTCCTCTAGAGAGGTAAATTTTGGTCTTTCAAGTAATGAGAGGAGGAAATGAGACCGGGAGCTGACTGAAAAGCCAGTTTAGATGTTTGCTGACATCTCCAGCAACAATGATGTCTGCATGCACAGACTTAAAACAAAGAGCTCTGACCAGCAGAAACCAACCCACAGCTAAGCAGAAGGCAGCATAACAAAGATTTTGCAAACACGTCTTCTCTCTGAAATTTCCAAGGGGCAAATACTCAGTTACCTCCATTTTACTGCATCACAAGGTGCCTCATAAATGAAAACAATTTGCACTGACATTCCCTGAGCGATTAGACTCTAAGACACTTCCTTCCTATAAATGCTTACATTTGGGGAACGGAGTCATGGGTAAATGACTGCCTGGTGACTTTGGAGCAGCTTATCCTGCACTTCTCACTGCCTCACCTGCTCGTGCAGAAAGGTTGAGATGGCTTTGGAGATAAACTGACATATCACGCTGGTAATAAAATCTGCCAGAGATTAAAACCAGCTTAAAAACCTCCACTGAGCTGAGCCAAAAGCTGAGCACAGGACAAGAACAGACAATAACGGGGCAGAAGGGAAGAAACAACTGAGGGGAAGATGGAGCCCGCTTCCTAGAAGTCCCAGGGAATGCAGCACTGGATTTATACCAGAAAAAAAAGGTGCTTGATGTTAAATCTGTGCTGCCCCTGGACCACCAGAGAAGTAAGTCAGCACTGATCCCAAGCAATTTTTATGCTGTTAAATTTAAGAGGCTTTGGCCATTCTCTAAATCTCTTCAAAGGTGCTTAGGAAGAATTTAATAAAAACTGTATAATTAAGTATCTGAATTTTTTAGCATTCAAATACTTCCTACAGTGCATTCAGCTGGGAAAGATACCATCTCTAGCAGTTAGGCAATCAGACTGGCCTTTCAGCATTCAGCACAGGGGTGAAAGCCTGGTTCACATGCAAAGTGCTTCGCCCCAGCACAAAAAGGCAGCGCTTGACTTGGCTGAAGCACCTGAAATCTGGCCCGGCTTTTATAAACGCTTTCAGCTCCACACCACTGACAGAAGATTAATTAGCCAGGAAGTCCAGAAGGAACACATGCAATCTGAACCCTCCTTGGCTAATCACATAAAAGGAAGAACAAAAGCTGTTCCTTACTGCTAAAACCTTCTCCAGTACCCTTGAGATCACGATATATAGGCACCGCTCTGCTGCTGCCGGTACATCGGGATTTATTTTCACAAGGGGAGAAAGAAAAGCTTGTTCAGCCATCAAGGGGCAGAGGCAGGCACTGCCAGAAAGCAGGTCCTCCCACTACTCCAGGCAGGGAAATCCAAATTGCCCCAGCAGCTCCTCTTTCCCTGCTGATGGAGCTCAGACAGCGGTGGGAGAGGATGCCCAGCTTTCCGAGGATATAAATCCCAGCCAACACACATTCTGAACTGGAGTGTCATACGGCAGCGCCATGCACCGAGGAGCACAGAGCCCTTATTTCTAAGGATAAACATTAAACTAGAAACATATTTTGAACTGTCATCAGCTGCTAGATCAAAGACTCTGCCAACACTTCAAGGCTTATTTTGCAGTCTTCTAAAAACCTCATTTTAACATTGCCGGAGATAATGAGCTGCAACAGCACTGCTAAGGCAGAGACGTGTCATAACTCATCCTGCACACAGACAGTCCTGCCAGTGACTCCCTTAGAGACACCCTTCTGCTGCTCTGGAAAGAATCCTAAAGCAAAACTGCTCAGGAAGGATGGGCTTTCTTCATCACAGGACAACACAGTTTGGGAAAAGGACCTGTTCCAGCTGCAATAAGTGAACCGACTCAGGGATGTTTTGTGGCATATGCGGGTGGATCACAACAGTCACAATAGAGAAAGTATTCCTGCTCCCTCTCCGAACAAAGCATCAAAAGGAAAACCAAAACTAGCAGGAACAGAACAACAACAACAGAACATCACTTCTGGATCAGATGGGAAGCTGCTGCCACCTGCGGATAAAAGGAAGCAGAAACACCTTGAACTACAAACGCTGGATCCCTTCGTGACACACACTGTCGGCTTAAATGCCTTCCTTCAGCGGGAGGTTGAGACAAACAGCTCAAACACTTTGTTTCAAAGAGTTTTAAAGGTTTTTTTTAACCTTTTCCTCCCTCCCGCAGCAATAGCCTGCACTGTTTGTTCCTAAAAAAGGATGGTTGTGTCCCACTTATCTGAAAAAATTGCACAAGAGGAAACATTCAGCAGTCACGACTGTGAGACAAGCAGTGGCTGCTAAACACTTGAAAGCTTTGTCTTAACAGTTACTGCAAGAGCACTGACTTCTAAATGTTTTGGCCATCTTCAGACCCCCAAAAGCTGTGGGCTGATGGGAGTGAAGAGGCACTACCTGAACAGGATGGCAGTGTTCATGGTGAACTCCTAAGCATTTGGGAGACAGAAATTCCCCAGTGAATACATTGGGCATTTCACATACAGTTCTGCTGCCACTATCAAGAAACGAAAGAAATTCCCATTTGAAGAGATTCACTTCAACCTTTTGAAGCATTTTTTATATTTTTAAATGCTGGAGATGTCACATCTACTTTATATTTGGGAAGAAAGTCGTTATTACTGAGAGTACAAGTACGCTACATAACAAATAAGTTAATTGCATACATCTCCAGCTGCTTAAATCTACTGAAAAGAAGGATTCTCTCAAAACTAGCCAAAGAAATAAAGAGCTTTATGCTTTCTCCTATGGTCCTGTAAGTAGAGCTGTTCAAGTTTGTAACACAACTCTTTTTTTTCACCATAATGTGATGTTGTATGATGCAACGGCTTTATGTGGCACGTTATCAGAACAATACAGTAACAAAGTGTTCAGTGTTGTTGAGTCATTTAATGTCAAATCTTCTGACACAGACTGCCCCTTCCTTTCTGCACTTACAGGCACCTGATTTTGGCATAAATGCCATTACTGGAATACACCCTGCTTTGTGTGATTACTTTTTGTGCATAAAATTGCACCAGACGATTTTACCACTACTTGTGACACAAAAAACACATGCTGAACTTGTGAAATACAAAATCCACTCCAGCTCTGCGCAGCAGCACTACCCCATATCTGTGGTCTCCTCCCAGTTGTAAACTACCCCTTCCCAGGAATTTTGCTCACATCTCCTCCCTCTTTGCTTCCTCCTTCTGTTCCATTAGTGGCTTCTCGCTGCATTCACCAATAAAAGGCACAATGTTAATTAACTGGGGAAAAAAACCCGAAAAAACCTTGCACCCAGAAGCCAGTACTTGGGGGTTTTTTTGGCTGCCCTTCACACAGCAAAGTGTTCAATGCCATTTTAGTCACAGTCAGGTGGTTTTCAGTCTCACGTACTGCTATCCCTGAAGACAGCTGCTGGATTCCTGATGCCATGTTCCAATGCATCCATCATAAACCAGAGGATACTACCCCTGGACTCGCCGCTTTCGTCTGACTTGTGGTAATACAAACATTCTCCTGACATCTGGATACACCTAATATTTCATTAGCACCTTAAAAGGCTGTCACACCTGAAGACTGCTTATACACAGAGCTGCTTCGGACGAGTTCAAACCAACTGCCATGGAAACCTCCCTAAACCAACACCTACCTTCATCCACGGCAAAGTGACAGCTCTTGTCGTTGTAGAAAAGAATTTTCTTCTTATCGGGGCGATTAACAAAGATGATCTGGTCCCCTAAAGCCTCGAAAAACAAACGCAAAAGAGGAACTCAAAATCACTTCATTTCCAAGCATAAGGTCTCCACCTCGAACAACAGAGGCAAAGCTTGTGCTACAAAAGGCACGACAAACTAGGTAAGATGCAGAATAATGGGCTGGGAAGCGAATTGGAATGGGTTGGCTGAACTGCCCGTGCTCCTCACCTTTATAGCTTTCTGTGCGTTGGGCAGCCCTTCCTCGATGTCTTCCAAAAGGATTCCTCCCAGCCCTCGCTGGTCATGCTTGTCCAAGAGCCTGAGCAGAGCTTTTTTGTCTTTCAAGTTGTACTTGGGTTTGAAAGCATACTTCCCATCCACAACTTCTATTTTAGGATTGTTGACTAGAGCCTGTAACAGAGACAGAAATGTTAAACTTTGAAAAAGTGCACAGGCTCATTAGTTTTATTCTGGTGTGGTTTTGAGCATATCAGCCACACTTTACAGCTGCCAGGTTGGAGGTTTGAGCTGAAAAGGATTTTAAATCCTTGGGTCCTAGATCCACCAGCCTAGGCATAACTGATGACAACACAGAGCAGGTACCCAACTTCAGTGCTGCAGGGTATTTGTTCACCTGTTCTCATCTGGCAAAAGTACACTGATGATTTTATATACGCTTCTTGGGAGTAGCTTCTTCGTTCCATTTTGGTATTCTGGTTCATTTTGGAAGCAACCTGGAGCTACCTTTTGAAACACTTCAGTAAAGTCAAGCTTCCCTCACAAACACCACCGCCAGAGTGGAGGTTTCTGCTCCCCAGAACAAAGAAATGCTACAGTCTGTATCCGTTAGAAACATCCTAGTTTTACCTTACAGAGAGGTACAAGATTCACAGTGATGTGAATCTAAGTAGTTTCTTAAGGAGGGAACACATATCTGTAGAGCTTGAAATTAAATAAACCTGTATAATTCCAGTTTATCATAATCCGTTATCTTTAATTAAAATCTTAACATACGTTTTCTTTACCTCGCTCATTAACCATTGTTTCTGTTTGAGTCCAATATCTAAATGCTGTGTTTCATCCAAAATCTCTTCAAGGGTTAATGGATGTGTATCACCCCGCTGGTGCCGAGTCTGGAAAAGCAAACAGGATCTATTAGAGCTCTGTAATCACTTTATTCAGCAACTCAATTATCATAAAGTAACTAACATTGGCACCAAATTACACGTTCATCTTGATCAATAGGTCATGAATTCTAAAAGCTGACAGCAGCTTGCAATTCCTGCAAACAAAACTCATTACCCTGGTTGTAAAGTGACCTGGGACAATTAGGATTTCAATAATGGAACAATGTGCTGACAATTTTGTTTACTTGACAGCGCTTCAAATTTAACAAGCAGTTTCTTGAAATTCTCAGTCTTGCAGTAAAACAAGCTTGGAGTTTGAAATATTCAGCATCTTTCAGCTACCACGGGAGAATAAATAATCAAAGCATTTAAAAATATGGTAGTTTTACACCGAAACACCATACCTTCATATAATTCACTATTTTAGCAAGGACTCCAAACTTGTAGCCAGAGCCTCCCGAAAGGGCTTTCAAGTTAAATGATCCATTGCTGTGATCTACAAAGGGAGAAAACAAACAATTTAATGATGCTTCAACACCACCCTGGTGGCTCTGAGCTTTGTTTCTTTCTCACTCTACTTTCAGAAGGTTTCAGAATGACATCTATGGACGGAAAGGTGCGTGGCAGCAGGACTCCAGCACACGTGTTGATCCAGCCCCACAGAGCCGGCTCTGGAACACTTCTGAGCAGAGCTCCACAAATAAAAACTTCCCAGGACTTGACCTTTAGGAAAACAGCAAGTGACTGCAGCATTATGACCATAAGAGAACATGTTTAATTCAGTGGCATAACATCCCATAATGATTTACACTACATTAACCCAGGCTGAAATAATGCACTGCATTGGCTCTACTGAGATAGCTGAGATGGGGGTAGAAAGTTTCCCTTCTTCCCAAAAGGCATTCACTGGATACACAGCAGGTAAAGGAAGGCTGTGATTTTTTTTTTTTAATTTGTTTATTGTTTAAAGTATCTCCAGTGGAGAAATTTATTAAACAGACCCCTATAAATTCAAAACAATTCAACCTGGTGTGTTGCACCACTGGAACAACAATTCAGAACCCTCTCTGTTGTCAAATCTTTATCATGTTGTTTCAAAAATTCTTGCAAGATTGTTAATGACCATTTCATTAACTTCAGCTCTTAGCCCAGCACATTAAACACAAATATCCACAAACCACCATCACAAGCCACAGGCCCATTACCAGCACAGAGTCGCTCAAACCTAATGGCAACAGCTTTTTGGAATTTCAGCTAGTCCGGGAAAAGAACAACTTCTCTTTGTCACCACGGGGATTTTTTAATCCACTGGTAATTTCTAAGTACATTTGACAGGACAACAGGTATCTCAAAGACACTGAGCTCCCACTATTTCTGTGGAAAAATCAGTGGAGGGTGAGAACAAACCAGAATCCCGTAGCTGACGTTGCCTTAGAGGCTTCACATAGCACAGTTCTAAAATTAATGTAGAAGAATCAGTGTAACTCCAACTGCTGAAGAACATTTTATTCTGGTTACTAAATTAAGGCTGGAAAAAAAGGGTGAAAAACAAAAGCCAGCTCTCTCTGAAAATACATCCCATAGGGATTTTCCCCCTGCATTAACATTAAAAATTAACGTCTATGCAGGATATTTTATAAACAAATAAAAAATAATACGTGTAACTAAAGACAATGAAGTGATTAAAATAAATTCAGAGGTACGATGAACAGTTAAGACAACTCATCATGTCTTTATTCTGTCAACTGAATCGGGAAGATTATCTTGTTTAATCTGCCTGGCTACAGCCTGCTACAGTTCATGACAGGGGAATCTAAGCACACGGGGAGGCTGGAAATCTGCAGATATTAACACTTCAAACGTCATGGTCTGATGGCTGATTCCAGCACAAAGCAAAGCAGGGTCGTGGCCACCGCTGCACTCCCAGCGCGCGCTCCGCTGCTAACGAGCTCATCACATCCCAAAAAACGAGGGGAAGGGAGGGTTTTGTTTCTTATTCCAGACCGTAAGAGTCATACTTATGAATGATTTACTCCTGGGGTTGAGGGCTTGATGCAAATGAGCACAAAGGAAGTTGTCAGCAGCATCGTGCTCTGGCCAATGGTAGGAAAGCTCCATCTTAGCTGTGCCATAGGCTGCACTAAAAAAAGGGACCAGAACGGCGCTCTCTCAGCATCCTTTCACACAAGAGGTAGGTGTGTATCATTTTATAACATTCTCTTAGGTTTATCTTGATTACTGAAAGAAAATATGCCTGTAAGCTACGAACCTGCAAAAGCTGCTTGGAATCAGGATGATTTTTCTCTAGGTTGAGCGGGGTTTATCCCGCTGAACGTGGAGGAGCTTGTCTTGCACGATCAGACAAGCACTTTCACCATCTGTGCACTAATGGAAAATTGATGACCACTCCATCTTACAGCAAAGCTAACACCAGCAGCCAAGATTCAGTAAACAAAATGGATTTCATCCTTGCAGGGGAGGTGGCTTGTTTCCTGCAGCCTCACGTTGCCTGTGATTGATTCTATATGTTTTTAGAGAAACGCCAGGGAAAGGCTTTTCCTTAAAACAAAGACAGCTCAACCTGAAACGTGAGAAATGTTACCCCTCCCAGGGGGTATTCCGTAAATTAGGCTGCCTGAAAGAGGTCTGTGTGCGTGGATGTGCAAGAAACCTGTTCTAGAAATGTATTGGGGTAGGGAGAAAATCCCGTTGCATGTTATTACCTTTGGAATATCGGAGCAGCCCCAAGGCAAATGGATAGGTTAGAATCCATCTGAGATTTATAAATGCTTTTACCTCAAGATGTCTATTCAGTGGTTGCTTAAACAGGACTTCCCCAGTACTGCATAAAAGCATTTTTTGCCAGTCATTTCCCTCTGCTCCACGAATACAGTTTCAAATAAAGCTGCCCCTCTGCAGTGCCTAAAGATGGTAATGCTTTTAAATTAAAACCTGGTACAGATATTAGAGGAGTCAGTTCATTAAATATTTAACTCCCTGCATTTTGAATACATATAATAGCTGACTTGATTTCAAATCAGACTGACTGATGATGTGAATTTGAATTGCGTCCTTACAAAATAAGTAAAACTGCAGGAAAACAGTCCATTTTTGACAGCTTTCAAGGACATTAACCTTAGTGCTGTGGTAATTCTGAACAACCAGCAACAGCTACTTCAGTCTTGTGTTTTAATAATTACAGCTATGAGTAGCTAATCTTTATCAGCCTTGCTTTATTCAAATTTAAGGAAATCCTTCTCCTCCTCCTCCTCAAGGCACACAAACCACCTCCAGCAAGGCATTAAATTCCACTCCCTGGAATAAAGATGAGCATTCCCTAATGGTGGCCGTGGAGTGGGAAGGGGGTGGATGCTGCACTGTGCCTGGCCAGCCATGCCGTGCCCAAGATGGAAAAAAAATACTAAAAATACTAAATTTTGCACCACAGGAACAGCTCATTTTTGTGCCTGTGTGTTTACAGAGAGAGCAAACTTACGTGTAACGGATTCCTGCAAAACCCTCAGTCTTAGAAATCTGCTTACAAAATTCCAAACAAAACTGCTTTCTTTCCCAAGGATATCCTCTTGCCATTTAAAAATACACAATTAAATCCTGCTTGTTTTAATTACTCCTCAAAGGGGACTCCAAATCCTTTTATTCAGCCTGCCTTCTCTCTCACAGATTTTCAAATAAGTCTTCAGGCATCCCCTTTAAAAACCCTCCTGACTTTTAGCCCCGAACAAGTCGACTGAGTTTCTTTCCCAGACTGTGACCAAATCAAGCCAGGACCTTACTCAACTCTGGGATATTTTTAGCTTGGATTTGCTCTGTAAACTTTTGGTTAAGAAAAAACCACCAACAAACAGTTTCACAAATCCTACCCATCTCAGTCATACTTTGTATATTCAAATACTAATCTGTGTATTCAGTTACAGATTTAAGAGAGGAAACAGTAAGTTACTGCAAATGCTCCAGTAAATGTCTGCATGGAATGCTAATGCCAGGTACCTTCCCAACCATAAAGGTGTTCTGTTTCAATTGAAATCCATTAAAGACAGAAGGATAAAGAGCAAAATGTATAATATTTGAACGATAAAAGTATGACATAGATAGCAAGTTGGTTTGGCTGCATCATCTTGCTTTTCACTATATCCCTTTTTTAAAATAATTTAGTAATTTTTAATAATTTCACAGAAATGGGGACAGGTGCTTAGACTGCTATAAGTCAGCTGCTTTAATAGACACCATCATCACCATGCTCCACCTAAAAACTCCTTGGTATTTCCTCAAGGAGATAGGGAGATCTGACTTGATCTCCTTCTCCCACACCCAGTTTTAAATTGTCTGAGGAATTCAAAGGTTATTATGACATCCTACAGCACTCCATGACAGGGAATCAGGAGTTATTGTGGCTCCTTGGACAATTTTGACTGCATAGGACTATAAACCAAAGGCAGATTTATAAACCAAAGCCAACTTTTGCTTCATCTCTCCCCATACCCCAAAGCAGCCTCTTCTGCTGGGTGCAAACACACAGCACTGGAGCCAGACAGACATTCCTTCCCCAGAAGTTAGGCAGAGCTGAAAATAAGAAATCAGAACTCCTCAGAAAGGGTTGGGTTTTCCTTAAGATAAATCCCAATGCCCACGGCACCACAAATGGGAATTCCAGTGGTTGAAACCACTGTACACCTTGAAAATTATCTTTGTAACCTTTCTGTCTGTGCACAGAACCGAAATAAAGAAGCCAAGCTCCCTCATTCCTGAACAACTTACACCATGTGATGCCTGCAGGGACCAGACACTGCAGAAATAAACGTTCCAGACCAACCACAAAGTTGTGCATTTGGAGTGTGACACTTTTGTGAGCAAATATGAGTATGCAACCATCCATGGCTGTAGGAGGTGTGAGCACTTAGTCTGAGCTGAAGGTCTTACAGTTTGCGACAAAAATCACAGCATGCCCCTAATTGACAGCCCTCAACAGCTTTGTTTTTGTGTTTCAGCCCCCAAATCTGTGACAGTGAGCACGCTAAGACAACTCCTCAAGAATGGCAACCCTCAACAGCACCCACTGGAACGAGACTACATCCATTTCCCAGTATCTGGGCTTCCAAGTGCAAAAAATTTACCCTTTTCATGACAACTGGAACACTGCCTGCTTTGTTATCCTGATCATATTCATCTTTACTGTAGTTTCTCTGGTGGTGCTGGCTTTCCTCTATGAACTGCTGGACTGTTGCTGCTGTGTGAAAAACAAGACTGTGAAAGACTTGGAGAACGAACCCAATCCTGTCAGAGCCATGATGAACAGCTTCAGGAAGCGTGAAACAGAGGTGGTGTAGGAAGAGCTGAGCACCAGCACTTGGAGAACATTTGACACCTTGAATGAAGCCTCTTGTACCTTACAAATGAGCAAGTCACGTGCTTTTTTGTTTTGGTCTTAAATATAACAGGTTGTAGTTTTATCTCTGGATGTGAACTGGAACAATTGGCAAAGGCTTTCCGAGTGTTTAGCAGAAGGACAATCTGTTGCAGTGTTATGGGGGAAGAAAAGATTTTTGGTTTTAAATGAACTTTTGCTGTTTATATTGAGTGACTAGCGTAGAATTTTGTCTACCTGACTGAACAAATGTTGCCTAATGTGCATAAAACCTTGTTGCTTAACTGGAGAAAACATTTATAAAAATGCTCAACAGTCTGATCACACACAGAGCAAAGACATAGCAGTGTCATCCCACTGAGTCAACTGCACAGAGACAGGACAGACAGACAAGGGGTGAGAAAAGACACAGGACAGAAGGGTGTGCGTGGCAAGAGACCCCTCAGACAGGACAGGATTGGGTGAATTCTTGCCTTTGGCAGCACTTTCTATTATGGGTTTCTCGCTGTTAGAAGAGACAGTGGTGGGACGAAAATTGAGTCAATGTGAAATGTAACCCTAAAATGGTCTTTTCTAACCTCCAGGGGTAGTTTGACCCTTTCTCTCTCCTCCAGTTCCAGAGAACTGCTCTCCCTTTATTTCATATTCAACCTGGTCAACAATTTCTGGGTGTTGAGACCCGAGTAACCCACTTCCTTCAGAGTATCTGCCCCTTTCCAAAAATCCTACTGTAGTGGTACCACTGCCGAGGAGAAACAGGGACACTCCTCTGCCTCACTCCTGCTCCCTCTGTGGCAACCACAGCACTACAGGGGGTCTGGCAGCAAATAATAGTCCCATCTTGAGCGAAACAAACCCACCTAAGTGGCAAAAAAAAAAGAAGTGACCTCACAGTCCTTCCACATCCAAAATACCTTTGTGCTATGGCCAGTACCTATAATTGCCTTTTTTTTTTTTGTTAATGTATCAGCTCCCTCTCTCAGGGTGAGTATGCCTAAGCTCCAGAAGATCTGGACACAATGGGAGACTTGCTAATTGACTCGTGCTGCTCCTGGTTGGTGAGATGGAGTCACCAGACACCCAGGGCACTGCAAACCAGCACAGCTAGTCCAGTGATTCACCCGGAGAAGCAAACTCCCTTCTGCAGCCACAGAACAACACAATGACCGCTGCAACCACTCTTCTCAGATATGCTTCTCACAGTGAACCTTTGCCAGAACCAGCCCCACGTGCAGAGACTGCTCTAAGATAAAAACCGAACTATAAGCACAATTAATGGAAGCTGACACCCCAAGTACAAGATAATTCAGGATTCACACCCAGACTTAGGATGATGTCAGTGCTGGTAACAATAACCTTCTGCTGCATGAGGCAGCATCAGCCTGGGATAACTGCTGTCCAGCTCCAGAGAGGTCAGAGTAGACATTAGGATACACTGAATTAATTAATACTTCTCTTTCCTGAAAGAAAGCGCTATGGACACTTGCAGCATTCCCACAAGATGCCCACCATGGCTGCACACAAGAAGGCAGCGTGCAGGAAGCACCATGGTTGGCCTCTGCTGCGCTGGCACCGCGTTCTTACGCCTTCCCGGGAAGCACACGGAATGACAAATCTTGGGACCCATTCCAGCTATTTATTTCCCAGGTCTACAAAGGTGAATGGGTGTCTGCACAAGGAACAGAAGACAAAGGTCTCCCCTTGCACAGCCCTTGAGACTCAGGATGACTCTTACCCATGGAACAGCCCCTGGAGATTTTGGCTCTGGACTCCTGTTGGCAAAGATCACCAAGACAGAGGTCTTAAGATAGAGACCCCAGCCATGACTTACTATTCATTAATAAAATGAAACAAACTGCTTTGATCTATTTTGTTTATTTTGCAGTGACCTTTCTGAACTGAATAAACAAGGCAGTTTTGAATTTTTTTCAAGTAACTTACCAGAACAATGATTTTAAATAACAATAGTAATCACTCTGTAGTAATCACTGTAGTAACAGTAGGAAGCTTAGAGCCAGTCTTCACACAGGGGCCAGATTTAGCTACACAGTCATCTGAAGGTTAGCACGATCTCCATACCTCTCCTCCCCCCAAAAAGTGACAAGGGCAGGTTCTCTGTGTCACAGAATCACAGAGCGAGGATTCTGTGGGCGTTACATATCAGTGTCAACACACAATCACACGCTTATCTTTGTGGTCACTACACAACAAAACTAGGACTGATCATCTTAATTTTCGTTTCTTTAGGGAGGTAGGACAGGGATTCTTCAACATCAGGTTTTTATTCCACCTCCCCAGACCTACCCCTGACACCCCCATATCCCGACAGGCACCTGCCAGTCTGATAATTCAAATCTAAAGCAGGTTTTGAAGCAAAGGACTTACACTCTGCAACATAAAAATCTAATAGCAACCTTGAAACCTTTCTGATACTATCTGGAAGGAAGCCAGCAGCATAAAAGATAAAGTGTGTTTCCTCCCAGCCACACTGTGTCCCTATTTGTGTAAGCTCATTGTCTGACAGCCGCAAAAGCACTCAAAACTAACTCTCAACCCACAAAACCACAGGAGGAAAATTAAAGCTTCTTCGTCTGCTCAAATCGTCCAGATCAGACTCACATTTGAACCGTCCACCCTCTTCATGCCACCCCATCCCTTTTTCCCTGATAACTGCTCTCACATAGGAGACACAGCTTAGGGCAGTCCACTTGGAGTTTTATTTTATTTGGAGAGTGTGGCAAAGGGATGGATGGAAAACTGGCCTCCCTTGATTTATTTTAGAATGTCTAGCTGAATTTTATTAGGTGCCTGAGAAGCTGCAGATACAGGCTCACACTCCCTACTCTTCCCCCCAGAGAGAAGACGCTTTGCTCCTTCCACTGCCCTTGACTTTTTTCTCTGTTATTTTAAGCTCTGTCATTTCTTTTGGAGTTTAAGACAGAGCCACGTGTAATATTATTTAAAATATGAGAACAGACTGAGTTTNCTCACACTCCCTACTCTTCCCCCCAGACAGAAAACACTTTGCTCCTTCCACTACCCTTGACTTTTTTCTCTGTTTTTAAGCTCTATCATTTCTTTTGGAGTTTAGGACAGAGCCACGTGTAGTATTATTTAAAATATGAGAACAGACTGAGTTTGCACTACAGGGTATCTTTTGTCTTCAGTAACTCCTTACATTTGATCTGACCTTTAGAGTGCACTCAAGAACTGCCACTGCTATCAGAGCAAATCTTCTCCCCAGTGCACTTTCCACATGCTCCCACTATTTTGGTGCTGCTTTATTAACTGCTTATTTGATACTGAGACATGCATTACCAGTGCCACCATCCCAGGGAAACCACACAACTCCTGAGCAAAGCAGGCAGAAACCTCTGGAGGCCCTGGTGCTCGTGACCAAAGCATAGTTGCCAGGTAGAACAAGGACAACTGCTAATTACAACCAGACAAGATGCACCTTGCAAAATCCATCTCCTGCATGGATAGCCCTCAACTTACAGTTTGCTAAATGTTTGAGCTGCTCTCCTGGCCAGAAATAATCATAGAATCACAGAATGGTTTGGGCAGGAAGAGACCTTAAAGCTCATCCAGTTCCAAAGCCCTGCCATGGGCAGGGACACCTTCCACCAGACCAGGTTGCTCCAGGCCCCGGCCAACATAGCAAAGGCAGAGAAAATCAATGAAATCACTGTTACTGCTTGCCCAACAAGCACCAAAATCCACAAGCTAAAGTCCAGCTTCACATGAATTATTTTGGCAGCACCGATTCACCCAATGCTGACAGCAGACAAATCAGAGGGTAAAGCTTAACACATATGCAGGGTAGGGAACGTCTTTTTTCACGCTGTGCAAGCCAATTTTTTACAGAAAAGCGCTTATTTATGAGAAAGAATAGCAATAGCCACCAGCCAAACTCACAGATATAGTGTTATTCACATAAACAAACTGTAGCTTAGAGGCAAGCAGTGGGAAACACCATGCAGCTGCCGCACAGGAGGCTCTCACCCACCTGAGTTTTGTTTTGAGCTGGAGGAGCCACCTTGTTCTACCTTGGCTTTCTTCTTCTTGGAAGCAGAGGAGTCCGAGGACAGCGCCGGCCGTTTCTCTACGGCCGGCGTGGAGAGGGCTCGCTTTTTGAACAGCTCCCGCTCCCTCAGCAAGCTGGGATCCATGGCTCTGGCCCGGGAGAAAGGCGAGAGATAGGTGTCTGGGTCAACCAGGTATTTAAGAGCAGAGGTATCTGTTTATCACAGAATACGCCGAGTGGAAAAAGATGCATAAGCGTCGAGTACAACTTAGCCCTGCACAGGGCATTGCAAGAACCCCACCATGTGCCTGAGAGCGTTGTCCAAGCGCTCCCCGAACTCTGCCAGGCTCGGTGCCGCGACCGCTTCCCCGGCGAGCAGCACGGAGCTGTTTATTTTTTGTTCGCATCCTCCTCCTTCTGTACGCGGACTTCAAGCACAAGGGCTAAGGTGGCAGAGCACCGCCCGGACCCCAGGGGCGGAGAACGGGATCGCCGAGTTCGCCCACAGGGGTGGGAGAGGGGGGCACCGGTACCCACCGCCCGCGTTAGCGGGGGGAGCGGCGCAGGGGACAATGTGGCAGCGCGGCCGGAAACCAGCGGCCCGAGGGTCGCCCGGCTGCCCCCGATACCCGCGGGCAAGAGGCCTGGCAAGAGGACCCTCCGCTGCTCTCCCGGTCCCAGCCGCCGTCCCGGTCCCCGCTCCCGTCCCGGTCCCCTCCGCGCGAGC
>VYXB01000986.1:49631-79839 GCA_013397135.1 Pachyramphus minor | reverse complement strand
TTTTTTTTTTTTTTTAGATTAATAGGGTATTTTCACACAGTGAAAAAAGCATAAAGGAGGAGGAAGAGAAAAAGAGTACAAGAGGAGGCAGCAGGCCAGGCTGATAATGCTCATGATACAAAAAAAAAAAACAAACCCCCCACCAAAAAATTTTCATTTCCCCATTCAGCTGAAAATCCCTTTTCTGGTTTCTGTTTTGCATTTCTTGGTCTGCGTTACAGGTAGAACTGTTGCTGATGCTGAGGTCCCAAACCACTCCGGCACTTTCCTCTTAGGGGGAAGATGAGAGTTCTGAAAGGAAATGAATAAACAGGGAAGGTAATATATACTAACAGGTTACCTCACTCACACAGCTCTGCTCCTCAACTTCATGCTCATCTGGAGACAGAAGCTGTTTGAATTGTTCCTGTAAGACTTATATCTCACTTAATCCCTCAGTTACTTGAATGAGGTGTTGGACTTAAGAATTCAACTCTAACAGTAGGGAGAACCAAGGCCGGAAAATATTTGCACTCACAGCAAGATCCAGCTTCAAACTGAAGCAAGGAGTAGAGCAAGTGGTGCTGATTAGAGACACAAGCTCCTTTTTTAATAAGACCACTAATGTCTGCTCATATGACTTGTGTTTCGATAGACACCAGTGAAAAATTCCTAAGTGGGATCAGCATAGTCTCAGAACCCTGTACCTGAAAGAGAAAAAAAGGAACTAAATGTCCTCTTAAAAATGTTGGAAGCATCTGCTACGAGATAGCTGATGAGATGTACTGAGGAAAAAAAAAGTTCCTGCAGCAGGGTATTGATGTCTAAGTGGGATACTCAGGCCCAGCCAGGACAATAAAAGCAACATGGCATCACTGCATCAAGGCTATCACTGACAGAAATGTGCTGGCCAGGTTTTAGGCATAGTCAAGAACCCAGAGAGAAGCTGGGAATTTTGTTTGTTGAAGATCCACACACAAATCACCAGGCCTGGGCTGTGCTACAGGCAGTCTCACCTTGGGTTGAGAGTCAGCAAACAGTTCATCCTCCTCGGGGTCAAGGGCAGGCTGGTTAGAGGAGGTCACAGTGATGAGCTTCAGGGGGCCTGCTGCCTCTCTGCTCCCTGTCTGGCTGCCATCCACATTCCCCACAGCCTTCCCATGGGACAGAAAGGAAGCAGTTGTTTTACTCGTGTTCAAATGTGTTTTTACAGCAAAAGTGTCAGTTAACAATAGCACAGTGGGCATGGAGATGTTAACATTTTTTTTTTACATGATCCTGCTTGGTCACAGGTTGGAACAGCCATCCTGAGATTTTTGGATCAGCTATACAGCCCTGTGTTACCAAAACCCACACTAATGGCAAATCTACCACATGCTTTATTAGAGTTAGAACATCTGTTTACTGAAGCCAGAGGCACCATGTGCAGATGGGTTTTCTTTGCTCCTTCCTTGGATGCTGGACTGATCCAATTACCCTGCTGCTGCTTTTACAGTGTCAGGCTGTTCAAATCCACGAACACCCATTAACAGATTTAAAAGCTGCTTGCTAGAGGGAATTATTTGAACCAGGATATTTTCTGAAAAAAGTAAATAAAGACTGTTTGGATTAGCTTTTGGATTTGCAGTCTACTCATTTGTAGACTATTAATTTGATTACTAATGGCATGTTATTCCCGTTATTAGCTCCAGGAGCCAACATGGGCAGGAAAAAGTGTGATTAGAGCTCAGGCAATTGGACTGCCAGGAGGTCAGCTGCAGGAAAGAGAAGGCTCAGACACCTCAGACACAGATAGTGTAAAAAGAAAATAGCAGTAAGGCATGCAAGAAAAATCCATTTGGCAAAACAGCAAGGCTTGAAAAACGATTTGAGCCAGTCAGCCCAAAAATGTGTAAGGAACAGACATGAACTCCCTGCACAGATAGCAGAAGGATGCACAGTTTATAAATTTTTTTTTTTACCGTTCCCACCAGAAGCCACTCAGTGCAGGGTGCCATTTGTACAAGGTGCTGAAGTGGGACTTGTGGGACACCAAGGCCAGTGGAGAGCTCAGATTGTCCTGGACTTATTTATACAGCAAAGAGCTCCTTATTTCCCAAGATTTGTCCCCAAGGAGTCAGGCTAATGGCATGACACTTGCTGTCAGGGCTATACTGTTGCAGTTGTAAGCAACAGAGGAATCCAAAGACTGAGACTACTGGCTGGCATTGCCTTTTGCTTTTTCATCCTGAACTTGTCTGCTTTCTGCATAGTAGAATCTCTTTTCCCACATCAGGTTCTCATACACAGGAGCAAGGCAAAGGCAGAGCCTGGATTTGGTGGCTGTGAGGGATCCAGCTTATCCAAGTTTTCAGATGGGGAAGAACTTGGAATGTGTGTGACAAATCACAGCTAAGCTGCACAGGTTTCACCTGTAAAAAAAATTCTTTTCCAAGAAGAATCTTGTTTCTGCTCTGAGCATTCTTCTGAGGAGACAGAGGCAGTTCTACTCAAAAGTGAGGGAAAGATGGACTGGGAAGATAAGACAGTAAACACTGCTGGAAACAGCATGATAAAAGGATTGTTAGTCTGCTCCTACAAAGGAAACATTCTTTTACACAAGAACAGTCTTATACCTTCTTTTACTAACCTGTGTTTTATTCCACGAGGCACCTTTCCTGCTTGCTTGATCTGCTCCTGTTTTTTCCTGTGGCCCGTCTGGCCACACCAACCTCCTTTTGATGCCTAAGCCATCTTGAGACTTATTTCTATCCTCTTTCTCCAATAGTGCAATTGTCATCCTGATGAGATACAGCTCAATATTTGCAGGAACAAGTTTTCTAATTACTTGAATTTTGGTGGTGTCTTGGAAAAAAAATAAATATGATATTGATTGGTTTTTTAGCTTCTTGCCCCTTATTCAGTTATGCTGTAAGAACATTAGTTGTCCCTCATTTATGCATAGGATGGGTTAAGGCATGGAAAAGATAAGGAAATAAAACTATGTAGGTGTTTGACTCATAGTATCTGGGATAGATTC
Source organism: Pachyramphus minor (assembly GCA_013397135.1). Lineage (NCBI taxonomy): Eukaryota > Metazoa > Chordata > Aves > Passeriformes > Tyrannidae > Pachyramphus > Pachyramphus minor. The sequence goes on along the minus strand of VYXB01000986.1, from coordinate 76,841 downwards.
TCAGTGTGTTTTCTGAGGATGCCAGTACTACTTGGTTGGGCTGGTGCTTTGTCCCCAAAAGCATTTGAGTAAATACAGATTTCCATATGACTCACCTGAGTCAACGGGAGGATTACGGATAACATCAGTGATGACCTGCTGAACTTCAGGAGTCAGTCCTGCTCGCTCCAGGCTGACAGGGAAGCCAGCTTTCATGGCCTGCAACAGGTGAGTGCCAACCACAGCAAGAGGCAGAGATCTGCTGTCACTTATAGCCCTCTGGGGAAACAGAGGCAGAAGGGATTGACGTGGCAGAATGGTCTGAAGTACAACTAAAAGCCTGGCAACTTCCCATTCCCAAAAAAGCAAATCAGGAGATACCAGCACACAGCAGTGCAACAAAGCTCCCCAACACACTGCATTACTCCTCATACTTGCTTAATTTCTTTCCAGCTTGTAAAGAATGTTTTTCTCTTGAAGCTACTATTTCACAGCTTAAGTGCAACATCTCACCTTGAACTTGAGACTAAGTAACTGTGGTGCACCTGACCTTCCAGAGGTCCACACAATATCCAACATCCACGCAGGACATGGATAACAGCACCAAAACCAAATCCCCCCCACACTTTCACATGTTGAATTCTTCTCTTAAAGTATTCGCCTTAAAGAAAAGCATCTCAAACTCTATTGGCCCAAACTTGTGCTTCTCCAGGACAGATTTCCAACTGCTATCTTGTACTCTGCAAAAAACCCCAGGTTTAAAGCTTCTACTCATTTCTCCCCAGGGAGATATAATCATCAGGATTAGTGGATACAGAGCATCAAGTTGCCCATTAATAATTGTACACACAAGTATTTGTTGTTAATTTGTCCTTAGGTACACTTAACTGAGGGACCATCTCACAGGGTTTACCCTTGGGAGGGGCAAAGCAAAGCTGTTAGTTTTCAAAGTACAGGGCCTCCACAGGGAAGAGCTTACCACAGACAAGTTTTTCTCTTGGAACAGGATATATGTGACATGCTCTGAGGGAGAAAGGGCTCTAGCACACTTCCAGGGAGATGCTTCTTTCTGATCTTTAGGTGTAGATGTGGGGAGAAGGTCAGCCTAAGTGAGATAAAGCAAAATTAAGAGAATTATATCCCAGTGACAATCAGTGAGTCACCCTCCCGCTATCTGAAGTTACCTGAATAAATAACATTAACAGAATCATTCACCTCTCTGGAGGCTGGTTTTGACCCAAACTCAGTGTTCTACAAACAAAGCAAAGAGGGAATCCAGGTGGATACCCACATGTTCCCATCTACTTAAAACAAGCATGAGGCTGTCCATGGGACTTGGAATAGAAAACCAGGCAGAAAAAAAATCATGTCCACGTCAACACATCTTCTTCGGTATCGCTCATTCTATGTGAAACTCTTCCATCAGAACAAACTGCGGCATTCAGTCTGTTGCTTAGCATGGGAAACTCCTCTATTGGAGCTAAACTTTTTCTCAACACAGATGTCCTGAAAACAATTGAAAACCAGGAAAGCTTTTGGTTCTCATTCCTAGATCATAATACTTGGTTGTTTGTTTTTTTTTTTTGTGAAGCAGAAAGAGGACTCGATGGAGTCCAACAGCTGCAGACCAAAACACAACAAGGCTCTTGCAGAAGCAGTAGACACTTCAAGTATGTCATACCTGTAAACCATTTACTTGGCAGAAGTCTTTTATTTCAGCCAGAAGAGGGATCAGCATGGTGGATTTGGCTTCAGATACCCCATCAATTTTCTTCACGTTCTCAACACTTGTGGGCCTGGTTTGGGGTGAAGAATAAAAAGCCTTGGGAATGTCTTATGCCAACACTTGGAAACATCAAGTGTCTGTGAAGGACACACACATCTCTTGATAAGAACTTGAAAGCATTATTAATGTACTTTTACGTCTACAACTAATGAAGTTCTCTGTTTGCACTTCTAAATCATCAAGCTTGACCACAGTTAAGCCTTCAAGTTGGCTGCTTAATACTTGGGAGAACCAATTTACCACAAAACATGTTCATTTGCCTCTGCCTCCCACATAAGCCCCCAGCTCTCCCATGCAGTAACAACATACACGTTCCCAAAATGTTGTTGTCCCATGCCTTTTAGTAGCTGGGGGAGACACTTTAGATGCTTTATCCCCCCTCCCAAGAGAAGCAGAAAGGGGATTTGTGATTTGGCTTGCAGCCTCCCCAGTTTGTACAACGTGTCTCCATGCTGGCTTTACCTTATCCGGGCCATCTCCACCAGGACTTTATTGGTTGCCAGGACAGCTGGAGGAATTTCCTTCTCATTAGCTACCTTCTGTCTAGCAGTCAGCAGCTTGCCATACAGAGCAGTCTGGGAAGAAGGGAGCCAAATTCTCATGAAGCAGGTTTACATCACTCAGAGGTGTAATTAATGCAAGAGGAAAAGTTATCACTTCCCCGATCTTTCCATTAAATACACAAAACCCCCCGCAATCCTTTAATCCATCCTTACACATTAAATTTCTTGTTCTAGGACTTTTACTCAAAACAACTTACTTTTAAGAGCTGCCCAAGCCAGCTGCTCCAACATAGGACAACTGTGGTTTGCAGGTAGACTGCAATTCAGGGACATCCTCCCTATCACCCCAAAGAAAACCCTTACCTCTAGTTCTTTTTCTCGGGATGAAACAGCTGGTTCTTGGGGCTTCAAAGGAGATTTGAGTGGTGAACGCCCTGGAACACTAACAAAAAAACATACAACTGTGAAGCAAGCCTTGCATTAGATCAGTTCATTCAGAGTTTAACAAATACAAGCTCCAAAAAGCACTTGTCCACTCATGACATGATTCTGATGCTACCCCACCTGACATTTTTCCCTGTGGAGAACATTAATCCTGGCAAAAAGCACCAATAACCTGAAAACCATCAGTGACAGGGACACAGCTGCTGTGCTCCAAGTGGAATTAGCACAGCTCTCAGACTCAGTAGCATTTGCCCTTAATTAGGCTGCCATGATTATACTGCTGTATCTATTAGCAGACATGCTAGACTAAGAGCATCCTTTCCTAAGCACAGTGCAAAATAACCCTTGATTTGGATTTTAGCTGTCCCTAAAATAATTTATCTCCCCATGGCTGCAGTGGCAATTACTCATTTAGGTGACACAGCCTCTTTTCCTGTCATCTGCCAGCATCAGAATAGTGGCCTGAAGGAGGAATCCACTCAGAAATACAAGGTGCATTTAATCTGAAGCAGCACATAAGCCAGGAAAACAAATTACTTGGTCTGCTTTTTGCAAAAGGTTATTTGATTTCTTTTGACCGGAGGGAGCCTCAGCTTAGTCTTAGTCTTCTCCAGACCAGTGTAGAAAGGCAAAGCCCTTAAATTATATTAACTGTTAAATGTTATATTTCAAAACCTTGAGCTATTATAATGAAGTTTTAGGCACTTGCCTTTTTTTTGAACATATTAAATGTTTTCACACTTCATAGGAGAAAGCTTATTTTAAGAATCACTCTACAAGCAGTACCCCTATTAACACAGTCAGAATTGGGGAGTTCTATTTTAATTTCAAATACTGTACCTGTTAAGCATGTTATTGCTTCTTGGAGGAGTTTTACTTTTTTTCTCATATGAAAACATCTCATATAAAGACATCTATAAAAAAACCCCAGAAGAACAAGATAAGTGCTGATTTACCATCTTTTCACTAAGGTTGCTGTTAGCAGTAAAATATTAAATTTTAATGATACATTTGCAAGGGTTTTTTTAAAATGAGCAAGGATAGATTACAGTGCAGGAGGGGTGTACTGGTACAAACCTGCTTGCCTGGTGACTGTGTTGTTCCCTTGGTGCCTGGGGAGCGCTGCGCAGAGAGCACAGGTAAAGGTCTACTGCTGTAATAAAATTAATTATATCTACATCAAATTAAACCAAGTGATTTGTACAGTCACATTGCCCTTAAAAAAAAAAATTAACATTTTGCCAAGCAAACCAATTTCAAGTTTTTTGTGACAGAGAGAATTTTGATGACAACACTTGAAAGAGCTTTGATTTTAAAGATCCCATTAGTGGAGAAACCAGTAAGTACCAATTTTTTGGTTTGCACTAATCACACAGCTTTCACCACTGCTTACTGGTGAAATAAGCTGTTTTAATTTTAGAAGACAGAAGCTGAGAGTCACAAAAGTGTATTAGAAGGCAAAGTAAAATTGGTACTTTACCATTACCTGTATTAGCAACTGTGTGTAGGCTCCTACAGCCAGAACTAGAGAGCTTTCTGGAGAGCTTTTTTCTACTAATTCCTGTCACAGCAAAGCCTCTGCAACCTCCAGTTCATTCTTCTTTCACTTTCAATTTTTGTAAGAGACCAACCCAGCACTCTTGATTTAATTTAACCAGAAGCAAAAGTAAAACTCAAGTTCCACATGCTCTCCTGTCCAACCCTGCCACCTCCAAAAGCAGGTTTCGTGGACAGAGCTGATGTTAGTGAAGAAGGGCTCAGGTGCCATAGTTACCTTCTAGAAGGCCTCTGCAGATTAAGGTCTTCACTGGACTCTAACAGAAGACTTGGATTTGAGGCAGATCCAGCTTTTGACAGCCAATTTCTACCCTGTAACAAATACTGTATGGCTTAGCTATGGATTTGAGAGCTCAAGGGGAGCTCTCCAAGGGTTGTTTCACACCCAAAAGTACCTTCTGTGTGAGCACACAAATGGTTGCAAACTTGTTATTTTGCCCCGAGACTTCTTTGAGGAATCCTTCCATGATCAGCTGCTGGCAGAGCAGTTTCCACCAGTTCTCTGGCCATTCTTTGCCACTGCCAAAGAGGGGGTGCTTTCGGAACCGGTCTGGCAAGTGTTGGGAGTTCTGAAATTTTTGAAAGAATCACATTTGTCCAGTCCTTGTGGGATCAAGCTTCAAATATAACCCCAAACCAAAAACCTGAAAAGTGAGGAGCTTCCTCTAATCTAATCCACTCCTGAACTGTCTGCCAAGGCTGTGACAAGATAGATCACAACTTTCTTCTGTAATAAAACCCCACACCAACCTACACTTAGATCACAGAACTATTACAACATATCTCCCTTCATATATGAGGGGGTTACAGGAACGACCCAGACATCCACAGCAAAAAAATCAAGTCACTCAGTGCAGTTTGTATTCAACCACTTGAGGTCAACCTAACATTGCATGAGTTCAAACAGAAGGTGTTAGCCACTCATTTTTTGATTTAGCAGAGCCTACAGCAGTAAAAATAAGTTCACAAGTCCTGTTTAAATACCAGGACACAGATTCTAAGCCAGAAGTTCATTACACATTTGCTCTACTCTTCCTCCTTCCACCTTCATTGCAGTGGTTTCTGTTTGATTTAAAACACTGCTCATCTACACATATCTTACCAATGGTTCAGGCTCTAAAAAAAACTGATTAACTCCTGTCTGATGGGTTTTCATGCCCCTGAACGCAGAGCCCAACTATTATTTCAGCCCAGAAAAGGCTGTTCTTGTAGGCAGTCAAAGGCTATTCTGGATTTGCAGTGCAAATATGGCATAGGCTTCACTTACTCCAGTGATGGAATAGTCAGTGAATAGTCATTCACTGAAATCTGTTACAGAATATTTCTCTCCTAGACATGCTTATGTGACAACAAGCAAATTTAATGTCTTATTAAAAGGTTAAAAGTGGACATAATTCACCCAGTTTTATCAAGTACTACAGGTCATTCTTTTTCTCCTTGGTTTGTAAACATTAAGAGTGATTCCGCTCTTATTCTAATTTTATTTCCAATGAGTTTCTTACTAGTATTTCAAACAAGTTATAAGTAAACATATGCAGAAATCCTTTATGTTTATTCTAGTATCCTACTTCTCACCTCACCAGTCCAAGTCAGCCAGCAGCACAAAGCCACAGTGGAAGCAATCATTTGCTTTATTCAAACAAACCAGTTATTTTTAAGCTGTTAAGGTGTTTATTCTTCATCCTGAAAAGGCTGTCCCTTTCAAGATAACCAAAGCAGTGCATTTTCACAACGAACTTTAAGGACAATCAATCATTGTTTGTTGCATGGGAAGTGGTCCTGAGCAGCTTCACTGCTGATAGTTGAAACTCTCTCTATACAAACATCTGCCTCTCCAAGGCAAAGGGCATACACACATGCACATGGATGTACACACATGTATTGTTTGCTATATCAGTCCAGAGGGACACAGGAACAGTCCCTCCACTCCCAAAACACATCCAAGGAGTTTGACTATCACTTACAGACCCCCGCAGAAGCAGAATGGGCCTCCTAGTCCCGAACTTCTCTTCCAGGGCACTCACTGCAGACAGCAGCTGATGAGCTTGCTTCCCAAAATCCTGCAAGCCACCCTCGGAGTCACTGGAGGCTGCATGACAGGAGCCTCTGGAGGCAACAAAGAAAACCAAAGTTGAATACACACAAATAGAGTCCCCTTTCCCTTGTTCCAAATATTATTGGTAGCTAAAGGAAATAACTGCAAGTGATTGACTTAGTCCCCCACTTTCAGTCCTAGTATTCTACAGTTGAGACATGTTTAATTATGTCAATACAGCTTCCACTGTCTCACACAGCTGTCCAACCCAAAAATAAGCAGTTCTTCCTAGTACCTGCTGTTACAGAACATTGTCCCAGCAATCTTCCGAATTGACTATTTAAATATTTTGACTGGTTTAAGCATACAACATGTTTTTGATTGCACCTAATAGCCAGTAGGTTTTTGTCTGTTTCTTTAAGAAAACAAAGGAAAAAAATAATGCATTTATTACTGACTGGAAGAACCCATTCAAAAGTTACTGGCACACATCACTTCCAAGGAGAAAAAGGAAAGTGATCTATTCCAAGTGATTTCAGTTCTGCAACACAAATTCACCATCTGGCTCTTTATTGGCACAGCAACATGACTGCAAAGATTGAAAAATTATGATCTCTTAAATTTGATCTCTTAAATTCTCCTTTAGGTATTGCAGAGGCCAAGCAAGGATTTCCTGGTTCTTGACATACTGAAGTGTAGCTGAATTGATCACCATTTTCCAGAAGGCAACGCAGCATAACATCTTGTCTTGGATCAGAAAGCACCAGGCTACCAGCAAGAACAAGGAATCCTTTACTGTAACTTCAGGGAAAGTTTTATTATAACTACAGGAAAAACTGAGAAAGGTGTTTCTGCTTATGCTTCTTACTACCAACCCCCTGAATTCCCTTCAGCACATGCATGAGATTATTACCAAGGCTAAAAGCACACAGGTCAGCACATGCTGTAACAGGGAAACAGCTCCCTGGACACTGGTGCAATTTAGCCCACACCATTTGCAAGTGTTTTCTTTTGGGATTAATTACCCAACAGGGCTTAAACTGATTAATAAAAGTGTATTCACAGTTTCAGAGTGTTGCTCAAACCCTTACAGGAACTGTGACCATGCTCTGTTCCAGGCTTTCCCATAGCTTAACTTAGAGCTTATGGCTTGCTCAACTCATTAGAAAAAGGTTAGAGAGTTGTTCCAAAATATACCTCAGGCTGAACATCTGCAAGATCAGATGCATAAAAGCCAATTATTTTAGATAATTTGCCTTCTAAGTCAGTCTGAGAGAATATAACCTCCACTGTCAGTCTTCAGGGAAGAAAGCTTACCTGGACCTGCAATTATCACAGCATTCTTCTGTGCCCATGATGCCAGAGGAAACCTTTCGGAGCTGTTTGTCTTCAAAATGAGACAGGATGATTCTACCCAAGGGAATGCAAGGAATTCAATAAGAAGACCAAGAATTTACACATGAAATTTATTGCAGAAAACCGAGTTGAAATCAGCATCATTAACTAATTCACTAGGGAACCAATTATTTAGCTTTGATTCCTCTGAAGAAAAGGTTTGGGTTTTTTTAAGTAAATAAGGAAACACTTGATGTATGTGTACAAATGTGCTGAAGGTTATATTTTTTGATACTGCTTATTAATATAAAATAGAATGTTCTGTGCTTGAAGAGCACACAGAGTAGGATACCTTCTGGTTACAACCTCCAGCTGTGACCAAGTCACAGTAGCTCTTATCAGAGCTGCCTGAAGTGACAAAGCATTAACCAAGTTCCAGCACTCACTTCCTCCTGCAGCTGTTGGACACGAGGTACTTCTCCATTTTTGCCAACATCTTCAGTTTGTACAACCGGAACTTCTCGTTGTGGATCTCGTTTATGAGGCGTCTGTCAGCCAAGGGGAAAAGTGAAGAGCCTTCAATACTCACCACTATTCCCCTGTCTCACATCAAAAATCAAGTGTGCCAAGAATTCACCAGGAACAGCTAGAAAATATATCCTACATAACCCAGCCCCGAGCTGCCTACCTGCTTCTCCCCAGCCTTGATCCTCAGAGCACAGGGCATACTCAGAAAAAAGCACTTTTTTCACAGTCTTCTCAATATTATTCCATCAGAATATTACAACTTCTTCCAGTCTCACAGGCTACTGAACTTCAGAGACCCACCCACACCAAAAGGCACCAAGGAGGGAGAAAATGGCAGAGGGCACTGGGAGCTGCTTCTCTCATTCCCTAGTTGTCTAATCTCTGGCGAGTTGTCATCAGTTCCACTGCCAGACTGCAAAATACGCTGGGATAACCATCGCTCTTCTTTTAATAACCCCACAAGTGGCATGTTAGCACATATCTACCTGTTGCCTCATTTAATACCCTTCACAGTAATCAATGGAAGCATCCAACTGAGAAAATAACACGGGACTACTCGATGGGAATACAGAGCATTGTTCTGCCCCTGCCCTGAGCTGCTGCATGAGCCAAACCTGAGCTACCACCTGCACCACATGGCTTCCAAAACTGTTCTGGTTGTGTCAAATCAGTTGCCCCCCTTCCTTTTACCTGTTACAAGCCAAGTCTGTCGCAGCCCACAAGACGTGGCAGGAAGCGGGAAGCCCATCACGGCCGGCTCTCCCGATTTCCTGGTAATAGGATTCCATTTCCTTCGGGGCACCGTAATGAATAACCATCCGGATATCTGCTTTATTGATGCCCATTCCAAATGCCACTGTAGCCACAACACACTACAAAACAAAGGGCCACACGCTGAAGGTTTTCAAGTGAGCACAAAGAATAAGCCTGGATTAATGTTCACACTCTTGGGGACAAATCGGTGCTACAGACTCAAAATCCAGCTTAAATTACTCAGACTTCTGAGTCACACGTGGCTACCTTAACTCTGATTTTGGCCAGAGCACAGCCATAGGATTATAAACATGAGAGGAAACATGTGCTGTGGGAAATGCAGGAGTGTTTTCAAGTAGCTGGTCTCAAAAGGTACAAAATGTATTGGGAGAAGGAACACAAGTCCCAGGATACCACTGCGGCTTAGGACAAAAGCAGCTCAGCAACTGTGATCATGTTGTTCCAGCTACCACTATTTTCCTTATATGTAATGCATTTTTTAAGGAATTACTACACAAATTGCAGGGATAAACCAGGAATCTTATCACTGCCAGCATACACCAGCTATTTCTTTGCCCAGAACTGGAGACAGAAGAAACCTGTAACACATGCTCATAGTCCAAAATTCTTTCTACCACCAGAAACTGCAGTTTATAAATAGAACCAAGTGGATTTCGTTTCCTCCATACCTGAATTTCATCCCTCATGAACTGGTGGTGGGTGTCTCTCCTTTGTTTGTTCCCCATTCCAGCGTGGTAGGCACCACAGGCCACGTTGAGTTTATTCAATTCAGACACCACCTGCTCAGTGGCCTTTCTTGTAGGGCAGTAGATGATAGTGGGGCCTTCAAACTCATACACAGAACTACTTAAAATAACAACAACATGTAAAGACACAGAACAGAGGAAGTCATCCACCTGCAAGAAGTCTGAGGGATCAACAAAACCAGGCTTACCTTCCTTTCCTAGTTAGGAACTGCTTCAAATCCCTACAGATATCTCCACTTTGTTGTCCAACTTCCAAGTACAGGTTAGGTCTGTCAAAACTAGTACAGGTAACCTGGGGATTCCTCAGGTTCAGGCATTTCACTATGTCCTCTCTAATTGAGGGACTTGCAGTTGCAGTTAAAGCAACAATGGGAACCTGCAAGGAGAAGCAGAAAAACATCCGTGACCTTTCAGTCATTTCTTTCTTTAACCAAAAAACTCAATAGGCAACTGATACAGAATGTAAACAGGCACTTGAATGAGTTTATGATCACTGGATCAGTTCACTTATTTGAAAAATGTAGTTAATATTCAGCTCCCTGAGCATTTTAGATCAAAGTTCTAAGAGAGCAGACAGGGACAGAACTCCTAAAATATGCAGTTTTACTCAGAAGTTTTTGGCAGCCCAATTTCAGAATATCCTTCCTTTAAACATTTGGAAAAGAAACCACAAGGCCCAGTCACTGACAGGGACTACTGGAACTCCAAGCCAGCACAGTCAGTACACCCAAAATACAACATTAAAAAACCTGCTATTTCCATATCACACAAAATCCTTCTCTTCTATTAAAAATCCAACATATCCAAACCTCACCTGTGGCAGAGCCTTCTTCAGCGAGCCTAAAGTTCTAAAGGAGTTTCTGAAGTCATGGCCCCACTCAGAGATGCAGTGAGCTTCATCCACAGCTATGAGGGTGATACCTGGTGGGCACAAAACCACAGCACAGACATGTGAACTGCCAACAGCACCAGAAACTCAGTTCCTTGGTAAAACAACTCTTGGAGTTTCCCTGCCTTGATTTTACTCAATTTGTCCACCTCCTGCATCACCTTTGATAAAAAGAGCATTTTTAAGATGCATTACTGTGTTTGAAAATACCATTTCATTGTTACATTCAGCTAAAGATTAAAGAAATACAAAATACTAAAAGGCTAAAATATTTAGTGTTATGCATTTCAATTCCTGTGATTCAACAATCAGTGTTTTAGCACCTCTGTTTCCAATTAATTGCCCAACATTCCCAGGCCAAGATCATGCTAAAGACATGACTCACTTGTTTTTTAATCAATGACAGGATCTCATTACACCATTATTTACAGTCACCACACTACCATCACCAAAAAACTGGGGAAAAATCTTCAGATATTCAAAATTTTTAAACAAAACTACTAATTTAATATCTGCCTGGCAACTCACCCACAACCTTATCCTCAACTTACCAACAGTTTGGTCGAGATCCTGAAGTAACTGTAAGTTCCCTGAACAGAACTCTGGTGTCATGTATATGACACTGTACTGACCCCTGGAAGACCAAAAATACACTGTTACAGAAGAGAAAACCCCAGACAAGTAAATTCAACAAAGTCACGATTGTCTTGGAAAGGGAAATGAGAACAAGACCAGATTTCTGATAGGGAACAAGAGGAATTCAGTGAGGACCATAGAAAGCATTCCAGAAAAGTCACACCCACAGTGCCAGAAAGCTTGGCTGAGACTCACCCTCTGATGGCTTCCTTGACCTGTTTTGACTGAGCTGAACCGAGGAAACAAGCTGGAATCCCAGACATTCTGCAGAAATAAAAAAAAAGCACAGTCATGAACAGATTTACTCTCTAAGCTTTAGCTTCCAGCATGTGCCAACATTTCTGAAGGAAGTTCAAGCTGTGAGGTCAGAGACTACTTTCTTGAAGGATCTTTGTGGGGAAAGTCCTTTTGAAAAAGCAAGAGTGGTCCATGGCTCCTCCTGCCACCCAAATCTTCCACTTCCCCTCCAGCTCTTTGCACAAGAGGAGTAAAATTAGGAACAGGAGATATTTTCCTTGTCCACAAGACAAGTTTACTAATAAAACATCCAAAAGAATATGTAAGTGTATTTTCTTTAACTCTTCTCTTATGCAGTCCATCATACTTGGACGTTAGCATTATTGGCTCACAATTTTTTTGCCTTGACATTCCATGTTTTGTGAGCTACTCATGCTGCATCTGCTAATTTTCCATCAGATGGCTGCTTTTTAATGACAGACTCCATAATTACCAGCTCAACCAATTCGTATTTTAGCTCTTAGTGCAATAAATCACCTAGTTTTCTTACATCTCTTAGTTTTCACAGCTGCTGAGCAGCCAGACTGACAGACAAATTACTGAGTGACAGCAGATTGTAGAAATTCAGTCTCCTGAGCCTTCAAAATGAATGACCCACTGGGAATGCAGTGAATAAACTCTCTCCACTGAGGAAAACAGTGGAAGAGTCAAAGCAGCAGCTNTGACAGACAAATTACTGAGTGACAGCAGATTGTAGAAATTCAGTCTCCTGAGCCTTCAAAATGAATGACCCACTGGGAATGCAGTGAATAAACTCTCTCCACTGAGGAAAACAGTGGAAGAGTCAAAGCAGAATACACAGACACCCTGCTGAGTAATACCCAGACAAGGAGCCGAGGCTGTCCAGCCATTCACCTGCACACCGTTATGAAAATACCACACACAATTGATGTTTCTGACTTCAAAACATCTTCATATCCCCTCTTTCACAAAAGACCCCTTTTTCCAAAGTCAGACAAGGCAGAAATGAACTAGACAACTCAGCATGATTCCCACAGTTTCAATGAGCAAGTGCCAGAAGTGAATAGCTCTTACAATAGGAAGCAAGTACATGTGGAGAAAGCATTATCAGGTATTTAAAAAAAAAAATTATCTTGACAACAGCTCTGACTGGTTACATAAGAGCAGTTTGGTGTCACCCACAAGTTCCCCCCTCATCTTGCAAAAAGTGAAGAGGCCAGCTCTTTGGAGACCTACTACACTGTCCCTCTTGAAAGCCTGTGCTGTAACTTCGATCTGAATTGCCTGCAGCTTCCAGCTACTCACATGTCACTTCTCAGACCCAAAGGAAGCTCTGCCCAACTTTAACAGAACTCCCACAGGCTGAAACAGCCCGTGAAGCTCCTCCATCACTTCAGTCTGGGCAAAAAAAAGGCCCCGTGAACCCAGAAATACTTTGTGTGTTCCTTCAGAAACCCCTCAAAGATCCTTTGCAAGTTCACCTACCTGGCAAATCCAGGGATTTGAACCTATTTACACAGGTAGTGTGTGTTCCTGGAGAAACATATGCTCTACAGCTGACACGCAAACAGCTTCCACTTGAAACCCCAAGAAATGCCACAGGCAGAATCTGTGTTCCCACAGGCAGCAGCTTGTTACCACCACATTACTTACGTCAAATGCAGCACCTGGTCCTCCATCAAGGAGATAAGAGGAGATATGACAAGTCCTGTACGTCCAGTATAAACGGGAGGAAACTGGTAGCACAAGCTTTTTCCATAGCCTTAAAGAAAGAGGGGTGGGAGTGAGACATCGTGTGTCCTACATGCACCTTGGTGAGCCCTGAAAAACATGTTTGTTCCGCTACTCTCCCCAAGAAGGGAATGATTTTTTTGCCATTTCTTAGGATAAATAAAGGTAACTTACCAGTTGCCATGACAACAAGATTATCTCTTCTGTCTTCTAAAAGAGAATTGATCACTTTCCACTGGACCCTTTAAATTAAACAAAGGGGAATACTTGGATTTTTGCCACCACACAGAACAAGCGAATTTCATGAAACTGCAGATTCTGTTCAATTGTGGGTTAAAGAAACCCTTGAGGCTGCCTTAGAGTGTTGTCTCTGCATAGTGCAGCCACTCAGACTACTGGAGGTAGGCCCAGGAGTGTCACAGAGGGCATCTCCAACAGGACTAAGGCAAACAGCATTTGATGCAGGCATTCACAGGAGATCACAAATAATAACTGTGGTTTCCACAGCGTTTGTGGAACAGTTACCTTCACCAAGGAGATTGTGAACAGGAGCCTTCATTTGTTACTGGGCTTGTTAAGTATCAATAAAAACATCATCCAGGTTGAAAAAAGGGAAGGAAAATCATTGTCCATTCTAACAGAAAATATACTCACGGTTTAAATGAGGAATGCCCAAAATAGGTCTTCAGACACGTGATGTGGCTTTCACCAGGTTCTGGCAGCAGTGGATCTTTAATGGGAGAGAAGAAAACACTCACCTGGGATTAAATTTTAAAAAGATGAAGCACTATCTTGACAAACAGTCAGCTCATGGCTAGTGATGCCCAGGGCTTAGAATTTGGGCAATTCCAGTGAAGAGAGAGACAAACTCAAGATATTTACAAGCTAGAATGAAGAATTAAAAAAAGCAAGGAGGCTCCTCAGAGACCCTGCGTGAGGAGGAGAACATATGGCTTGATTAATGAGATGTAGCAATAGGACTGTAATGCCTAACTGCATCATTTGGAACAGGTTAATCCAAACAAATTGAGGTGTATTTCTCCTCACATTTCAGCCTCTTTTCCCCATTAGATTTGTCTCCACAGGGAGAGCCCCAAAGCATTAGTTCCAGATCACCTCCAAGGCAGAATTTCCTAAGGATTCTGCTATGAAGCAGCAATGAGAGAACAGAACAAAGGCAGATGTGAGGTGCCATCTTTACATTTTCATCTTTACACAACCCAAGCTCTCCCTTGGAAACCCAGGTGAGCTTTATCTTTCTGCTTTAAGAAACCAAACATTGCTGTGCTTCCACAGCTGCTTCTATAAACAGTCAGGTTATTTAATCATGCATTGAAATAAAAAAAAAAACCAAAACACACCCTACCAAAATATTCCTCCTCTTCTTCCTCAATGCCTTCATCTTCATCACCATCTGGTGCTACATTCACTTTTGTGTCAGGAGTTTTCCTGGCTTTAGTGGACTCTCTTTCAGAGACAACTCCTTTAGAATCATCTACATCATCTAAAGACTGAGAAATTTGGACAAAAAAAAGTCATTTTGGAGCATGAATGGGTAGGTAAAATCAGGTAATATGATATTAGGACATGTAACTTCTAAAGTAGTTATAACTTCAATCTAGTGTGGGGATCAAGTCCAAGTTGAAACAGGATGCAAGCAATATTTGAGTCCAACACCAGAAAACTGAACTCTTTGGGTATCCACACCTTTACCTTCTGTATGCAACACGTTACTTCATATTCCCTCCCCTGAACTCTGCTCCACTCCACTGTGATTCCAGAGCATCATCATTAGGAAAAAAAAAAAAAAAAAACCAAATCCTGAGGCACTCACTTTTAACATCTCCATTTCCAGTTCTTCATCGCTTTCAATGATACAGGAAACATTTTGTTCGTTGTCTGTGGAATAATCTTCCTAAAAAAAAAAAAAACCAACAAACACACCAAAACATCAAACCCACAATTTTCTTATTAGCAGTAAAGTTATTTCTGTTTTACCCACAAGCTTCAAAACTTCTGTACATATCCCATATGTTTTTGCTTCTTACCAGAAAGAGTTAAGCTCAACATTCAGCTCTGAAGCCTGTCCACTAAAACCAAAATATTTGAAGGAAATACTAGAACTTAGCAAAACCCTATAGTAAGACCAAAAGCCAGCAGTACCACCAATGCCTGACACACCTGGAACTTCAGGAAATATTAATCTGATAGAGGAGGCATCAATCCACACTCAGTCACTAGAAGGACCATTAGTTTACAGATCCCTTAGAAGTAGAGCTGCTTTTTACTCATGACCAAGTTGAAGATGCTCTAGTGCAGAATTTGCAAGGAATTCTTCAGTAACATTCTAAGAAGTGACAGCGGAAAACTAATGAGACCACCTGGAGTTCCTGTATTTGGCACCAGTCCTTCCAAACACATGACTGAAGAGCAGCTCTGTGCTTCACTACCTTAACAGGTAATTCCCAGACCGAGCCCTTCTTCCGAAACACTTGAATATTCTCTCAGAGCTAAAAATATTTTAAATCTTGTGGGAGATAATTACCTCAGGAGCAGCTTTGTTGACTAGCTCTTTTGCAGCCTGATCTTCCAAGACCTGAAGCTCTTGCTCAGTGATGTCCAGTGACATGAAGTCATCTCTCTCTTTGTCCGTAGGTCTGGCTGCTGCACCCCTCTTTTCCACAGTGTTACCTCTCTCTGCCTCCTCTCCATTATTTTCTCCCTCCCAGAGGAGAGCCAGTGTAGCATCAGAGCAGATGTTAAAGTCACCTTCAAGTTGTTTAGCACATTCAGCTTTTTGTGCTTCAGCATTTGCTGACTTGGCTTCCAAATTTGTCGGAGTTGCAGCACCACAGCTCCTCTCCAGTCCAGAAGGGGAACTTGAACCCAACAATGTGCTTCTTAAGGCATTTATGTTCTCTGACATCTCAGCCAGTATTTCTGCAGCCCTGGGAGGTAAAACAAAGCAGTTACTAACACTCGCCTGAGCTACAAGCAGAACAGAGGATTCTGAAGTCATCTGTCTCTCCAGACTGAATTTGTCCAGGACTTCACACAGAAAGACTCACTCACATGCAACTGGCATTCCATTTCTGTGAGAAGAAAATTACATTTCCTCACACTGAAAAAAACCCCCTATAAACACCCTTCAAAAACACTATGATATGGCTCCCCTTCTTACATAAACTCTCTGGATTTCTAGTGGGCAGTGACACAAGAGTCCTGAGTAGTTATGAAAGAAGGTCTTGATGTGCATTTCAGCAAAAAGAAAGACTCAGCCAAGTTCAGTGTCAAACCCACTGCAATTACACCCATGCAAACATATATTCCTACATATAAAGACAGTGTTTTCCAGGAAAAGGACACACAGATAAAGATGGCTGTTCACTCACATGTATTTCGTTGTGTGGGACCCCAGAGATCAAGACAAAACACTGATTTTAGAGGTAAAGTAGAGACAAGTTGGCAAAAAACTGACCTCGGAAAGTTTTCCAAGTGTCCAGAAGAGGCAGGGATGTGGGAAGCCAGGTCTGTTATCTCTTCAGCCAGTGAAGTCAAGCGCTCCTTCACACCCTCAGACATGGCATCTGTAAGAGATGTCACCAGTTATTTCACAATAATTGGGGTCTAACATCTACATGTAAATAAGTCCCATTCCAGTAACTGCATTTCTACAAGATCTGAAGCTGATAAAACAGGTTTTTCCAGGGCTGAAAACCCAGGGAATCAGGCCAAGCTTCCACGTGGTTCAGCATTGCATCTCTTCCATTACACATGCTCAGGGAAAACAGATACACAACAGGATCACTACAATGCGATCCTTCCCTGCTTCCAGAAGAGAGCTGCTAACACAGATACACTGTTTAAACCAAGGCCAAAAAACTGCAGTTCTTATTAAGGGACTAGTAAGGCCACTTTGTCTTTGATAGGAAATAAAAAAGCTCCCTTTTCAGCCCTAAGCTCCCTGTCATACTTTCTTTATCCAACATGGAACTGAACAAAAGCTAAGACATTAAAACCACTTCTCTAATGAAGTAAATAATGCTAACCTGCTCTAAAACATTTGGGTCCTATTCATGTGCCTCAAGGAAAGCATTACTCCATACCATGGTTTGTTTTGTGGCCTTATTTCTTCTTAAATTAGGTATTTGTCCCTGCATCAGCAGAACTGAGATTAACTCACTGAAGTGTTTCCATAAACAAACTGGAATGACAGCAGGAATTCTTCCCATCTCTGTGTACAGCAGACACAAACACAAACAGCATCCTAAGGCTGCATTCCTACATCACCATGGAGAACAGTCACAGGCTATAGTAACCCTGGGCTTACGAGAGTTTTTACTGTCTGCTCCCTCTGGAAGTGATCTCTAACCATCAAGAAGCCAAACAATCCTGATATTATAAAAAAAACGTAATTGGAAAATGGAATATGCATTCAGGCATGAGGAATTTATTGAATGTACAATTCCATAACTTACCTGTCCTTACACAAAATCGTTTTTGGTCACAGTTATTCATATTTTTCAGTTTTTCATAAACTATGTAGCCAGCCTGCAAGGGAAAGGAAATAATTAGTTCTCAGCAGAGAAACAGCATCTTTGAGACTAAACTAAAAAATTCAGGAATTAGTCAGGCAAATCATAGCACACATACATAGTGAAAAGCGAATTCCAAACTGTTGGCCCCCTGTCCCACCCCACCTCCATCAGGACCAGGTCACATGTTACAGAAGGCTGCACAAAAGGCTAAATCCTGACTTGGGATCCCATTTGGAGTGGGATACTCTTACACAGATCCCAGAATGGGCATCTTGGCAAGCCTGCTGCACACACAAAGCTCCCAGCCCCACCATCTGCTCACCTCATACAGATTTCATGCCGTGCTCCAGGAAAGAGCTACAAACCTACCAAGGTGGATTCAGTGTGTTCAATATTTCCCTTGATATGAATAATAAGTTGTAACAGAAAAATACAGCCTGAAGCCGGGAATGTGCTAATTAGGCTACGCATGTTAACCAAAGCATCCCA
This sequence comes from Pachyramphus minor, assembly GCA_013397135.1. Classification (NCBI taxonomy): domain Eukaryota; kingdom Metazoa; phylum Chordata; class Aves; order Passeriformes; family Tyrannidae; genus Pachyramphus; species Pachyramphus minor. Next base: position 58,613 of record VYXB01000986.1, on the reverse strand, counting down.
GAGAACAAAAAGAAAACAAGTTGCTCCCTCATGTTTTCCTGGGAGGCTCCAAAAGGCAGGGCAGGTGAACAGAGCACAGTGTGAAAGATGCCAGAAAAGAAGAGACTACTGACCTAACTTCCCTCCCTCTACCTAATTCTAGAAATAAAAGCTTTAGGAGATTTTTCTTTTTTTGCTGCCATAAGGAATGATTTTCTCCCAGGAAGCAGGCAGGACCCGGTAATATGTTGGAAAAACACAGAACTACAGGAAGACTACACTGCTTCCAAAATAATGAAAAACCAGGGATTTCTACAGAGCTACAAAAATTCATATGTAACTAAATAATTCTTCCTGAGAATCCATACTGTGGGTCTCCTGCATTATCCAGGGGAGAAGGTTGTGTTTCTTCTAAGTTGCTTTCAAATTTCATCTCATGTACTCTATTTAGCAGGATTTTGATTCATAAATAGCTAAGAAAGATGAAAATTCTTGTCCTTAAGTGCACACCAGCCAGGCCACATCTACGTGGGATAGTCACACTGCAAGAATTTACCCTTCCTCTGTACATAAAATCCCCCAGATTGCTCCATGAAAACTCACTTCCCTCAAGTGCCAACTTGAGGTGATTCCAAATGGACAGACACTCCGCCATAACACTTGGTGCCCACATTGCTTGGCACACTCCAAGCTTAAGGAACATCCTATGAAGCTCTGGGTGAACATTTAGCCTTAAGAACTTCAGACAGACAAGGAATTGGGACAGCCACCTAGCTGGTGGCATTGCTGCCTTGAGGCACCCCATGTGCACAGTGGATCTTGGAGCATTCCTAGCTATCAGAAAGGCATTAAAAGCAGCAGCTAAGAGCACATTAGAGAAGGAATTCATTCCCAGAGGTGGAATGGTGATCCCACATGGTACCTACATAGGCATCTGTGGCTGCATACAGCTTCTGCTCCTCACTGAGTGGAAACTTCTCCCAGTTGCTACAGCGGACGGACTTATCCTTCAACAGCTGCTTCCCAAAAAGGTGTTTCACCAGACCATTCAGACTCCACGTCTCCTTACACTTCAGCTGGGGAAAAAAACCCAAACAGAACAAAAACCAGAGGATTTGTTTACAAGGGAAAGCAAGTGGACCTGTCTCCCCAGAAAGAGCAAATTACACTTACTCCCTCATTGGAAGCAACAAGCTCTGGGTTAGTCACAACATACTTAGTTTTTCAAAGCAGTAACTGTTCTCAGTAGTGTCACACTATCAGAAATAGGAAATATCTATACAAAGCAGTCTCTTGGTTGATAAAATAAAAAGCACTGGACTTAAATAGCACCAACTCTTTCCTCCAGGACTTTTTTATTATTTGCCCTTCTAATTAGGAAAACTCAGTATCAAACACCAGGGATTCATTTAATAAAAATGCAAGAATAGTCAAGCCTGAGATCTTTTGTAAGTCTGAAATCAAGCACAAAGCAGAAGAGCACTACTATAGCCCACACTACCTATTCCATGTGCTGGGAAGCAGCTCATCCCAAGCCTCCAGAAGTCACCCCACCACACTGCTGTTCCCAATTCCTCTTGCAATCACTCGTCAATCAGAGCTGTTACACACTGTTGTCTTCATAGACAGTCTGGGATGCTTTCCTTCAGAGCCCAAGGATCCAGGCCTCATGGGCACAGCCTGCTGCTCTTCCAACATGGAAAATATGCACAGCTACAGAGCCTTACAGCAGCAGTGCAGCATTATCAGCTCATGCACTTACATCTTAGGCATAAAAAAACTCTTAAAACTGTTCTTTTTAGGCTGCCCCAGCCCTCCCCTTCACATTGTGCCATAATATATAACCCTGTTCTCAAGCTTCACTTTCAAGTTTATTTTTGGTTTGTTTTCTCTTTACCAGAAGACTTTTAAGCTGCTGAGATCACATTGCTCATCTTCATAACAAATTATCCCAAGTCAATTGATGGGACAAAAAGGGGTGACCAAGGAAACTCCAAATTTGAGAAGTAGCAGCTCCTTTCATTGCTTGAGCAAAACAGTTAAATTTGTACTATTTCCAATCCACTAGGAAGAGGAATTTTAAGGTGGCTCATGTGGAAAGCACTGCCCCAAATGCTGATGGCACATCACAGAAGGAATGGGAAGCGCATGGCAAGACAGAACGCAGGCCAGGAAAAGCCTTGCACATACAGAGAGAAGAGCTTTAAGGGACATGCTAGAAATAAGAAAGGCAGGATGTCCTGGAAGGAAATGAAGCTTTTGCTCTCTTGCCTAAAAAGACAGCACAGGTCTCCCTGCATTAAATGATCTCTTGAACTGAACTGAAATCCAGGGTGTGCCAAGTGCAGCACAACCTGTAAACAATAGGTCATCAGGTGTTCAAAACCTGCACCCACACGAGAGCAGAGGGGACACCAGCTTGACAATCATGGAAATCAAGACACTTTTACAGCTCCAGATTGTGTGGCACACACCTCCACATGGAGGACTCCAAGGGAGACCTTGATGTTTCCCTCCAGCACCCAGCAGGCCACGGCAGGAAGGTTTCCTTCCTGTGCCCGATTTACAAGGCTCAGTCATTGCTGGGACAGCGACACCACTGCCAGGAGAACCCTGACTGGACACAACCTGGAAATTTGTATCATTAGGAACTCAAGGAAAAGCATCTGTAGTTGAATTCAAATGCCACACCTTGTAAATACTAAAGGTGAACAGACCTGAGAGGGGACAAACTTTCACTAAAAACCAGCTCACTGACAAGACAGTGCTCAGTTCTGCAGGCTGTGAGAGGTGTTTTTAAGCTGTTTCTAAAGAAGTGACAATAGATCTCTTGCTTTACTCCAATGAACACGTTTGTTATGGGGATTGTACTCCTGTCAAGACAAAGAAGCCTCCTTTTGTACAGCACAATAACAAGATTCCCTCCCACAACAAAAAGGTTTTAAGTTTTACTTTCTCATTAGCAACGTCAGTCAGCTCCACAAAGCTCTTCAGTTTGATTTCAAAGTCAATCATCAGCTTCCATTGATCTCCCTCAATTCCTACGCCAACCTTTTTAATTGTTTCATCTTCCAGCAGCCTTTTGAGTCCCTTGGGAAAACCTAAAATAGATTAAGCCCAAACATGAGAAACTAAATAATCGGAAGATGCCAGAAAGTCTAATGGAAATGACAAAATCTGAGCACAAAGGCCACCTGCAAAACCCTGGGCTTTCAAAGGGAAAGTCCCTAAAGTTCCTCTGTTTGTGTGACTCAATTCTGGAATGGCTGAAAACATCAACTGGTTGTGAGGGATCATCTGAACACAAGCAAGGAAATATTTGAAATACACAAATTCATCCTGAACCTGAAAACAAACCATGTAAAGAACACTCAAACAACCTTATTTAATTTGTCTGATTGTTACATTACATAATGAAAAAGAGAATATCTAACTTGAAGGTATTATAATTCTCAAGCTTGATTGTTCAGGAAACCAAATCAAGTATCATTTTACCATTTACCACATCATTCCTTCCCAATTTTTGCCATTTCCCACTTCCGGGCAACAATTTAAGCCATAAGGATGGGAAATCACCAGGAGCACAAGTTCTGTGGGGACAGACTCAGACCTAACACTGGGCTGCTCCAACATTCTGGAAAAACAGAATTCACCAGCCAGATGCTCCACCAAACCCAAAGAAGTCAGTCTTGTCAGCAAGGAAAAACCCCACAATATTCAAGCATGTACTCAGATGCTAAGTATTGCATTTTGATTTATCCTGAACTGATGGCACAGAAATCCTGGATCAAAGGGTATTTTCAAGCTTACAGGACTGAATTAAAGCAGGCAGCTTTCTCATCTCATTTTCTACAGGAGGGAACAGCCACAGACACTTCATCCCTGAACAATAACAGCCTTTTCCTCCCCTCTGTGTTTATTCCCATTTAAAATTCAGAGCATCTTATTTAAATCCATACATTAAGGACCCCACAGCTGGATACTCTGAGTTAGTCTCAAGTGCTATTCTAGTACCTACACAGCGCTGCACAAACACACAGCACTGAGCACCTACCTCGGTTCTGATTTCAAATTTCACCTTTTTCAGCCCTGCAATATGTATTTATGTACTTCAACAAACACTTGGCCTGGCTGATTTTATTTCTGCATCGTTTTCACAGCTCTCTCTGCCCTCTCACGGCTGCCACTGACACTGTAGAGCCACATTTGCAGCTCAAGCCACAGTCAGCTGTGCTGTGGACTGGGAAATTGGAGGTCCAACCCAAAGAATTGTGAAACAATAGTCAAAAAAACCCACAAAACAGTTGTAGCCTGGTGCTGTAAGATGGAGAGAGAATACATTTCCAAAGCACCTCAGCCATAAAAAAAAAAATATGGCAAATCCATAAATGAGATAAAATCCAGCCAAATAAAAGCCTGCAATATGCAGCTGACTTACTGTACAAGGGATTTTCACCACATAAAATCATCCTTAAAACCTTCAAGGATAGGCACTTCCCAGTGGAGGACTTGTGCCCCATTTCCACCACCTCACTCCTGGAAGAGTGACTATCAAACAAAACAAAAGAAAAAAAACCAAACACAAAATAAAACAAACAAAAAAAATCCAAAACAAACAAACAAAGAAAGAGGCCAAGTTGAAGACTAAACAGAGGCTACAATCACATTTTGAGCAGTCTGTAAGCAAATAAAAAAAGACTAAAGGAGGGAAAATTATGATCAATCTTCCCAATAAATAAATATGTTTTTGTCCTTTCTACACAGTCCAAGAACTCCCTATTGCTCCTGCTGAAGGAAGTATTTTTTTTTTTTGGCTAAGACTTACTGCTTTTTGTTGTGAGTGGCTAATTTGGCCAATATCTACATTTCCATAGATAGCCAAATGTATTGGCATCATGAGCAGAAATTGTGGTTCCTGCAAAATGGTGGACACCTCAATCGGTTCACAGTGCATCTCCCATTGGCAAGGACAGGAATTTTGGGAAACAATGCAGGAAGAAACACCATCATCTGCTGTAACAGCGTCGACACACAAACATCTCCCCTTCCAGAATCAAAAGCGTTTCAGCTCTTTATGACTCTTCTTCCCTCAGCTTCCTCTCCTCACATCCTTTTTTTTTTTCCTCTTGTGCTCCTGATGGAATAGCCTCCAGCAATTAAATTTTCCACCCCATTTGCTCTAAATGACAAAGGATTGAACACCAACATTAAAATTACCGCTATTATACCTCAGCGTGAATCCCCCAGGGAAATCAGAAACCTCTCACAGGCATAGTTTCAATCTAACATTTTAAACCAAAGGTTATAAAATTGCAGTCTCCTTCCCTCATTGCTATTTTCCCTATTTGGAAGCTTTTATTCACATCCATAATGAATTCAGACTCTGCTGAGCACACCCCCTTCTCTCCTCACAGCTGCATCACACCAGGTAGTCAGTGTTCCTTCCCAAAACCCGTGTCATAAAATGCAGGTATTGGGAACAAACAGCACAAGAGCCATCATTTTTGAGGGTTTGTGTTGAAGCCAAATTTAAAAAAAAACAAAAAAACAACAAAACCACAGCCTGCTCTATGCAGGTTCGTTGTTTGTCTTGGCACTAAACAGAAAGCTCATCATAGGAACAGGGAGTTAAATTTTTAAAACTGGAATAAAATATTCTCTCCCAGGCTGAAAAATAAACCTCAAGTAAGACTCTCTTGCCCTGTTCAGAACCCAACACAACTGTTTTTAAGCACAGAGGGGGGTTAAGATTGCCTTGATATGTAAGCATCACTTAGAATAAATCCCTTTATTACAAGTGGGAAAGGGGAGTAAAACAATGGATATTTGCCATCCAATGTAGTGGGATTTATCAGCCATTGCTCAAGGTTTAGTTTAAACTTCATCAGAAGAAACAAGGGGCAGTTCATGCCCTAAATAAGAAAGGAAGTACAGTACCTGCCATGGAAGAGACGTGAAACAAGTAACACTTGTCCTCAGTGACACAGATCTGGATTACAGCAATTTTGGCCATTTTCCCTTTAGTGTAGGATGGTGGCCATTCAATATCAAATCCAACAGCAGCCCCATCTGATAAACTCTGCCTGGAAAGAAACAGAGATCCCTCCCGTTTATCAGTGCTTCTACCAGGATTTAAAATGCCAACCTAGAGTGACCTATAAAGATGAAGGGAATCACAGCCCATTTCACATTGGCAGGACACAAACCAATTTAAAACCAAGACCATAACGAGGAGGAATTCCTGCTGGATCACAAGGTCACAAGAAATACTTCAAAACTCAACTTATCAGATAGCAAATATTGTATTATTTAAAGATAACTTAAGGTTGTGGGTTGACAGGAGGACAGGGAGAGCCCAATTACCATCAAAGGCAAAACAGGCACATCAAAATGAACTAATTTATTATCAATCAACTAAGAGGTGGATAATGAGAAATAAAGCTCAATCTTAAAAACACCTTTTCCCTACCCCTCCCCCCACTTCCCTGGCTCAATTTTCAAGTTTTCTACCCCTTCCCTCTCAGCAGCACAGGGGGACAGGGCCTTTAGCCCCCCACTACCAAAATTTTGCCACACAAGCATCAAGGATAGCCAGATACAAAAGATGATAGGATAGTTTGTATTCCCTTGAAACACTGTTCTTTATTTATCTCAATTTCCCTTGAAAGCTTGTTCTTCACTCATCTCACAGGACTGGAAGTTTTGTACAGAAATTTTCCCCTAGCAATACCAGCTGTGCTACACAAAAAGGGAGAAAACAATGTATTTGCATCACAAATTCACAATTTTTTCTGCAAACAAAGTCCCCAGTTAAAAATTAACACATGTGCTTGATTTCTTCCAGTTCATACTTCTCCATGAAGTCACAGAAGCTCATGGAATTATCCATACTGTGGAAGGCAAAGGGCCTTCACTGCTTCTGCTTTAGAGGGACAGGGAGGTTAAACCACAGCACCTCCCATAAAAAAGGGAAAACAGGAAAATAGTCCCAAGAGCCAAATGCAAAAAGGAAACAAAAAAAAAAAAAAAAAGGACTCAGAAAACCCCAAAACAACACTGAGTAAAAGCTGTTACCTGATGTCTTCTGAGAGAAGGGAACAGTCACTGGCTTCGTGGCTGTAAACAACGGAGCCACAGAACTCCAGGAAGGGCAGCCCGTCCTCCAAAACGCTCCTCTGCACACCAGGCTTCTGTCAGACAAGATTTGGGAATTACAGGCCACACCCTGTCCCCACCAGAGGCACCCACCCCACCCCATTTACCAAAACATTTGGGTTCCTGCCCCAATTTCTCTGCTGAACTCTGAGCACTCAGACAAGAAGTGAAAGTCACCGTGGTTTCATTTTAATATCCAAGCTGCTAATTAATTACTCCCACTTCATAGACAAAGAACTGTTGAACTGAGTCCTTGGCTTTTTCTGCCATTAATTAGTTTTCTAATTGTTTAAGCTGCTTCAGGTGTTACAGGGAGGGTCCCTCCTGTTGAACTGCTCCCACCCCACGTGGAGAAAAGAATCCAAGGACACATCAACATTCTTGGGACATCAACAAATTGGTGAACAGTTATTTTTTCCTGACACATCCGGGCTGCAAAACGTCCTGGAATATTGAACATTTGCTAATGCACAAAGGACCTTCCAAGTACCAGTTCCACTGCCAGGCTACAACTCGAGGTCATTCCCTTTGGAATGAGAAACCCTCAGTCCTTGCTGATGTGCAGCCCACATTCCTGGGAGAACAAGGCATCCAACCTCCCTTGTTTTTGGATAGTTTGAAATTCAAGACTGACAGGAAGCAATTTCTACAGAGATAATGGCAACAGGTGATATTTTAGCAACACACATTGTTTTAATCTGAAAAAAAGAGATGAACTAGGAATGACACAAGAGAACCTGAATTTAATTACAAATTACAGCTGAATACATCAACAAAAACCAGAGGAACAGGCCTAACTAAAAGCATGTGCTCCAAAGTTGGTTTTTCATGCAGCCTGAAAAGTTTCCCCAAGCCATGACCTACCTTTTTATCCCACAAAGCTTCCTCTTGACTTTGTGTAAGCATCCACTCAGGATACTTATCCTGCAGACCAGTAGTTACCACATCCATGTTTTCCACATTTCTGTTCCTTTCTCATTAAGAAAAAAAACCACAACAACAACAAAGCAAGAAATCAGAAGTCAGTGTGTATAGACATGAGCTACCACTATGGTCAGCCACGAAGTTATGGAAAACCTTAAGCTTAAATGTTAATTAAGGATGTGCCAGTCTAGGATCTAAACAGAAGCAGCTCACCAAGCACAGTCCCGGGCATCAGGAACCAGGGCACATTCCCTGGAACGGGAAGACACTCCAGAGAGAGGTTAGAAGAGACTTAAGTCAGGATACACTGTCCCAAACAGCCCTGATAGCTGGGGTTTTCTCCCAGGGAAACGTAGCAGGATTTGACCGGATTAGAGCTGTTCCAGCCTCTCCCTGGACTGCTCCTGGTGTGATTTACTCCACTCCTTCCCAGAGTCCCCCATCACCACACCTCCTGCCCCAGCGCCCCCAGAGCTTCACCTACTGCCACCCAACGCCCCAGTACCGCCCCCCAGTGCCCCCCCTCACCACACCTCTTGCCCCAGCACACTCAGAGCCAGACCTATTGTTCCCCAGTGCCCCAACAGTGCCGCCCACAGTGCGCCCCATCACCACACCTCCCGCCCCAGAGCCCCCAGAACCTCACCCGCTGTGGCCCAATGCTCCCAGCACAGCGGGCGGTACCCAGGGGCTCCGACGAGGCCCGTCCTGCCGCCGCAGCCTCCCAGTCCCGGTGCCCGGTCCCGCCGAGCGCCCCGCTGCCCTCAGGGATCACACACTGCGCGCGCATTGACCGTCACGCCGCGTCGCGTATTAAAGACGTCACGGGCACGCCACGCCCCTCAGTTCCCCTCGGGTTACCCGAGGTGACGCGCACGCGCAGTGCGGCGGCCGCGGGGCACTGTGGGTGTTGTAGTCCCGCGG
>VYXB01000986.1:24945-49127 GCA_013397135.1 Pachyramphus minor | reverse complement strand
CACTGGGGCAGGAGATGCAGCACTGGGGGGCACTGGGAGGGCTCTGGGGGGACCGGGAGGGCAGGAGGGCAGTGCTGGGGGGGGATCCCAGTGCCCTGGGGAGGAAAAGCAGAGGGGGGGGATGGAGGGGGAAGGCAGCGATATGGGGACGGATCCTGCGGTGGGGAGCAGGAGCCAGAGGGAGATGAGTGCTCCGCAAAACAGCAGCACCATAACCCACCCCCTAGGGTAGCTGGAGGGTCTGTAGTGCCACAGGGGCAGGACAGGGGAGCTGGGGGGGCTGCAGGGCAGGGAGGGCTGCTGGGAGCCGGAGCGCTGCTGGAATTAGGGCTCCCTACTCAGAGGGAGGATGTCGGAGCCAGAGTACGGGAGGGGAAGAGTGTCTGGGATCGTTGGGCTGCGATGCTGCGTGCTGTGGCAGCCGAGAGGGATGCAGGAGCCTTTGTAGGGAGAGCAGCGCCGAACGGAGCCGCTGCTAAGGAGCCAAGCAGGCCCCTGGTGCTGATGTTGTCATCTGTGTCTCTGTTGTGTGTTATTTCCAGCTGATTGGTAAAGATGGAAAGAGGGAGAGGAGGAGGAGGAGGAAGAAACCTGGGAGGCTCTGGCCTGCACAGGAGCATTTATTCCCAGTCCCAACAGCAGTATCACTACCCGGCCTCCTCCCAGGGCAGCTGCATGGAGATCCAGGAGCTGGCCTCCAAGAGGGTGGACATCCAGAAGAAACGGTTTTACCTGGATGTGAAACAGAGCTCCCGCGGCCGCTTCCTGAAGATCGCCGAAGTCTGGATAGGAAGAGGCCGGCAGGACAACATCAGGAAAAGCAAGCTGACCCTCTCCCTGTCCGTGGCTGCCGAGCTGAAGGACTGCCTGGGGGACTTCATCGAGCACTACGCCCACCTGGGCCTGAAGGGCGGCCACCGGGTGCACGACCACAGCAATGACAAGGAGCACCATCCCCGGAGGCGGCAGCAGCACCCGCCGCCCTCGCCCCCGGTGTCCGTGGGCTCCGAAGAGCCCCCTCACAGCGTCCTCAAAACGGAGTACATCGAGAGGGACAACAGGAAGTACTACCTGGACCTGAAGGAGAACCAGCGCGGGCGCTTCTTGCGGATTAGGCAAACCATGAGCAGGGGACCTGGCATGATGGGCTACTTTGGCCACAGCTTGGGACAGGAGCAGACGATCGTCCTCCCGGCGCAGGGGATGATCGAGTTCAGGGATGCTTTGGTCCAGCTGATCGAAGAGTACGGCGAGGGGGACATAGAGGACCGCCGGGGGGGAGGCGATGAGCCCCCGGAGCTCCCCGAGGGCACCTCCTTCCGAGTGGACAACAAGCGCTTCTACTTCGACGTGGGATCCAACAGGTACGGCATTTTCCTGAAGGTAAGTGAGGTGAGGCCGCCCTACCGTAACACCATCACAGTTCCCTACAAAGCGTGGACACGTTTCGGGGAAAATTTTATCAAGTACGAAGAAGAGATGAGGAGAATTTACAACAGCCATAAAGAAAAAAGAATGGATGCCAGAGGGGACAGTGGTGAAGAGCAAGAGGGGCTGGAATAGAGTGCATTGGACAATTAACGAAAAAAAACAAGCAGAAATTGGTGAGAGGGACTGACCTATGGTAATTCCAAGTTGCCCCAAGTTTTTTGTAAAGCCCTTTTCTGGGAGTTCCTGCTAACCCCAGTACGTAATGTTATAGTAGTCTGGTTATCACGTTAAATTACGCCCAAAACATCTCCGTATGTCTTAGGAAAGGACCAACCTCCCGAGTCCGTATGAGTCAGCTGCTTCGAGTGTTGAAGACTATGGAAGTTTGTGTATCAGCACAAACAAAATCCGGCACTCTGACCTTTAAATAGTCTAGATAAGGCTTGTGTTGCACTTAAACATGATACAAAAGTATCCCCACCCCAAAACCTTACAATGAAATGTATCACTTTCTGCTTATCACGGGTTTTCCTGGACTGGCTTCTGCCCGTACTTGGTCCTGAGGCTGAGCAGTGTCACTGTAGGGCATTCACGGCCAAAATCAAATCCACGTGAATTGCTGGGCTGTGTGACGAGGGAAAGAGGTTTTAAAATTGGCACCTGCTGGTTATTGGGTGGGAAACAACAGTCTGTGTGGGTGAAACCTCAATAACCAGTCAGACCTTGGTCACGTGCTGGTGAAGGGCAGAAGATTTGTTGCTCATTCCATAGTTTTGTGCTGACTGGATAACCTGAGTCTCCCAGGATAGCAGAGCTCTGCTCAAGTGCTAAACCTTCTGAATTAGTGGCAATGAACAATAACCCACTCCTCATCTCTGTGTTCTGCCTGTGCAAGGCTGGTGATTTTTCTTTTTTTTTTTTTTTAAATTATTTGTGATGCATTTTGTCCAAAATTTCAGAAGGTATTTTTGTACGAGGTGTGTTATGGGCTCCAGCAGGCAACTGTGGAGTGGGTGTGGGGAGGTGGAGGGAATGCTTCTCTCTCAAGCGTGAGATTGATGTGATCGGGATGTTACCTGCGGCAGGAAAACACCCTGGGCGTGAGACAGACCTCTGGGGGGTTTGGTGCACCACTGGATTCGTAGGCAAAGGCGTCTCTCTCATACTCGCCCATGGCGCATTTTGGAAGCCGTGGTGGACACCGTGTGGGGTTTTCTGTTGTGTTGGTTTTCCAGGTGTTGTCGTTAGGAGATGATATCCATGCCCTGCCATCACCCCCCTTCCCACCTGCTTGGAGCTGGAGCTGTCACTGAGCAGTTCCAGTCCAGTGTCGGTGTCCTCCCGCTGGAGCCTCGGTGACGTCAGTTTTACATCTCACGATATCAATTCTCTGCCTGGAGGGAAAATGGGTGCAATTACCTGGTTGGGAGGTTGATGAAAGATTTTGTTGTTTCTTAAAACGTGAATATTTATAACATAAGGGGCTTGTCCACCATTTGGGCGACCAGCTCCTTCCCCTGGAACCAGCGGGAGTTTGACTGAGCTCCAGGTACTTCCAGTAGTGTGCTGCTCGCCTTTAAGCTTGTTTGAAATAGGCATTGCCATGTCTAATGAGGTATTTATAATCGTTCAGATCGTTTAATTACAGAGTGGCCAAGTGTGCATGTGGGACCAGCTATTTTTCCATGCAACCATTACATGTTTTAGTTTTTAGTCTTTTCAGAAACTTATTTATCTCCAACCAGGCCGTTCACTGCTCCGAGTCTGGACCCACCTGCACGGCCACACTCAATCCGAATGCTGTTGCCTGTTAACGTCATAACGAGAAAGGTTGGGGAGGCAGGGTTGGGAACCAAGAGGATAATCTGGACTTTAGTTTGGGTACTAAAACTGGTCGATCTGTTTTAACTTAAAAAAAAAAAAAAATTAAAAAAAGAAAAAAAAAATAAAAGCTTGCACCAAAGTCACCAAAGAACCTTTAGGAAAATGTTACGGTTGTGACAAGAAGTAAGAAAGTTAATTTCACTGTTTTAGGTGATTCCCCCTTTAAAACTACATATAGCAGTTACAGCAACCAAGCCTTTGGCTTAGTGTCAAAAACTCCCATCCCTTTCTCCATAGATTTCTCTTCCAGGTCCCTTTTCAAACCTGGAGGAGATGTTTTCGCTCCATCACTTTAACCGCCCGCAGACCATGATGAATCAGCGGGAGTTGTGTGGGGTGCTGGTTCATCGTCGCTCTCATGGCTTTGGTCCTAATGGTTTTAACAGGTCAATTAAAACAAAACAAAACAAAACACAAACCCCAACATTAAAATAACTCTCCATCCTGTCATTGGTGTGAAACCAGAATTTAGTGAATGAGTCGTTAGCGTATCGCTGACTGCTGCTGCCCGTCACAGTGCCTGAGGTAAAAAATTCCCTTCTAGTCCAACAAGCCGGAGCTATGAATGTACAAACTTTTTACGCTCTCCTTCCCGTTTCTACGTGGCTCGACATCTCCCCATCCCTGCCTACCTTTGCCTCAAGGGATCGTAAAAGCTCCTGCGTTGGAATTAGCCCGAGTGACCACGTGTGTTGTAAGTGATCATGCCTTCCCTGTGTTCCTGTAGTGTTGGTGAGGAAATTACTCGTCATTGGAAAGGGATGTTTTCTTCACCGTTCCAAAAGGAAAAAAGGATGCAAAATGGCTTTCCTTATAGCTGCCTGTCTTTTAAAAACCCCTTTATCTTTTGTTGGTTAATTGGCCTTCTGATGCCATTATTTTGTTGTAAATGTCACCCAGGAATCCAGCGTCTGCTGGCTACTGGGCGGGGCTCGGTTCTGGCACGCAGGTATCCCGTAAGATCCACTGATGCATTTACTCCCCTGGCACGGGGTGCACCTTAGTATCCAAACCTGGATCGGGATCTTCACGTTCACTACCGATCACCCGTGGGCAGACCAGTAGCTGTGGGTCTCCACCGCGATGGAAAGCGCTGGTGTCTTTGCAGATGTTGGGTTGGAGAGTAACGGATTTCCACGTGATGGGAAGCACTGCTGTTTGCAGATGTTGGGTTGGAGGGTAATATGGATGCACTCCAAGTGCAGCAATGCAGTTCTTGAACGGTGAGATATGGAAACGGGTTCCTTTGTGTTTTTGGCAGCGTGTCTCCAGCTTCCGAGTGCGGTGCCGGCGCGGGCTGCTGGTGTGCAGGAGGGCCCAGCGAGGTGCTCGGGAGCACTGGATCCCTGATGCGTTTTAAATGTTCGTTCCCAACACCCTGAAACTGCCATGTCCCTTAAACTTGAGAAAACACAAGCTTATTTGCACTAGAAAGAACGGCCAAAAACAATCCTTAGGAGGACAGGGTGAAGAGCACCGGTCTGAACCTCTTTTTCTCATGAGAGAATTTCCTATTCAAGCCCTCACCTCTGTTTCAAAATTGTATGGTCCCGGCAGAAAGTCTGTCAGTTGAATGATTAAATCCTAATGCACTTTATATTGTGTAAATAATATTAGGAGCACATTTCTGCTCCCGCTCTGGTAAGGGGATGCTTTGGTAACGTAGTATAATGCTGAGAGAAGCCGTCTCCTGCATGCACGTGTCTGTTGGAGACCTGTTGCACCTGCTTGGTCCAGCTCCGCTCGTATGTTAGAGGAGGACAGGCACTGTATTGAGGATCCTCTCAAGCCACCCCGGGGTGGGATGATTTGGTTTTTTAGGTGGCAACGTGCAGAGCTGCTGAGCATCCTCAGCTCTGCCGTCACGGCGGCTCCTTGCCCCTTCTGCAGATCGGGCCCCCTGTGTTGCTGTCGAGGCTTAAAACCGGGCTTTTCACGTGTAGTCTTGACAAAGCCAAGTCCAGCAGCTCCCTCGTTCTTGGCTTTCCCCACAGAAGGTGGGGCGGTCCCAAAAAAGCTTATCCCAGGTGGAAGGGGCCGCGGGGGCTTTTCCTTGCCTTGCAGCTGGAGGGCTGTTTTGTTGAGTCCAGCCCATCGAGCCGGCTTCCTTGGGAAAGTACAGAGCTATGGAAGGGTTGGGAAGCGTTTTGCACTGGTGTGGTGAGGGCGGCCCGCTGGGTGCTCCGAGGGGATGGCAGAGGCCACCCTCGGGGGTTCCTGGCGTGGAGCCTGGACGATGGGCTTTACCCAGCGAGAAGCTGCAGCGGTTATTGGTATCTACTCGTCGTCGTAAGTGTTTCTTATCTGTATCCAATATATACCAATCCATATCCACATATAGCATTACTATATTTATGTGACTATATTGTAGCCTGTAGTAGCTCGTAGCAAAATAATCTTATTTATCTGAAGTGTGCAGTCTGAGGAGGGGACGTCTGCTCCTGCCGCCGGTCTGGATAAACATGTTAGTTCACCCAGAGCTGGTTGGGAGCTCTTGGTCACGGCCCTGGTGAGCATCCCTTAGGTTTTCACAAAGGCTGAAAGGGAAAACACAGTTAAAAGGAGGCAAACTCTTCCTTGGAGGTGTCACTGAGGAGCAGTGAGAGCTGTAAGGAAGAAGCAGCTGCAGGTACTCCCGGCCACATCATGTTTCCATGCCATTTTACAAGCCCGGGCTCTGCTAATCTGTACTACCATGTTCATAAAATCCCAAGCAGAAGTGTTAAAATCCCGTCCTTTATACAAAAAAACCCCCAAGCAATTACCAAAATCAATGTCAGCACATTTGTTTCTTCAGCTACAGATGTCATAGTCTGGTAATTGCATCATTTTTTTTTCTTCTCTATGGCCTATTGCAGTGACCTAAACTCCCAGGGAAGGGAGTTGGTGGTGGTTAGGAAGCCTAGTGCTTGCGTGACTTGCAGTCCTGTTATCCAATCCTAGTAATTTTTATAGCAGAAAAAGGTTTATTATTGGTGTATTTTTATTGGGCAGATTTTGCACCAGGTCAAAAATTAGTTAATAAGTGATTTCAGTTCCATGGCATTCCCCCTTTCACTGTACATACAGTAGATATATACAGTTTGTGAAAGAGTTCCTAAAGAGAATTAGACCTTCTGTTTAATTTTCTACGCTGCTTCCTCCAAAATTAAATTGCCCTTTATTTGTAATTACTTAATGTGTTGTGATGTTTAAAATTCACTTTTCCCCTCCTACCCCTCCATTCCTTTCAAGTAAAGATTGTGTTTGAAAAGAAGAGTTTATTCAAGTGAGAGTGGAATTAAAGGCTACACCATAAGCTATACCTGAGCAAGGTTGTCACCTCAGAGCCTTTGCCAAAATGGGTTGTTTTGGGGTGATCCAGTCTTGCCTAAAAATGGCTGAATTCTGTCATGGCCGCAGGAAAAAAGCCCCAGCCAGGGGACAAGGTGTTTCTGGGCTCGGGTGCTTTGGAAAAAGCTAAAGCCAGATCTTTTGCTGCTCTGTTTCTCCAAAATCTGCAGAAACTTTCATGGGCTGACTCCAATTTTTCTTCCTAATATTTTGTCAGCCCATGTTCAGTTCCCCACCTGCACCTCCATAAAGGCAACAGTATTCTAAAGCATCGAGGTGAAATAAAATACCAAGAACTCCTGATAGATGACATGGATTAAAAATTGGTTTTCCAGAAATGTCAGGGCATAAATTGAGGTTTTATAAGCCGGATGTCGTTTTGGCATTTCTGTGATGGATGTAATTAGATCCTTCCTTCCACATGCCGAGGGAGGCATCACGCGGAGCCTGAACCTGCAGCCCCGGGGCTCTCTCACGTACATGATCTTCTAGAAAGGTGTAGGTACCTGCTGGTGTTCTCGTGTTTGAATGTGGCTGTGCTCGTACTGGCCTAGCCTCGAGGGGCCTGGCTGCCACCCCAATAAAACCATCATTAACGACTTGCTAATTCATCTTCTTAATTGCTAGGCTACCTCGAAACGCTTGGAGTGGCACATGGAAAATCACTAACTCTGTACAGAGTAGCCACCATAAATTAGAAAAGACACATTCCATCTTTTAGGTGTTCCACACCCACCCTACGTACTAGTATTCAACAGGGCGGGATAATGGCTCCTGCCTCGGCTATGCAGGCAGTCGGATGGATTT
This sequence comes from Pachyramphus minor, assembly GCA_013397135.1. Classification (NCBI taxonomy): domain Eukaryota; kingdom Metazoa; phylum Chordata; class Aves; order Passeriformes; family Tyrannidae; genus Pachyramphus; species Pachyramphus minor. Next base: position 41,672 of record VYXB01000986.1, on the reverse strand, counting down.
CTGAGGCACGGTGGGGGAAATCCATCCTGAAGGCAGAAGTTTGCGTCTGTTCCTTCATCGCGGATCGTTTGCGGCGCGGAGATTAATTGGAGGCAAAGATCGCCCTCGGTGCTGGGTGCTGGCAGCCGGCTAAAGCCGGGGCTCTGTGCCTGGCCCCCCTCAGCACCATGCTGACAGGACACCCATGAGTTCACACGTGGGCACAAATTCACGTGGAGGCGAGGGAGAGAGGAATATTATATACTTAGATATGCACAGTCATTTTTTCCCTGTTTCCAGTAGGTCCTTCCCTTTGAGACGTTAAAACGTTATCTGTTGCCTTTGCCGTTTCCTGTGCCGGGGACGTTCAACGTGCAATAGGAGCAGGGAGGTGGATTTCCCAAGCAATATTAACATACTCTACTAGTAACCTTAAATCTTTACACTGCAAATCGTGTGCAATAGAATCTGCATTTCAAAACAGCAGAGAGTATGTGGGATAAAAGACACGGGCTAACCCCAGGCTCTTACAAGTATTCCCATCTGGTCCTTGTTCGGAGCACATGTTGTTGGCACAGTGCTGAGGGAGAGGGGGAGTAAGAGCTTCCCACCGAGGCAGAGGAACGAAAAGGCAGGAGGAGGTGGAAGGAAGCGAGGACAAGATCCGTGCTCCAGGGAATCACGGAGCATGACGATGGTTTTATCTGTAGTAGGAGGAACGGGCGGCACCGTCAGCACTGGAGTCCCGTGGAGCTGGGGAAGGAGGCAGAGAGCCTGGATGCTCCACTCGGGGACCAGGGTGGTTCTCTTGGGCTGGTTCTCCTTCCTTTTTGGGAACAGTAACACACTCTGCAAGTGTCTAATCTTGCCAACAAACCCATCAGGTCCAAGCGTGTCCGATGGGTGGAGCGTCTGCTTTTCCAGCCTGCTTTTTAAGACTCGAGTGGCTTGGCTCTTATGGAGCTGGGAGGCTTGCCCAGGAGTACCTTGCAGAAGCTCAGGGGAGCACAAAAGTGTTGGTGACCTTTAAGGTTTGCTCACGCTATTCCCAATTTATGGATGCACGCGTGTGCTTTTCACCGGAGCCTTGCTCCGGGAGCCGGCTGAGTGATGGAGTGTTGTGTTATCGATGGGGCAGCTGCTCTTTTCCATTGCAAAGGAAAGGTGTTGGTGAAGGCTGGAGGGGATCAGAGGGAAAGAAAGCGGCTTTCAAGACGCAATTTCCGTGTGCCTGTCTTTGCAAAAGGGGTTGTGTGGGTTGTAACAAGACTCTGCAGATGATCACCACTTGTATTGCCTTTGTTTTCCTGAGCCCCGCTCGGTGTTAACAGCTGTTGAAAGCTGTGCTTTGAACCAGTGAAGTGCTGGAATAATTGCAAGGACTCTGGAAAAGCTGTCAGTATCTCAAGCTGGGCCTTGTCATAATGGAGACGGGACCACTTTGGCTTTATCCTGCCTATGCCTATGCTCCCCACCGCTAAAACGGGGTGAATGATACCTCCCTACCTCAAAGGGGTGCGACAAAGAGGAGTTTGTTTGGCGTCAGAGTTTTTGTGGCGATCAGATACTGACCAATACTGATGATAACCGAGGGCAAAAAAGGGAGAAATTTGGTGTGAAATGGAGCGTTTGGAAGGTTTGGAACACACCTGCCTCCAAACTTAAATTTGCAAGGGTGCCTCTAATGGTGCGTTTCAGGGCCCACAGAGCAGAAAGCATCCATATTTTTCCCAGGTTGAACAACCTGGCAAAAATCTGCTCTTTCAAATCTCCCATGATGAATATTCCCAGCCTTCCTCCCCAAGCTGTTTCCCCCTGCTTCCTCTCAGATATTTTTCATGCTGTCCAGTCCATGTGTCCCTTCCTTCCATCTCGTTTTGTTGCTTTTTGCCTTTACAGGCGGTGCTCTCCAGAGGAGATACGGAAACAGTTTATTTTCTTCCCTGCTGCAGCTTTTACAGATAATTAAAAGCTGTTGTCAGGTCTCTTCTGCACCCTTTCCTAAGGAAATACAAAGCCTTCCACCAAGGGTAATTTTTAGCCCTCATCACGTTCTTGCTGCTTTCTGATGAGTCCATTTAAACACAAATGGAAGGAAAGCATCAAGTGACAATATAAGCTCCCTGTGCCAACATGTTTGGAAATACAGGTTTTCCCTTGCATTCCTAACTCTCCAAGGATTGTGTGTTCTTATTATAGAAATAGTCACAGAAATATTTGCATGAACTTCTCCTTACTAACATTTTTATTGCAAGGAGATCTGAGAGTTTTGTGTAGGTCTAACTAGAGAGAATTTACTCCAGGTTCTCACTCCGCTCTGTCTCCACTCAATATGTATATCCCAGCGCCTTCCAGAAGGGCATTTAAGCATATGACCAACATCTGTCAAGCAGCTACTCCTTCCCTCCTTTTCCTGGGGAAAAGACTGAATGTGCCAATTCAGCCCTGGTATTTTTAACATAAATTAATTATCCCTGCTGTTCCATGTTAGCGCTGTAAAGGGTGAGCTGGAGCACGCTGTGTGCTGGCAGCAGCACACCCCAGCAGCTTCCCAGCATGGGAGCAAACCAGGGAGTAAAGCCTGGCCTTGGCATGGCTCCCACCTCTTCCCTCAGCAACCGGTGTTGAACAGGAGCTATTTTGTCTCTGCAAGTTCCCCTTGGACCTGTTGCTGCTTTGCAAATTGTCACTTGTGCTTGGAGCATGGAGGAGTTTCCTGTGCTGCTGCCTGGTTGGGAAGTACCCGGTATTAAAAAGAGTCTCTCCTCCGGGAAGCTGACAGGGGGAAACTAAGGCCAGAGACCTTATGTACAAGCAGAGAGGTGATGGAGCAGTGCTCTGGGGTAAATGAAACTCACTGTGCAGCCAACAGATGTATTTCTGTTTGGGTTGCCTCCACAATAGCTGCTTTTTCTTTCCTTCCAGATGTTTGAACACTCCCAAGATCTCCATAGCGCTGCTCAGAACAGATATTTGCGAGGGAACTGAGCTGCCTCCAAGGACAGTCTCTTTGCTGAGACTCCAGTGAACACTGCAAAGTGTTTGGAAAGTGGAGCATTGGGCTGGTGGCACTTTTGACAGCGTTTTTCCCAAGTAGATGTCACAGCAGGGACGAGCAGAGGCCACTGACAGCCAAGTGCAGAGGGCAAGGATTTGATTCTCAGTTCTTGGCAGTGGGACTTACCCTAGGTCCAACAACTCAGTTGCTGTGCACACCTCTGTAGTAAGTGATGAAGTTTTTTAATTTGAGCATTCTTAATAATACCCCCATCCTGGTAAAATTAGGGAAAGATTTTTTTGGCTCAGATGTTTTACTTGTAAGCTGAGAATAGGCACGGTGTTTCACAAGGTGAACCAAACCTCTGCGCCTCTTACCTCAGAGCGTATCCTTTCAAAGTGGCATTTTATTTCTTGCTCCATCTGGTTGCAAAACATCAAGGTCACTAAAGCAGAAACCCCTGTGGGTGTTTATATGGCTCAGTGCATAGGGACATTTTCCTCTCACTTTGCTAGCAGGGCCCAGTCCTGGTTGTGCTTTTCTTTTTCCCATTTGGACCACCAAGAGTATTTATCAGTCGTATTCATGTCTTGTGGATGACCTGGTTTAAGAGCCCTAAATTTGTTTTTCTTCTTGGAAGTTCAGCACCTTTTTTAAAGCCTTGCTTGTGAATCCCTCTGGAAATTTTGTGCAAAACCCAAATGTGCCTCGGTTCCCTCCTTCCCCATACAGTTGCCAACTGCTGCAGCCGATGTAGGACAAAAAGATGTGGAGCTGGTTATATTTTTCCCAGGCAGTTGTTTTCCTCTGTGTCTGTTTTGATATGATTTGGCCTTAACCATTCCAGGGATGCTGTTCTGCAGCTCTCACCTGCTTCTGCAGCCCTTGCAAGGACGGCGGGTCTCTGGACAGTGTTAACTCTAGGCTGGGACAGGTTCTTGGGGTGATGCTGCAGGAAAGGGGGAGTTATTTAACCATTCCCTCCATGATGGTTCCCATGTGTAGTAGGGAACCAGTTACCTGGGGCAGATTTGATCATGTGCTGCTTCCTCCGAGCAGCCAGCACGCACCATGTCGCTTGTAGACAGTGTCTGACAGCTTCCCCAGGGATGAGCTTTGCTGCATCTGCTGCAAGTGTTGCTCTGAGCTGATACTCTTCCTTCTCACCACAGCTCCATGCAGTGCCTGGATCCTTTGTTACGTGTAACCTTAATTTTGTTTCTCTGAACGTTGCCAGGATTTTGTCCTCCCCTGGACGTTTAAATGGGGCACAGAGCAATTAGAGTCACTTTTCTCTGCGTGTGTAACAGCAGGGTGCTTCCATATCAGTTTGGGAATCGACCCGGGGGTTTGATGTGGGTTACTAAATTCAGGCCCGTGGGATGAGCATGCCCACAGCAAAGTGGGTATGAAGATGTGAGATAAGAGCTGTGCCTCTGCCAAGCTCCTGTCTACTCTCTTACAGTCCTGTACTGACTCTGGTTGCTGCAGTGGGAGCCACCAAGACCAGAGCCTGCCCGTGGCACCTGGGTCAAAGTGGCAGCAGAGACCTGAGCCAGGTAAGGGACCAACACCCACAAGTATTGTGTGCCACAGTATAACTCAAAGGGAAGGCATCCACAGCTTCATCCTGGAGGCTGCAGCAGCCCAGTTATTTCATCCTTCCTTTTCTGCCTCGTGGGACTTTTAGCTCTTGCCTGGTGCATCCGCTCTGGAGAGCATATGGACATGTCTGTCCGGGGATCGGCGTGTGCCAGCACACAGTCTGCACGTAATCCTGCTGCATCCATAACAGCATTTATTGCTTATGTCAGCACAGCCATCCCTCAGCGCTGCCAGGGGTAACCCTTTGAGGTAACAAGTGATAAGTTCCTTCTAGCTGTCTTATTAAAAAAAGAATTTAAAAAAAAAAAGATAGAGGGAGGTGCTGGAACATTTTCACGGTTGCTGCCAGCTTTTAACTGTGGGTTACCTTGGTGAAGGCATATTACAGAGACTTTTCTTTTAAGAAGAGCTTAAAAGTGTCTGTTTGGCAGTGCGTGCTTTGTGCTGGTATGTGTGACACTGCAAGAAAACCCCCAACCCAGAGCATGAGGCAGAGGTGTTGCCCACTTGCTCCTCTCTGCAGCACCAAACTGCAGTTTAACCTGTTGCTTTTCTCACCTCTTTCCTGCTCTTAGGAGACACCCTCTAAAGCTGGGATAACCTCCCCAAAGCTCCCTTCTCAGGCTCCATATAGAGGGAAGTTCATCCTCCTAGTCTACACTGCAGCCCTTGAGCTGTTGCAATAAGCCTTTGAGGTGCTCTCTCAAAACCCATACTGGTCTCTTCCCCTCAGCAAGGCTGAAGATTCTGTGCAAAACAGAACAAGCAAGAGGCCAAGTCATGGGGAGATTTCACTTGTCTCAGCCTAAACACCAGCCTCCTCCAGGCTTTCAATCTTCCAAGAGCTTCCCACCTTTCTAGCCAAGTGGTTTGTTTGCTAGAAGAAGAAAAATTGGTAGTTTTGTGCTAGCAGTAGCTGGAGTCCTCTTTCACTAGCGAAGGCACTTTCTCCTTTGAATTTTGTTTGAATGCAGAAACTATTGTGAAATGAGAGCTGTAATATTGGGAAAGGAGAGATCAGAGCACTCCTCTGGATAGGATTTGATGCAATTTGAAGCTGCTTGTGGAAGATTGGCTGGAAGGTAAACTGATTTGGGCTAAAAAAGCTGGTGCTGTTAAACTGCATAAGTGACTCTTTAGTGGATGGTCCAAAATAGCTTTTTTATGGCCTCTGACCTCTAGAAAAGATAACTGGATTTTTGATCCTAGATTGAAGGGGCAATTTCTGCTGGAAGAAACTTGTGTTCTTTAGAAACCAACTCAGGCTGGCATTTACTGTCAAAAACATTGCATGGAAACAGACAGAAAACAAACCAAAAATCACACATGTGAGTCAAGCCCAGGCGAGCCTTGCAGTATCCCTGAATCTGGGATAGATCCCGGTTGTGATCCACCTTTCTGCCTTCATGGCCACGAACATTTCCCGTAGACACCTGCGTGGGTGTGATTAGACAGGAGCTCCTGTTTTTGCAGCACCCTGCTTTGCACCTGGGCTCGATCCATTGGCTGTAGAGGTGTTGTTCCCCCCAAGGAAAAGCTGTCCCCTCCGACATCCCTGTGTTGTGTCAGAGCCCCGGCGCCCGTACCAGGTGGGACACGCTGAGGTGGGCTTTGAGTTGGTTTCCAGAGCAGTGCTTGGTCACCAGCTGTTGTCTAGGACGCTGTGGCTTTTNAAAAAAAAAAAAAAAGCTTTCTCGTTGAATTTCAAGTCAGGGGCCTGTTTTCTGCCAAGCTACCCCCCGCCGTTTCAAATGTATTTTATTCTCCTTTTCTTTGCGCTGGTCCCGTTACGCTCCGCTCAACAGCTGCTGCATTTAATCCCAGAAGCTGCAGTTGGTAGGGAGCAAAGTCATCTCCATATAACCTCTCTCTTACTCATAAGTGTGCATTATGAAGCTTAACCGATGGTAATAAAATGTTTTGCTTTCAGCATGCTGTCCCTGTGGTCCAATGTTCCCGTCTTCAGGCTCCATCATTACAGCAGGGCGATGTATCGGAGCTGTTCTGCTGCTCCCCATGAACGTGCCTGGTAATGCTGGACATGGGCATCTTGGATTTGTGTGGATACCCAGCGAGGAGAGATGGAGAACGTGGGGCAAAGCCCTTTCCGTGGGTAGCGAGCTGGCAGTGTTGGCATTCCCGGGTGGAAGCAGCTCTTTGAGGAATACTGTATCTTGGCAGTCAAGGAAAAAGGCACTCAGGGTCTTGCCTGGCTGTGGCCCAAAGTGCAGGTTCCCATCTCTGTGAGATAGTCTGGCAGTGCAATCTGCTGTTAGAGCCTCTTCAGGGACTAGGGCAGGATGTGGGGGAGCAGGAACTGATTGCAGTCCTGCTACTTGGTTGAGTTTTTTTCACCCCTTTCACAGCTACTCTGCAGGTTCATGTTTGGTTTTTTGGTTTATTTCCTGCATACAAACAAAGGGACATTTTCATGTCATCCTGCACAATGGTGGGGAAAAAAGATGCTCCTCATCCATGTTTAGGTAACCATACAAAATGCAGAAATTCTACTTTAGGAATTTCATTTCTGTTTACACACCATTGATGCTTTCATTAACAGCATCTTTTCACATATAAATACTTGGGAGGTCGTAGGATTTTCCTGCTCTAAACCGAAAGCGGGGTTTTCCAAGCAGGGATCTCCAAGCATCATTTCTGTGGTACAGTGGGTTGCATCAGCCCCACAGCTGGTTTCTGTTGGACAGGATGTGGTTTTTCCATATTTGAGGTTTATAGCGTTTGGATTCAAAGTGGAATTTCCCAGGCAGAGCCCCCCCCCACAAGAAGGTATCAGAATATATGGCTTTGTCAGGCAGCGATAACAGCCTTTTTCTGGAGATTGCCATTTTGTAAATAAGCTTCTTCTCGAGCAGCACGGCTCCAGCTACAAAAGATGGATGATTATTTCTTCCTGGAATCGGCCTTCCGCTGCAGGATCTGGTTTTTATTGTGGTAATTAGCATAGAATTAAAAATGGCCCCGCATCTCCAGTTCGCCCTGTAGTTCCTCTGGTACGGAGCGATCCGGGATGATCGCTCGTGATCCCGTTTTCCTCGGGAATAGGCTGTGCCTGGGAATGACTTCATTCACCGCTGAAAATCAGCGCGAGGGTATCCGCAGGCTTCGACGCAGCAAAAGCCTCCGCCTCCAGAAATAAATCATTGCTCCTAATAAACTTTCAAATGAGTTGTTTGGTTGGAGGCTGGAAAAGTTGCCGAGGATATTTAGATAAAAATCCGAAGCGGGGTTTTACAAATGCCTTTAAATTCCAGAGCTGGGGTTGGAGGTGAGGTCACGGGCAAGCAGGCGGCTTTTTCTGCTGAAAAACCTGTAATAGCTTTTCTTCTGAAAAATTTAACAGGGTTGCCAGTCCAGGCAGAGGCAGAATTGTAAGGAGGTGTCAGACATGGCCACTGGTGTGTCCATAGGAGAAACCAAAGCAGCAAAAGCGTGTAAACTTCCTTGTGAGAGCAGCGCAGGAAATTACTGTGCAATTGGACGCGGTGTCCTAGCGTTAGATTTATTAGCCACTTCCAAATCATCTGCCAAAAATCCTTTCAATCGGAAGACAGGAAAGAACATGTTATAAAAAGACCTGGAAAAGGAGTGATTTTGGCACGGGAGTTTCCAGGATGGTGACTGTCTGTGCGAACAGTGTTTGGGTTTGGTCTCAGCGCTGAGGTCAAGTGTTATCCTTAAACCAAATGTTATCCCAGTGCCTACGTGTGGCAAATGGGGAAATGTCTGGCAGGATCGTGGCCACATCCACGCTCTTGTGTACATTCCCAGACCTTGCTGCTTTGGCAACAAGACTGGACATATCATTCCAGCAGTTTCTTTTCTGGATGGTGGGCTGAGATGGTCGTGTTTCCCCGCTCTACACCTCGCTACCCTCCTAACTGTGGGGCACTGCCAATCTACCACTGCACTTCTCCAGCTCCCATGTCTTTTCCAGGCTCCTTTCTTTCTAATTGTATGCCTGCAAAGTTGGATCTACATCCACATCCCCTGTATGCAAGACCCTCCTTTTTGCTTTTTTTAAATCCAGCTCTTTCTGGTGGTAGTGGAAATAAGTGACCTGGCTTTGTAGCTCTCTTTCTGTGTTCCCTGCTACTGGAAAACCATCTCTCCAGTGCTTGGTCTCTGATGAGGAACACATCTACAGCTGTACCTGCAGCATCCCCAGCATATCCTGCCAGCTCCAGCAAGTCGATATATCTGACTTAAAAAGAGCTTTCTCCATAAAAATGATCCATACCCGCCTCAGATGCACCAGATGTTGCACAGCCAGATGTTGCCTTCTACAACCCCTTGGAGATTTGGCAGCGACGCGTGTGGGGCCTGGGGAGCCACTTTGCTATGCTGTGACCTTTTTTTGGGTGCCTGCTGGAATATAGTGAGAACTGAAGGTCTGGTTTCACCCTTTCCACGTGACACTTTTAGGAGAAAACACCCCGTTTTTGCAAGCACTGAGTTGCCAAGGTAAGGGGATGCACTGCTAGAGCATGTCCCAGCTTGCAAGGAGCTGCTTCCAACCCAAGGTGAGGACTGGGACCAGCACAGTCCTTAGCAGGGAGATTTCCTGTCCCCTATTTCCAGCAAGCAGAGCTGTTGCTTTTCCAGCACAAGTGTAAAGGTAGGGTTGGGTTTGCGGCTCATAAAAGAAGCAGATGCCAGCAGCTGGAACAGGCTAAGTGTGTGTTTAATGAGAGAAAGGAGAAGTGTCTGTCGTTCATTGGGACAAATCCTCCTTTTCCAGCCTCTTTCCAGGAGCGTGCTGATCCAAAGTCCTTCTCTGGAGCATTTTCCTTCATGGAAACGAAGCCGGGCTGTTCATTAGTAACGTCAGTGTTTCCCAGACCGCCTTTGTCGTCTTGTTCTTGCATTCATTGTCCTTCGACTGGTAGGGTGGTTATGAGAAAAAAAGCCAGCTTAAAGCATGGTCAGAAAGCTACAATTAACGAAGCAAACCACAGATAAATAGGTAGGTAGGCTAACCTGTAAGATAGGTGTAAAAGGAGGCAGTCTGCCGCGCGGCTCCTCTGTAAACGTGCATGATAAGCGTCGGCGAAGCTTGTTGCAGACACTGGGCAGGGCTGCTTTTGCTAGACTTTTGAGTATCCTAGTTGCAAAGACTCGTAAGTGTTCCAAAAGGCTCATGGTTTTGGAGTGGGGTGTCTGTTTTTCTGTTTTCCGTACGCTGTGACCACTTGCTTTCCGGATGGGTCTGTAGTGGTGGAGTTAATGGAGCTGTTCTTTATAGTAACCTAAAAGGTGTCAGTCGTTTGCTCGTGTGTGTTCACAAGCTGAGCCGTGGCGTTACGCATCCCTCCGCGGTGGTGTGGTTTGAAGCACTTTTGGTGTGGCATGTGCAGTTGCAGTGCTGTTTGTTTTTTAATTTCCCCCCCCGCCCTGGATATCCCCCACCTTTCCCCGTGTTCTCCCCGTGTTTCGGGCACTGAACCAAACCGACGTCGGAACTAGCACTTTAAGTACTAGTAGTCACTTTGCTTCGGACTATATTGAGCACTGCACTTTTGTACGTACTGTTAGCACTGAGTTCTGAACTCTTTTCTTTTCCCCGCCTCTTTTCCCTCTTAGGCGCAGTGTTATTTACGTAGGGGCCATCAGAAGATAATTTTGAGGTGTGTTGGACCGCTGTCCGGTGCCTGACTTCCATTACATATCCGTTAGCGACTTTACCGTAGGGAATTTAACCCATCCAAGCTTATTTTACACAACAGAACAGACACCTGTGTCACTGACGTCCAGGCAGACGTGGTTGCTGTAAACTTCGAGGTCCTCCGGAGACCCGAGCGCGTGGCTTTTAAAAACACCAAAGATACAGGGGAAGTCTCAGAAGGGATCGGGATGGGATTGGAGTTGAGCGGAGCGAGAGGCGTAGGGCAGACGCTCTTGTGTTCGGTACGAGACCCCGGTGAGCCCGTGGGACAGCCCAGTTCAAACCAGTCTGAGACTCTGCTGCCAATAAAGACTGCGCTCAAGCCATTGCAATAAAAGCCATCATTGTGCCTGCACTGAAAGTGCCGTTGGAATTGGTCGTTGTCTTCAACTGCAAAAAGGTATTTTTAAGTAAAAAACACTTAGAGGTGATTTAGAAGATGGAGCATAATAACCCTGGGGTTTGCTGTTGAAGTTGGGAAGCACTATTAGGAGTTAATCGGCTCTCGTGTTCAGAGGCAGTTTGGATGTGCATCGCTATTCCTGTTAAATTCCTGTGATATTTCCGTAAGGAAGGCTGGGGATCAGAGCTCCCTTCCCAACAAGAAATCAGTAGGGTAGAGTTTGTAGCAAACGTAGTGAGAAATATCTAGGATTTGAAATGGGATGGTGATCCCTGGGATGCTGAATAATCCGAATTTTGATGCCCCAAATTATCCACTCTCAACCAACTGGGGGTGTTTTCCTTCTTTAAAAGCCCCGGTGGGTTTTCACAGCAGCAAATAAATCGCGGTGGGTGTGGGAGTGCTACATCTCCTCCACACTGGGGTATCCCCACTTGGGACTGCTGCTCATCCCCTTTGACGAGCCCATAGTCAATCCAAATCCTTCCCTGGCAATCCTCCTTGATGGGAGTTTCTCCCTAGTGAAACTTAATGGATAAACCCTGCCCGTTACGGCACGATCCGTTGGAATGGAGAGAAGGGAATTAGGCCTTCTCCTTCACTGCTAGCAAGGGGCCATGATGGAAATAACCTTCAGCAACAAAAAGAAATAGGTGTGTTGGGTTTTCTTGTTTCAGCTGGTGAAGGGTTTTTCCTAAACAACTCCAGTCTTAGTGGCTGGTTTCTTGGGCTTTTCTTCTTCAATACACCTTTGGGGGTTTGGATATTCAGTGGGAACTGAAAATGGTTTAAAACCACAAATCTTGAGCAACCCCGAGTATTATGCTCTTGCATCCTCTGTCATTGGACTTAAAAATGGAATCCAGATTTTGGTAGTTTTTTTTCTTTCTCACCCCAGCCAAATTATCCCTGCAAATGTAGCTTTAAAGAAACAGCAGCAGGCAATGCTGCTGCTCTATCTGAGCCCCCAAAATTATAGAGCTAAGGGAACAACCTCTTCAGAAAGTACCTCAGTGACTCAGAGCCCACATCCTGGCCGCTGTCATGAGGATATAGGGAAACCCTTTGGAAAATTCACCCCGCAGCAAGTCCACCAGTCTCCTTGAGTCCTTGGAAATTAAGCTCAGGAGACAGGAAAATGTGGAACAGGTCTTTTTGTCTTTATTTTCCCCCTCAGGTGTAGTTTTTTTGCCCCTTGGAGTTGGCATCTTGTCCTTTAGGAAGGTAGAATTAAGCATGGCACACCTGAGGCCTGAATGCAAATCCTAGCACAGCATCTCTCACTTTGGAAGGGCCTTTTAGGTGGGGAAAAAAAGCTCTTGTAGGGATTTTTAGCTGTTTGGGTTTTCAGATAGCTCGTGGGAAGCGCATTGGGACAGCACACAGGTGATGTTTTACTGACTTTTTCTGTTCCTCCAAGAGAGACTTTTGAATTTGCTTTGGTAGCTTAGAGTTTGTTTCCTTGGAAATCTTTTTGGACCCATGAAAATGCCCTTGAAATGAGTCAAGTTTATCAAAATATATTGTGCACACACCCATGCACCAGCCCACGTGTACGTGTATGTCTCCCTGGGTGTGTATACAGATAGAGAAATATATTATTTCCTAAAACATTCCTTTTTTTTTTTTTTTTTTCCTTTTTTGGGTTGGTTTGGTTATTTTATTTGGGTTTGTTTCCCCCCCACCCCTCCAAGATATTAACCAAAAGGTGTTTTAAAAGTCATGGCATGAAAACTCCTAAATGTAAATCTGAGTACCTTGTGATGCTAATTAACAGGTTTTTCCTGAAACTTTATGTGATGCTTAATATTTTCCTTAGGAAGTTTTGTTTAATGTTAGATCATTGTTCTGGAGGATGTTGGTCCTACTGGCATTAAACTAATGGAAATAAAATGCATGTGTTACAAGTGTAGAAACGGTGAAGAATTAAGTGTGAACTTACTGTACGATACTGATTCTGTTTTCAAACAATCTGTTTTGCTGTTCAATAGTTGACATATGGAAATGCCAATGTACTGTAATTTAGCACTTTTCCAATGGACCCTGTTCTCACTATGCCCGAGGGAAGAAGCGGGTCTGGCTCGGGGCTGTCTGAGCTCAGCCCCTGAACCCTTTCTGTGTGTTTTGGCACCAGAACCGGCCGGGTGGAACTTCACTTGGAGGTTTTCTCATCGGTCCAGCAGCTGGCACGAGGCAGAGGGGGGGTGGTTCTCCATTTCCATGGCCAAACCGGGACCATTTTTCAACTTGGTCTGGTGAAAGGCATCCCCGGCCATGGCAGGGGGGTTGGAACTAGACGATCTTTGAGATCCCTTCCAACGCAAACCATCCTGGGATTCTAGGATTCTCTGGTTTGGGTGCAGACCTCGCTGCGGGCGGATGGACTGGTGGCATCACATTCCACCAGTGCATCCCCCCGGGAGCCAGGCTGCCCGAGCTGGGGTGGGACGGACACAGTCCCTGAAATTCAGAGGCAGAAGGGACAACCCACCAGCCACGCCCCTCCAGCCCAAACCCCTCCTTTCCTAGTGTTAACAGGGTGCAAAGTGTTACTTGTCATGTACTGTACTGAAAGGGTTAATTGATCAGTGACTGTATTGTACTGTATGAAAACTCATGAATTGCCTTGTATTGTTTCTAATCGACTGTTCCATGTCTCCCCACCGCCCATTCCCAACCCGCCCCCCCCACGTTTTCCAAAGGATGCATGTTCTCAGTTAGGTCCTCCAAACTCTCTGGTGCTAAACTCTTCCGTATCCGATGGTGCTTCTGTGGACACTAACTGACCACATGCTGATCCGGAGCTTGAAGTTCACCACGTCTTTCTTGTCTGTTTGTATGAAGTCACACACTCACACACACACTCCTACACACACACGAGGAAAATTAAGGATAAACTTGAATTTGTTTCAAAGCCTCATTGACAATCTAATGTTTTCTATGTCTGCTTTTATTTGGGATGGCTTTTCTAGAAAGCAGCGCGCCAGCACCTTCGCTCCGGGAGGGGATTTCATCCCGTTCACTCCTCTGGCATCTGAGGTGAGCTGCTCCCTCGCTGGCTTTTCAGGCTCAAAGGAGGTTGATCCATCAGGAGCCAGCGAGGAAGAGGAGATGCAGGTGCCTTCAAAGGTGCCCAACCCTAAAACACAGCCGGGATGCCCGGGACTGCCCCATCCGTATGTAGGTAGGTGGGCACTGAGAGCCTTGGAGGGAATGAACCTATCCCTTGCTTTGTGGCAAAAATTGGCTTTTAAGGAGAATGGAGGCAGAAAATTGGGGTCCCAGAGGCACCTCCATCTCCTCCTGTCATCACTCATCTCTGCTGGCCTCCTGAGACTTGAGGTTTTGCAGGTGACACTCACCTCGGATGGCGTGAACGGGGCCATCCCCTCCCAACCCCCCCGCCCCGACGCGAGCTGCTTTTTGGACAAAAGAAAACCTGACTATATTTTATATCGATTTGAAAACAAAGTCTGATATTTACCCCTGTTCTCAACTGAATTTGCATATTGTTGTTTGCCACGATACTTGTTCTGTCTTCAAATAAATTTGCTTACTTGTGTAGTCTTAACTGTCTGCTCGGATTCTTACACTCGGATTTATCCCTGCTCTGAGGTCCCTGCACTGTGGCTCTCCTTTGGATGCCTCCCATGGAGGAGAGAAGGAAATCTGCCTGGGAGGAGGAATCATTTCAGGCTGTAAATGTTTCTCTCTCCGTTATCTCGCATTCATCTCCCTGGGGCTTTTCAATTTGACGCCCTTTTTTCCCCCGGTCTTCCATCATCAGATCCTTCTATCCGGGTGAGTGCGTGGCTTCAGCCTGCTTAATTTAAGAGATTGAATTTTTTTGTGGGTGAGGCATTTCCGACGGCAGCGTTTTGCCTCTGGGAATGGAGGGATTTATGGCTGCGAGCGGCCGAAAGCTCTGGGCATCGGCGTCGGCATCCAGCGCCGGCTCTTCCTGCACATTGCATTAGCAAGGAGTTGGCATCAGTCACCGGAGACGTCTCGGCGGAAGGCAGTGCCCTCAAACGGCTGGAAAACTGATTTGCACATGCGTTTCCAGGGAAGTAATCAAATCAGCCAGCAGGTTCAATAAAAGGAGTAAGCAAATATTCCAGATTTGCCTGCGTTTGCGAACAAAACCTGTTGCAAGACTCGCAGGTTTTGAGGTTCCTCCCCCTCCCCCCAAAAGAAGCTATTTTGGGATGAAAATTGTTGCAGGCTGCTGCAGGAGGACATTTTATATTCCCTAAAAGACGTAGCTGTATGTGAGAGGAACATTTCAGGGGGATCCATGCTAGGGCTTGTGCTGTCACCCTCCTTCCTTTCAGAAACCATCCCTGTGCATATACTAGGGCCACAGAGTCCATTTATCCCCCTTTTGCTGGCACTGTCCCCCCTCTTTTCCTCTTTCCTCCCCTCTGACCTCTCTCCAGCTTTTTTCCCCAGTTTGTCAAGGTTTTGTAGATGTTTCCTGCCCTGCCCATGGTGATGGATGCCAGCAAAGGAAGGAGGGACAGAGATGAATCCTGTGGGAAGATGCTGGGAACAAGAAGCCAGGCTTCATGGAGGGACCTGCCAGGTATGTCTGCAAACCATCCTCAGCCAAAATGTGGTGTCTGCATCCCAAAATGTGTTTTAGGGATCCCCATCCTTGTGTCCCTTGGTACCCCTGCACGCTCCCAGGACGTCAGGTGCCCTTTTTGGGGCCACCCGGAGCAGCTTCCCCTGGATTTGTGCACCCTCAACTGCTGGCAGAAGGAAAAACTTTACGGATTTACTTTATTTATTCACTGTGGGGTGGGGTTTTTTTCCTCTGTGAAACACAGGAGTACCCTTAGGAATCCAGCATTCTTTGGGGAGCATGGGATAAGCCCAGGCAATGGTGGTGGCTGTGGGTAATTATTTTCTGATTTTGCTTCTCTTGCATTTTGTATCTCACCCTAAAAGGCCAAGTTGCAGTGGAAAAATCACAAAAGGTACCCCACAAGGGGTTTAATGTTACACAACCAGCATTTGTTTATTTTTTCGTGGCCTTTTATGCCACTTTCACCAGCATTGGCGTTTTAGAAGGTTCTAGCACAGAAATGGTGAGGTTTTAGAGAAGGTGGTGGAAAATCAGGACATGAAAAGCTGAAAAGCACGAGGGCTCGGGGGCTGTTGCAGGAGAGATCTCTGTGAAAATTATCCCAAGAGAAGAGAGAAAACCAGCCCATCATCACAAGCAAATCACATTTCTGGACATGGAGGTGGGAGATTGGTGCAGCCTAAAATTCAGAGGCCAGAGCTAGTGGCTCAGGAAGCTGTAGGGGTGGGAGGATTTGTTGTCCACTACCATGCTGGGGGATTCTCCTTATCCCAGGGCCACTCTCTGCTGCAGCATCACAAACATGGGCAATATGGTTAAAAATAATCTTCTGGAAACAAATCAGCAAATAAAACATCCAGAGGTGTGTGGCTGGTTCCTGGCAGGTGTCTTTCCTGGGAACTGGAATGGCAAATGATGGACGTATAGAAGAGTAGCTACAAAATTGTATCTTATGTAAATATATGTTCTTTTTTACTTTGCTAAGTCCCCCAGGCTGTAGCAGTGAATTATTACATCATTGTCACGATATTACTGTTCCATTTTGGTACAGAGGAGACAGTAAAGCATGTGAAAAATTGCGGAAGATAAATGAAGAGCAGCGGGTAGAAATTTGTGCAGGTCTGTCACAATTTAGGGCTGAGGGCGAGATGGATTCAGTACCAGACTGTAAGCAAACATATTAATCTTTATTGCTTATATTCGTTAATCACAAGCTGCATTTGGTACATCATGGTGCGCATGGGTAGTATATCAGGAATATAGCGAAGGGAATTAGTAACACACTTAGTGAAAGGGATTTTCATACATTCCCAAAGCGAACAACTGCCCTGCTGGCAGCGCTTGGCACTCAACACGCACAGCGGGGGCAGAAGCTGGTGATTTTATTCATCCTTTTTCCTTAGAGAGAGCGGAGCGTTTTATCTGTTTTTCCTTGGAACGGCACAGGTCGCGCCAAGGGGTTTGGAAG
>VYXB01000986.1:0-17392 GCA_013397135.1 Pachyramphus minor | reverse complement strand
GAGTCGGGGCAGGGTCCCCCAGCCTGGCCCCGGTGCCCCTGGGGATGATCGCGGTACCTCCGGGGGTGGTCGCGATTCGGGGAGCCGGAGGGAAGGAATCGCCCTTCCGGACCGGGAGCGTTGCGCAAGGATCCGTCTCGTCACGCTGGGGCAGGACTGATCCCAATCCCCCCCTTGTCCACCTGCTTCTTCCCGGCTGTTTCCAAGCCGGTAATGGGGTGCCGATGGATCCCGCGCCTGTGCAGCAGAACTGCAAGGCGGCTAAGCAGAGCCCGCGGGCACGGTGAGCCGGCAACAAACCGAAAAACAAGCTTGTTCCTCAAACAAGTCAGGGGCAGGCTCTAGTTCTATTCTTTAAACACGTTTTGCTGGAAGAATTGTCGTGCTGGGATCAGAAGTGCAGGAAGGGGATGGCAGACACCTTTCTCCCAGCAAATCGCTTTTAAATGATCACTGGAAAAAAACCCCCTGTGTTTGAAGGCTCCACCTTCAATATTCTCTTTCAAGGAAGTGAAGGAAAACAGTCAAACTGCAAGACCTTGAGGCACCCAAGGGAGTTACACCCCTCTTTTGCCAGGAACCCATAACCCCGCCTTTGTTTTCCTGGGCAGAGAGCTGAGATGCAGCACCAGCCTGCTGTGGGATGTTCTCCAGAGCGTTGCCTTTGGAAAACTGAGCCTTAAAACTGAGCTTTGTTCTTATCCTTCCCCCAGGTCAATGTTGGGTGTGTGCCAAAGAAGGTAAGGGTGTTTTGCCACTGCCTCTGGTGGCTTGGGTTGGGTCTGGTGTGGGTGCTTGCCAAATTGCAGGGAGGTGCTGGCACAGGGTGTGGGGAGGAAGGAGCGGGGAGGAAGCAGGGCCTTGGAGCATATTGTGTCCTGTGGGCTGCTCTGGGCAGGTGTGAGGTGTGGGGAAGTGTGTGAGGGGGGATTTCCCAAAATCAAACCGGTCTTCCTGAGCCAACGTGTGGTTTGTGTGGGCAGGTGATGTGGAACACAGCTGTCCATGCGGAGTTTATCCATGATCACGCTGACTACGGCTTCGAAATACCCAGTGTCAAGTTCAGCTGGAGGTAAGAATGGAAAGAGCCAGTTGGAAGTGAGCATCTCCCAGTGAGTATCGCATGGGGAGCCGCCACAGGTCAGCACCGTGGTCCTGTGGCTCACTGTCCACCTGAAAGGGGTCCCTGCCTGCTTTGAGGCTTCCCATGGGTGGATGCAGAGTTGCTTACATGGCTGTAGTTTGGAAAAGAGGCGTGGCACACTGGCTATGGGAAGACAAGGAAGGCATGAAAACCTCAGGTTGGTGGGGAAGGGATCACAGGGGGCTGTTTTATTTTGTGCCATGGATATAACGTACCAAAGGGATGGAGTTCACAGAATCATTTAGGTTGGAAAAAACCTCCAGGATCACCGAGTCCAACCTTTGACCAATCACCACTTTGTGAACTAGATCATGGCAGTAATTGCCGTGTTGTTCTCCCTGAGCTCTTACCTGCTGATGGTGACAGTACTCCCTGCTCTGTTCCAGAACCATCAAGGAGAAGCGTGATGCGTATGTGCGGCGTCTCAACGACATCTATGAGAGCAATCTAAAGAAGGTGAGCTTGGGACGTGTTCGTGCTGTGGGCCGAGTGGGAAAGTGGGCTCTGATGGATTTTAGCCACTTTTCCAGTCTTAATGGGCATCCTCTTTTCCAAATGTGGGAGCCCTGGCTCCGTTAGCTGTCTCCTACGTCCCGTCCTTCTGTTAATCCCGTACCTTTTACCCCCCACCAAAGGCCCACATCGACATCATTCGGGGCTATGGCAAGTTCACTGCTGATCCTGAGCCAACCATTGAAGTGGATGGGAAAAAGTACACGGCCCCTCACATCCTTATAGCCACGGGGGGGCGCCCGGCTGTCCCTTCCGAGAGCGAAATTCCCGGTGAGCCTGCTGAAATTCCGCGGGAGAGAGGTCTGCCAGAGCAAAGCGTGTGCGGGGAGGGGAAGCGGGACAGGTAAAGGGTGTGAAAGGGGCTCTGCTTTGCAGGTGCCAGCCTGGGGATAACCAGCGACGGCTTCTTCGACCTGGAGGAGCTGCCCAGGTAAAGTGGGGCTCACCCCCCCATGTCCACCAGCTCCAGCTCCGTGTGCCTGGACACGGCATCGACGCTTCTCCGCAGGCGCACCGTTATCGTGGGGGCCGGATACATCGCGGTGGAGATGGTGGGGATCCTTTCCACGCTGGGCTCCAAGTCATCCCTGCTGATCCGCCGGGACAAGGTAATGCCACCCACCGTCTGTTCCCAAGCCATGCTTCCCGCCTGGCAGTCACACCCCAGCCTCCTGGGGTTTTCTGCTCGTCAGCTCCTTGTAAAGAAGGGAGTTGTAAAGTTGGCACAGGAATGATGATGCAGAGGACAGTGGCACTGGGATGGGTGTAAGGGGGGGGGGGCTGGAGGGGCATGTTTTGGCAGCACCAGCCTGCGCGCCTGGAATTTCTGCAGCCCTGTGTGCCACCGCACCCCTTCTCTTGAGCTTTATTTCAAGTCACAACCTGAAAAGAGGATTAAAGGAAAAGAAAATAATGGAAAAGCAAACAGAGAAGTTTAACCACAAGGGCCCCAAACCTCTCATGTCACAGGAGTAGGGAAAGGCTGGCGGAGGGGCTGCCAGGCAGTGCCTTCGCCTGCAGACCCTCATCTGACGGGTTTGGGGGGGTCCCTGCCCAGGTCCTGCGAACCTTCGACTCCATGATCAGCTCAAACTGCACCCAGGAGCTGGAGAACACCGGGGTGGAGGTCTGGAAGCACACACAGGTATGAATGTGTAGAGCAACCCTGTGATTTATCCCATTCCTCCTGGAGAGGCAGGGCTGGGGGAAAGCTGCCATTTTGGATGCTGCCTGATGAGCCACGGTTTTGGTGACATTCCTGGTTTTGCAGCACAGCTGCAAGGCAAGAGCCATCAGCACCTTATTCTCCTGAAGCAGCTCCTGTTATTCGCCCCAGGTCAAGGCTGTCACTAAGTCCACTTGTGGGCTGCTGGATGTGAAGGTGACCTGCTCGGTGCCCGGCCGCAAGCCAACGGAGGGAGTGATCCAGGATGTGGACTGCCTGCTGTGGGCCACGGGGCGGGAGCCCAACACCGAGGAGCTGTGCCTGGACCAAGTGGTGAGGTGGCAGCACGCACCTTCTTTGCTGGTGCGAGGGTGCCCACAGGTCTTCGTGTGTCCCCAGAGCCTGTCACAGGATGGTGCTCCCACCACTCACCGCCCCCACTCCACCAGCACGGTTCCACCCATGGCCATGGCTTTTCCCATCCCTCCTGGAGCACCGTCCAATGTAGCTGCTGTTTCCCACGGCAGGGCGTGCAGGTGGACGCCCGGGGCCACGTGGTGGTGGACGAGTACCAGAACACCAGCAGGAGAGGGGTCTATGCCATCGGGGACGTCTGTGGGAGAGCCCTCCTCACCCCAGGTACTGCGGCCGTGCCCCCCTCCCCTCCACAGCCCCTCAGTGCCACGCCGTGGCTCAGGCTCGCTGTCTCTCCCTGCAAGTGGCCATTGCAGCTGGCAGGAAGCTGGCCCACAGGCTCTTCGAGGGCCAGCAGGAATCCCGGCTGGACTACAGTAACATTCCCACCGTGGTCTTCAGCCACCCGCCCATCGGAACCGTGGGACTCACCGAAGGTGGGGACAGACAGGGTGTGGGGGAAGGGGGGGGTGAAGGGGATGCTGTGGCTCAGAGCTGCTGCTCTGATGCTCGAGGAGTGGGGTTTGATCTCTGGCAAGTGGGTCTGAGCCTTGAAAAATGGGCTTGAGTCCCTCTTCATAAATGTACACGCTGTGTTTTCTGCTGCAGAGGAAGCCGTGGCTGCACACGGGAAGGAGAACGTGAAGATCTACAGCACGTCCTTCACCCCCTTGTACCATGCTGTCACCCAGAGGAAGGTGAAGTGCCTCATGAAGCTGGTGTGTGTTGGCAAGGAGGAGAAGGTGAGTGGAGGGGACCAGGGAGGAACAGCTGGGGGATGGTTTGCACCAGAGCTGGCTGTCCTCTTGTCCCTGTGCAGTCAGCTCTGACCTGCTCACACCCCAGGCCTGGGGTCAGAGTTCAAGCCTGGATTTTGGCAGTGCTGGGTCCCACCTGGCCCTCTCCCTTCTTCCCCGAAGGTGGTGGGATTGCACATGCAAGGGATGGGCTGCGACGAAATCCTGCAGGGCTTTGCCGTGGCCATCAAAATGGGGGCCACCAAGGCCGACCTGGACAACACCGTCGCCATCCACCCCACTTCTGCCGAAGAGCTGGTGACACTGCGCTGAGCTGGCGGGCACAGGCACCCCCAGGGGTGGCAGCTGCAGCTGGGAACAATATTTTAGGTGTTTTAAAAAGTGCCTTAATGCCAGGTGAGTGCCTGGTGAACATCCCTGCAAAGTTGGTGTGGCGTCTTCTGGAGTGAGAAATAAATACAGTGATGCTGGCGAGTCTCTGCCTTTTGCTCTGTTTTTGCCTTGTCTCCAGAGGTGGCACAGTGCCCCGATGTGGTTTGGGGGAAGGCTGGCAGCAGCCAGGCTCCTCCTCTACCATCCCTGAACCCAGGGCTGTGCAGGGAGCAGCAGAGCAGGGCTGGACAGATCAGTCCACAGGGACGTGTGGGTGCCGGGGTATCCTGGGTGGGCTCCCTTCTGCTGTCACTCCTTTTAGAGCCATGGCCCCACCCAGACCCCACCCCTCACCCCTGTCACTCCTCAGTCCCCACCCCTCACCCCACCCACTCCTTTTATCCTATAAACCCAAGATTTAAATAAGACCCCCACAAAAATCCTCTCCTGAGTGCAGAGGATTTCCGTATCCTTGTTATTTTCTCTGCATTTCATCCCAGATATTCTGGGACTAAGGAAGGCACTTGGCTGTCTCTGCTGCCCCTGGCACAGCACAGCTCCTGGGAAAACCCAAGTGAAGGAGGGACAGAAAAGCGGGGGAGAGGGGAAATCATGGTCCTGGCTGGGCAGTGCCTGCACCAGCAGCATTTCCACTTCTTCCATTGATCACCTTTGGAGCACAGGGAACATCAAGCTTTGGCCTGGTTTGGCATTACCTGTCCGTGTGTGCAGGGAGAGGGAACTGCAGAACTCCTGGAATTAGCATGCTGGGAAGCCCAGTTCTACTGACTGGGTGTCACCCAGATAATCTTTACAAGCATAAAACATACATTATATCATGGACAAATGCATTTATAGCACAGAAGGACACATCCAGCCAAGGTGACCAGCCCATGGAAGCCAAACTGCTGACAACCCAACTTAAAATCAGATATTTGCACATTTCATTGTCCAGAAACTCCAACTCTCTTGGGCAACTCTTGCTTAAATGCTTACCTGTTGGAAGAGGTCAATTAACAACCAGATTACTGAACTTAGGGAAAATGAACCAGCATTCCCTAAACACCTCCACAACTTCCTTATCCACCTGCAGTCAGGGGCCAGTGGGCAACAGCCTGTCCTGAACGGGCTCAGAGATGGGCCTCAAAGAATGGTGTAAAGTGCATTACTCCCCAGGTTTGAAGGACTCTGGCATTATCCCGTGTTCATGAGTGGGACACAGACCCCAGAGCCCACAGGAACTCCAGCCAGCTGCAGGCACATGTTATTCCTACCAAGCTTTTGGGGGTGCAGGTGAAGGTCCCCCTTCACAGTCCAGCAGTGGGACTCGTCCCTGCTGCAGGGGTGGGGGACAATCCTTGTCCTTGTTGGAGCCAATTCCCTTGTCACAGCCCACTTTCTGCAGAAAAATGGCAAAGATTGGATATTAGGAGGGAATTCTTCCCTGTGAGGATGGGGAGGTCCTGGCACAGGTTGCCCAGAGAAGCTGTGGCTGCCCCATCCCTGGAGGTGTCCAAGGCCAGGTTGGATGGGGCTTGGAGCAACCTGGGATAGTGGAAGGTGTCCCTGCCCATGGCAGGGGGTGAGACAAGACCATCCTTTTAGGTCCCTTCCAACACAAACGATTCTGGCATTCCATGATGATTCTATGATCTCTACCTGCACGTTTCCTTCTCTGTGCTCCCACTGGATGGAGCCGCTGGCCTGTAAAAGAGATGGAAGTGTTCTGGGAGAGAGATCAGCCCTGCTGCTCACTGAGTGTGTGGAAGGAGAACTGGGGTGAGATCCTTGGATTCCCCTCATCTGGATGCAGGGCCTGGACAGAGGTTTCTGTAACTGTGGTTCTTTCCTGCACCCATCTCTGAGCCCCCAGCGTTCTGGGATTCTGGAATTCCATCAGCAATTACATGTGGCAAAACTGCACTTAATACAATGTCTGTGCACGGCTGGACTTTCTTATCCTCCATTTGTTCCACAGGATAATTCCACACAGGGTTGTTATAATTCCACACGGAGTTATGCTGAAAAAGATATCTACTGGTTTAAATTTATACTGTGATAATTGTTTTCCTCTCAAATTTAAATGATTTGTTAAAAGAATAATTTTTAAACTATTCCTGGAATAAAAAGGGGAGCGTAAAAAAAAACCACTACCAAACCAAGAACCGTTCCCACATCCATCAAATCATTATTAATTGGAAGCTTATTCTCTCACAGCCTGTCCTTAGGATACTGTTTTTCTTTCCTGGAAAACATTATGCAGAAGCAGGTAAGGCAAAACCCATCATTTCAGCTTCAAGAGCCACCTGGTTTCACCCAGGCCACACAGACTGTTCTTTTCCCAGGTTCCTGATTTCCAAGCTGTGCTTGCCTGCTCTCCAGGGAAGCTGGATGTAAATGCTGGAGCTCAGCAGGCAGGAGCAGAGCACCGGGAAGGCTCTGGGCTGTAATGGATGCGGGGGGGGGTGTCTCAGGGTGGCACCTGTGGAAGTAACTGTGAATCCCTGACCCTGGGAACAAGCTTCCCGAGGCAAAGGGATGCCTCACCCAGAGCAGAGGGGGAGGCTCTGTGATGGAACATATCCAAGACACCCTGTTCCAACCAGGCTCCCCCAGCTCAGCAGTGACAGCCCCCAGCCCCAGGGCTTGGCAGCTTGGCTTTGGGCTGGGCTCTGCGCTCCCTCCTTCCTCCTTTCCTTCCTCCCTGCCTCAGGCAGGAGCTGCAGGAGCTCCAGGATCCCTCTCCTGCCTGCACAGAACCAGCAGCTGCTGTGGAGCTGCGGCATCTGTAAGTAGGGTACCCTGGGGGAACGGGCTGGGGGCTGCTTTGGGCTGGGCTTGGGCTGTTCCTGCCTCTCTGCTGGAGCTGGGAGCTGAGGGAAAACTGCAGGTGCTTTGCTAGCAACAGGTCTGTGTGTGTGTGGGAGGGGGGCTGCTGATTCCACTGCTTGGAGATGCCTGGATTCCCGGGGGGCACAACACTGAGTGTGTGGGAATCCTGGTGCCAAGGATCTGCCTCCTGGCAACAACACCCACCCCGGGCTGCTGAAGTTGGTCCCAGGGAGATCAAGGATGAAATGTGGGGCAGTTCCTGCTGTGGAAGGGGATGGGGATGGCAGCAGATGCCTCTGACCCCAGTGGCTTTGGGGGAAACACACACAGCCCTCAAACAGGACCACAGAGGGCATGTGGTGGGGGAAGCACCTGGAATTCTGCTTCTGGCAGGGTCAATCCACCTGGGCTGGGAGCTGGACCCCTGTGCAGAGCTCCAGGATTTGGGAAAAGAGCTTGTGGCCTGAGTTTTTTACTGAGTGTTTCCTAGGTGACTGAGAAAAGTTTACCTCATCTTATTTAGCTTTTCTATCAGTATCAGACACCTCCAGTAGGAGAAAAATATCTGCAGCTTTTGAAGGACCTCGTGTTATCCTTTAAACCTGAACCACCCCAGGGGCTGCAAAGTATGAAGTGCAGTGGGATCAGTTTGAGATGTTTTGCTGGAGAAATGGGGATGGAATCTAACTCTGAGCAAAGGAGAAGTATTTCCAGAGGCTGGCAGATGTGCCACCTCAGCCCAAAGGAACAAACCTGTGCTGCTGCTTTTCTCCAAAGGAAAGTCCTAGGAAAAATGCACGGAAAACTTACTTCCACAGTCCTTCCTGCTTGGACAACTGTGGCACACTTGAATTGCAGCTGTCCCTTACTGAACAGAATTGGCTTCAATTGGAGCCAAACCAAGAGGTTTCCGAGGCAACCTCTCTTCGTGTCAAATTTCTGACATCAGTTAGATGTCCCTATTCACCTTATCCAGATGACACTTAAAATTCGGTGTTAATTACCCAGTGTAATGATCATCAAGTGACTGAGGCAGCAGTAAATGTGAATTTCAAGAGCACTAAAAGGATTCAAAACCTTGATGCAGCTCACAGAAAGAATCAGGGGTTAATCTCTAAGTGAGCACTTAAGAGTGCCTGTGTGGAACAGTCAGCAGGTAGGAAGGTACAGGGAGAGCTCACTGCATGTCTCTGCTCTACAGACCTTCCACAACCCATTATCCCTTCCTGGAGGTGACACTGTGCAGTTAAACCCCTGTTAGAACCTCCACAGACAGTTCTTACTCCTGTGTAGCCTGGACAGTTATTTAACATTAAAGGTGTTGCCTCGGGACAAATCTGAGTTCCGGCCAAGTGTTAAGGATCCAACCCCACCGTGCTGCACAGGGAGCTCACCTGCTCTGCCCTTGGCCAGGCAGGCTGCTCTGCCTAATTCCCAGCCTAAATCCCGTATTCCACAGCCTGGGAACTTGGGCAAGGAGTAAAGTGCCGTTTAATTGTAACAAGGTCTAGGGAGCAATCCCTCACGTGCTCAGATCATGGGCTGTGTTTGCTCTCACGCGTGTCTCACAGTGGGCAACAACACTTCTGTGCTAAAGAGATTTAAATCCAACAATTTTATGGCTCCTGCTTACTTTTGACACTAAGCATAGCCATCACCTGGTGCAAAGACCCCTTGGGATATGCTGTGATGGGATTGGTTTGGGGTTTTTTTTCTGGTCATTCTCTCTGCAGTGATTACAGGGTCCTCTGTGCCCCCCCATTTTGGGGGGAGACATAAACTACATGTTGCTGTCTCCCTGTACCCGGTCAATTATATTACACTGACTCATGGGCTCTTAAAGCACTTATTTTGTTTGCCAAATTTATGCTCCACTGGGGTCATCTCACGACTGTCCCACTTTTCAGTTTCTACCTAAGCCATGATTCCAGTTGCTTCCTCCTTTTACCTCCTCCCCAATTACCCTGTTCCCTGTCAGTGCCCCAAATGACAGGGCTGTCACCTCGCCCTGAGCACAGGGAGCCACTCAGGTGAGAGGGGCAATTTAAGAGGCTTATCTCCCATTAGTGGGGAATTCAGTGCTGCAAAGAGCCCAGCAGGGATCACTGATTTCACTAATCCCCAACACTCACTGCTGAGTGCTGCTGGAGCATCTCTCCAGGGAAAAAGCTGTGACCAGTCCAGAGAATATTTAGTGGGGTCCCTGCCCAGTCTCCAGTGATGGATGGGAAGCTGCTACTTACAGGCTGGGTCTCAGGAGGACTTCAGTAATTCTCTACTGAAAGCTTCTAAAACAGGGACTTGTTTCCAAGATGAGGCAGATAAAATCCTGTGGCTTGCCAGGCTTCTCAATAAAGTGGCTGCAGAAGTGTGTCTGGATGTGGAAATCTTACTTCAACCTGATTTTGGGGAACAGGTGACTGAGATTTTAGTTAAAATTTAAAACAGGCTATGACACATCAAATGGAAATAAATCTGTTCAGAAGCTTTAAGTTTGACTAAGCAGGAAGCAAGGAAAATAAGAGTATAATGACAAGGAATAGGTAAGCAGCCTCACCTCTAATGAAGCAGAGTGGAAATTATTTATATATATTTAAAAGAGCTATAACAAACTTGCTGTGAATGCCTCACCTGCCATTTTCATCTCCTGCTTTATGTTTGAGTTTGGCACTTCAGTGAAATGTTTTATATTCCCAGCTCAAGTGGATGAGTAATCTGCAACTCAGTCTTGTCTTGTTTATTACAGCCATCCTGCTGAGAGTTTTCTTCTTTATAATTACAGGAGAGGAAAAGTTTAAGATCTTTAAAAAAAAAAAAGTCTTGACCAACTATTTTCTTTGGTCCCAGCTCAGACTAGGCAGATAAATGACTCTGAGGGGAAGATAAGCAGTTTAAGCCCATTGAGAAGAGCTCTGTGTACAACTTCAAAATTGGCACATCTCCCTAGGATTGCCCATTTCAGACTGAGAAATTGGCTTCTCAGCGTGCACTTGATTTTCTTCATGGAAGTAAATGTCAGTAAGAAAAAACTATTTCATTCCAATTGGTTATTTTTGGGATTGTTTTCCCCAACAGCTCACAGTATCTGAAACCTACTGGGATATTCAGGCTTATTTGGAGATAAACCACTCTGAGGTATTTCATATAAAATATCATGGAAATTCTGATGGATGAAAAGGTAAATAAAACACTTGAAGAATAAGTTCTATTACCTCAATTCATAAATACCCTCAGAGTTTGTACTTGGCAGCTCAAGTCCTGCATGACCCAGACCCAACACTTCTGCTCGCAAACAGACAGTAGGTGCATAATCAAGTTCAATCCTACCTTAAGGCAATTCCCAAGCAGTTGATGACACTCCAATGAAATCCTGGCTTGGGACAAGGCTGTCCTCTGTCTGTGGAATGATCTTGGTGAGTGTGTGTGCTCCAGGCTGGGAGTGACAGTTCCTGCCTCGCTCCCTGTCCCATGCCAGAGCCCCAGGAACTGGGAACGGGGGGCTTGGGGTGGCTGCAGCCCCCTCTTGCCCTGGAAGAGAAGCAAAGATGATCCTGATTCCCATGGCCTGTGCAGGGGGTCCCTGTGGAACAGCATTTTAGGTTTTCAGTCAATGGCTTTTCCTATTCCACTGAGGCACAGCATAATCCATGCATTTGCATCTTCCTTATTTCTCAGACACTTACGAACTGAGGTCCTGCTCTTTCTGTCATCCCTTAGGGGCTAATTTTGCCAGCAGGACTTTGCAACTTCTCAGCAGGTCAGAGACCATTTTTCAAGGTACCCAGGAAATTTCTGGACTCATACAGAGCACAGAGTTCAGGAGGAGGGAAGAACAAATTTTTGTGCACTTACCGCATGAAATTCTTTTTTCCATGACGATACACTCCTACTCCCCCTGTCCCTGAGGGCTCCTTGCATTTGTTTCAGCCTCAAAGGATTCTATGAGGAGATTTCACACACAAAATCCACATCACAGACCCAGAGGCTATGCACAGAAGTGAAACAGTGTTGCCAGCTCCAGGGGATTCCCTCCATGTGCCCAACATAAAGATAATTGTATCACTTCAGAATCACCTTGAACTGTTACTGTAATGTTGGAAAACTGACTTTCCATATCTAGAGGTATGAGATTGTCCTGGTCAGGACATGAAACCTTAAACTGCCTATTTGTCCATGGGTACTGTGACTGGGATTCCAGCAGAGAATGAGGCTTCTGTGCTTGGAAACCCAATGTGGGACTGGAGAGGTTTTCACTTGGGGAAACTCTCACTTTACTCCAGATTTTCTCTGGTATATTAAATAAGGAGGGGAGGCCTTGCCCTTACGAAATTACCCCGTGGAAGTAGATTACTGTTATTTATCATCTCATAATATTTAGGGATTGCCTTATTTTTTTCCCTTTTCTTGTATCATTTATGTTTCTGTCTCCTGTGTCTCTCTCAGTTATTTATCACTGCCTGTTCTAGCTGGCAAGGACCTTGTGAAAACACAAGGCACTGGCTTAATTTCTCCTTGCAGACAATCCTCATCTCCCTCAGCTTCAGTATAATAAAAATCTGAGTAGCTTTTCCATTTCCTGAGAGCTGTGGTGTTTGTACAGCAACTTCTCCGTGTCTGATACAGCCAAAATTTCATTAGTACAACTGGGATCAGGCTACATCAGACATGCAGACACAGCTCCCGTTTTGCCTCGAGGCTGTTTACAACTTCTTGTTTATCAGTTATGAACAAAAGCCATTACAGAGATCATTACTGAAAAGATTGGAAGCTGCTGCTTCACAACACAATGTAAAAAAAAAAACCAAAGAGAAAACCACAAAATATGTATCAAAAAATAATGACTAAATCAATCCTCCTGTTTTTAGTGTGACAATGGATAATTCTGTTTTGGAATGACAAAGAACTCCTCTCTCAGACAAGCAGAGACCCCATGAAAATCCAGACTCCAGCAGGTAAGGACAGAAAGCCACCTCTATCTCACCTGTTGGGGACAGCACAGATCCTGCTGGGCAGCGAGGACTGGGAATGTGGTGGGATCCAAAAGCACCTTCCCCAGGCTGGAGCATCTTCATAAAGCAGGACCTCTGAGAAGCAAGGGATTGCAGAAGAAAATGAGTGGCCATTTACAATAATAATAATAATATTGGGGAAGAGCAGCAAATTAAGTCTAGTCCTCTGGCACAAGGGATGCTGAGCTTTAAACAGGGTTTGAGTGAGGCAGCATCTCCTGGAATTTATAAAGCACAGCTCCAGGTCTGGGAATACAGGAACAGTGCAAACTCCTATTGTCAAATATCTGTATTTGCATTCTGCCAGTGCTCCCCATGCTGAGCATGTCTGTGTGCAAGTGCAGCAGTGCTGCTGCCTTGGGGGGCAGGTGAGGAAAGTTGGCATTAAAACCACTTCCCACAGCAGCTGACTCTGAGCTCTGGCTGGGGAAAGCAGTTGGCATATCACACATTTCAATAAAAGCCAGTTTCAGTAATTTTGAAAATGTGTTGAATAAAAAACAATGAAGATAAGCCATTCTCCATAAGGAGAGCCCAAGGGAATATATAATTATTCCTACACTTGTTCAGACGTACAAGCAGCCAGTTTTTGGTGAGAGATTCCAGATCCTTGTCTCCCTACCTGGCTGTGCAGGCATTTAATGAGTATGTAAAACAGACCCTTTAAAACCCTGCACTGCTGCTGACTTCTAAACAGACACAAGAGACCAAAACATGGTGGTTTTTCACTGCTCTGCTGGTTCCAAACCTGAGGCAGAGCAAAATAAATTAATTTTTACTGCGCCTGCTACCCGAAAGTAAAACACTTGCAGAAGCTTTGATGTTCATACAAGCCCATCAGGATTTGGGTACTTGTGCCTTAATTTAATTTCCATTTATACTAAGAAATTTGAAGTGTCCTAAAGGCACCTGCACTCCTGTTTGAATTTCATGCCTTCTGCCACTGATCAATTCTGCAGTTCTTTTGCTTCCAAGTCAAGTTACTTGCTAGGAAAGACTCCAACTCTCTTGTACCTGAGCGTGTTTCAAACACAGTGTGGTCCTTCATGGTCACAGACTCTGAGCTACACAGTTTGTGAGCAATAATGGTCTAATAACAACTGTACATGAAAACAACTCACGTTCCCTGAAACGGGATTGCATTTGGACACACGTAGGCAGAAGGTTTCTGCCACTTCAGAAAGCTCTAATCCCTGGTTTGCAGTGATTAAATTAGTGATTATTTCAGTGATGGTTGCTCAGCAACCTCACCATTGCCAGATGGTTCCAGCTGTTGAGTAAGTGAATCCCTCAGGAATTCTGATTACTTTTTACCTCAAAATCAGCTGTGCAGGTTGTTGGTTTGTTCAGTTGACACAACACAAGAGGCTGGTTTACATCCTGTCTGGCTTTCTCCTCCTTTGGGAAAGGAAGGACTTAATTTACAAAGCCTGCAGAAGGAGAGAACAACCTCACTGGTCACTTTTGTAGGTCTGTGTGGTCAAACTCTACAAGTAGTACTGGTTATTTTTCCTATTAGGGGAGGCCCAGAACACAGACTGTTAAAATAAGCCACAGAGGGATGAGCACACGTGAGGCTTGCATGTGTTTCAGAACACAGTCTACTCAAGGCAGATAATAACAGTAATAATGGATTCATAAGGATCAATTGCAAGCAGACTAAAATGATCTTTTTACAAGTATCTTTTAAGGCACATTAGAACACAAGTAAGAAAATGGACTCCAACTCTTCGTTCGGTTGGCCTCACGCGCTGGATTACAACGGGACGTACAAGTACCTCTACTTGGAAGGCAACGTCTCCTACGTGGACTTCTACCTCCACCAGCCTTCAGTGGCCGCTGTCTTCATCATCTCCTACCTCCTCATCTTCCTCCTCTGCATGGTGGGCAACGGGCTGGTTTGCTTCGTCGTCCTGCGGAGCAAACACATGCGGACGGTCACCAACCTGTTCATCCTGAACCTGGCTGTCAGTGACCTGCTGGTGGGGATCTTCTGCATGCCCACCACCCTCCTGGACAACATCATTGCAGGTGGGCCGGGCCACGAGAGGGGCAGGGAGAGCTGGAGGTGTGTTTTGGACAGGGCTCTGTGGGCATTTCGAGTCACTGGGAGCGGAGGTGAGGAAGATAAGCCTCTAACCCACCTTCTGACTGCTGACTTCCACAATCCTCATCTTTAGGAAGGGATTCTCCCATTGCCAGGTGATATGTTTAGGAAATCTTGGTGGATGCCACGAGCTAGGTGCAGAGAACAGTCCACTGTAGCAGTCACTTCCCTTTCCTGTCTTGATGTCTCATTTTATCAGGATGTTAAACCACAAATGTTTGCTTTGCTGGTTTTTGGAACATCAGAGACTCACCCAACGCAGTTGACAAAGCATCTGCTTCCACACCCTTTGCCTCCCTAACCCCTGCTGTCTTAGTTCCAGGGTAGAAAATTCCTCTTATGTGTGTAAGCACAGAGAAATTGTGGCTGCCCCATCCCTAGAAGTGCTCAGCACCAGGCTGGATGGAGCTTGGAGCAACCTGGGATAGTGGAAAGTGTCCCTGTCCATGGCAGAGGGGTTGGAATGAGATGATCTTTAAGGTCCCTTCTAACTCAAACCATTCCAAGAGCCTACTCAGGAAATGGAAGACAACAGCAAATAATTTGAAGTAGAGTCCTGCAGTGAGATGGCATCAATTCCAACTGCCTGTTTCCTTCCAGGATGGCCCTTTGGGAGCCTGGTGTGCAAGATGAGCGGGATGGTCCAAGGAATCTCTGTTTCTGCCTCTGTCTTCACTCTGGTTGCTATTGCTGTGGACAGGTAAGATGCTGCAGTGTCTGTAACGATCACTCTCACCTCCCTCTGCCCCCTGACCACAAAAGAGTCTGTTCATTAACTCAGCCAACCCTGCAATAAGTTAGATGTGTTTTTCTGCTAAGGCTGTTAAGCCAAACAAAACCTGGCCAGGTCTAAAGATAGCAATAGCAATTTGCTCCTCCACTGGCATCTTCTCAAGACAGTGAAGCCAGGCTATCCTGCCTGGCCTGGAATTGGTTTGCCCCTCAGCTGTTAAGCTGGATAGCAGAGGCGTTAGTACCTGCCTTAGTTAAGTGGAGCAGCACAAGCAGCTGCTGATAAAAGAGGACAAGACGATTCCATCTTTGTTTTTAAAAACACCACAATTTAAAACGCATGTGCACGCCTGCTTGGGTGATAAAGCATTCCTGAAATGGCTTCTCCACACATGTGCCCTGTGTCCTTGCCAGGTTCCGGTGCGTCGTGTACCCCTTCAAGCAGAAGCTGACCGTCCCCACCGCCGTCACCATCGTCGTGGTCATCTGGGTCCTGGCTGTGACCATCATGTGTCCCTCGGCAGTCCTGCTGCAGGTGCAGGAGGAGAAGCACTTCAGGGTGATCCTGGGCCCTGGCAACGACACTCGCCCCGTGTACTGGTGCCGGGAGGACTGGCCTGACCCGGCCATGAGGAAGATCTACACTACGGTTCTCTTTGCCAACATCTACCTGGCTCCCCTGTCGCTCATCGTCATCATGTACGCCCGGATCAGCATCGCCCTCTCCCACACAGCCGGGGCTGGGAAGCGTGGCCAGGAGCAGCGGCACAGCGCCTGGAGGAGGAAACAGAAAGTCATCCAGATGCTCATTGTCGTGACTCTGCTTTTCACCCTGTCCTGGCTCCCCCTGTGGACCCTGATGCTGCTCTCGGACTACGCCAGCCTCTCCGATCTCCAGTTGCAGCTCATCAACATCTACATCTATCCCTTTGCTCACTGGTTGGCCTTCTTCAACAGCAGTGTCCACCCCATCATCTACGGGTTCTGCAATGAAAACTTCCGCCGGGGCTTCCAGGACATCTTCAAACTCCAGCTGCTCTGCTCCAGGGAGGTCTATTCCCAGTCAGGCCAAAGCAATGACCTCTTGCCACCTGCCCAGTGCCAGACACCCCAGGATCAATCTTCTCAAACAGCTAAGGAGGAGAGGAAGCCAGTGAAGAAAGGAAACTGGGTGAATAACCAGCAGGATTTCATCATGGAGGATCTGCAATGAAGGGATCAAGTGAAACATGCTATGAACCACCTGAAAGATTTAGGCCTGGCAGAGTTTATTCATTGCATGTGAAACTTGTGCTTTGTGAAGCCCTTTCTGACAGAAATGCCAAAGTGTTTCTGGTTTGAAGGAGACGCCAAACTCACATCATATCTGAATATTTGGTATCAGCAGGAAACCGAAGTCAGCCCTTTGCGTCACCAGCTTAAATCAGTGGACATTCCCCTCAGTCAGCCACGGGCTGCTGCTCTTGAACTGGGCTGGAACAAGGACAGGACTAAAATCTTCCATTTATCAGGATGTAAGAGAAAAAGACAACTGAGATTACTGACTCAGACAAAATTACTGTGGATGCCCAAAGAAGAAAGCATTCCTTCATTTTCTCTTTGTATCTCACAGAGCAGCTGAAGCAGAGTTGCTTGAACAATATTTAAGGAAATGTCTCAGCCTGCCAGTAATCCCTTATCCTGTAACTCTCATGAACTGAAATATTGGAGATACAGTGTGAAATGTGAACTGGACTCACCAGTCCCTGTGTCTTCTTATGGCTGTGTCCACGTTGTTTCTGCCTGGACATTCTGAACACCGACTGCTTCCTGCCCAAATGACAAAAATGAGCATTTTCAGTCACATTCCCTTTATTGCCCTTTCCTGTTGTTGTTTCTGTGATATTTATTATTGTTGCAGTGAGAGAAATAAACAGGAACGGAAATTTGAAAAATAAAGGATAAAAAATGGCTTTTGAGGTACATTTCTTTGGAGAACTCAATCTGATTTTGAGGCGGGATAGAAGCCATCTAGAAAGACTAAAGTTTCAATATGAGAAGAAGAGAAAACACCTTGAGGGCCTATTGGATCTGACAGCCCTCAGCAGGTACAGAGAGTGACCTTGGGAGCTCCTGGAATTAGTGAGGAATGAGACTGGTGCACAGACCAGCACAGGATCACAGGCCACCATGGCTTATCCTCCTGTGGGACTCCACAGGAGCCACATCCCAGGGTGAGGTCATTCCCCAAGGCATCCTCCTTCAGGTAAATGAGAGTGACTTTCAGAACATGACATATTTCTACATTTAAGGAAAACAAACAGCTTTTCGAACTACACTTGACTTATTCAATCCTTTGCCATTGCA
>VYXB01000985.1:386591-433938 GCA_013397135.1 Pachyramphus minor | reverse complement strand
GCTCAGATTCGAGCGCGGCCGCGCGCGCGCACGTCTTGGAGCCGCGACCATCGCGTACAGTCAGAGGGGTGTTTGGAAAGGACGCCCTGCCAGGGCACCATTGGAACAGGCGGGGCAGGAAGGATCCATGCCGGGGCTCCCCCCGTTCCGGCGCGGTGGTTCGACCCACGCTGAAGGCGGGCTCCGCGACCGTTGGAGCTGAAGGGAGGGCGGGACTGAGGGGCGGCTCCGAGGGGCGGCCCCGGCTCTGAGGGGCGGTCCCGGTTCCGAGGGGCGGCTCTGAGGGGCGTCTCCGAGGGGCAGTCCGAGCCCCAGGGGGGTGCCCGGTCGGGACTCCCTGGCGGCGGCTGAGGCGCAGGCGGAGCTCGGAGCAGCATTGTCCGTGTACTGGAGCAGCTGCCGCGTCAGGAGGAAGGAGGGCGGGCGGGGCAGGGGCTGCTCTCGCCCCTCACACGGGGACAGCCCCACAGGGTCAGGGCTCCCACCCGCGGACAGCATGTCCCGCCCGCAGGTAAATAAATAAATAACAGCCAGGTGTGAGCCCGGCCTGAGCTCAGTGTAACTGCGTGCAGAGCTTTGTAAAGAGCGATAAATGCAGTCTATAGCTGTTAAAGAGGGGGTTAATTATAGCGCTGGAAGCGTGGCGGGCTGTTTTCTGTCCTGGCTGGAAGATTCAGTAGTAAGGTCTCGTAGTTGAAAGTGGGAAACAAGGCAAGTTACTTGAATGATACATTAAAAAATAGCTAGTGCTACACAAATAACACGTAATGGATTGAAGTCACAGGTGCCCCCCGGCAGCACAGCTCTAAGGGGCAGCCACGGCGGGATCAGCTGGGTCTGGTGCTTTAATTGGTCCCAGTAAGTGGGTTAGAGAGGAATAACTCCGGGGAATAAATTACTTCGGGGTGTGCCTGTTAATAACAAATAGCTACATTAAAAAGCACAAATCGCCCCTTTCAACCACTGGTTTGCTGTTTATCTCTGACAATAACTTAGTGCTCCCGTAGTTTCCTAAGTACTTATCAGCTCATCTTCTGCCTAAATCCGCAAAAGCAAAGGGCATTTCTTTTGCTCCAGTTACTTGCAGCAGCCACCACCGTGCTTCCTTTTAGGAGCAAAAAAGGACCCACAGAAAGTCAAGGGAGTGGTAATTCTTTTTTTCTAGTAACAAGCATGTGTGTGAGATTTGTGGGTGTAATTGAGGTAGTTGTAGAATTCTTATTATAATTTTTTTTAGCTTGACTAAGTCCCCTCTTGTCTGTAGCACCTGATGCCAGTGGGGCTTCCTGCATAGAATCCCAGAATGGTTTGGAATGGAAGGGACGTCCCAGCCCATCTCATTCCACCCCTGCCATGGGCAGGGACACCTTCCACTGGCCCAGGGTGCTCCAAATCCACCCTGGCCTTGGACACTTCCAGGGATCCAGGGGCAGCCACAGCTTCTCTGGGCAACCTGGGCCAGGGCCTCCCACCCTCCCAGCCAGGAATTCCTTCCCAATCTCCCATCTAAACTTATTCTCTTTTTTTTCAGAGATAACATTTCTTGTATATTTTTTAAGCTTTTTGGCTGTTTTGTTGTTCCCTAAAGGAAGAGCTCAGGGTAATTATGTAGAGAAGAAAGACTAATCCAGACTAAGCAGAGAAAGCTGCTGAGGAAACCAGAGTTAATGTGATTGTTGCTGAGTGTGTGGCTGGAGCAGCAGCTGTGTGTGCCCAGCAGAGCTGGTTCTGGGGACAGCAGCTACACCTGGAGACAATTAAATAATCACTAAACTGCAAATTTGGCTCCAGATCACACCTCCAAGTGACTTGTCAGCCTTATCAGCTCCCTGTGCCCTGGGTTTTAAAGGAAACACGTGTATTTTATTAGGGATGTATCCATGTCAATCTCAGGAATTGCCAGAAGGGGTTTGAAATTGGGCATTACACAAAACGTTTGTGTAAAGCATGTGAAGCCCAGTGACCTCAGTCAGGTCACTGCAAGTGTGTGAGAAAACTGAAAAAAACCCCCAAACCACCACTTGCATGCTGTTTGCCTGAGAGGTCTGTGCTTGTCCCTGTTTCTTTTCATGGAAATATCTAAGTTTTTTTTCTTTATTGGAGAGGCTCTTTTGACAGGTCCTACCAAAGAAGCAATCTATAAGTTATATGTGCATGTGATAAGGATGGAGGCATAAGAATAAATGTCTGCAGTTTGCCCTTCTTTCAGATTTTTGAGATCTTAAATCCATTAATTGTATGGCTGGAAAAAACACCCCTAATGCTGCCTTTGTTTGGGGCAGGTGGAAGAAAACCATATTTCATATATTTATACATATACAGGTCTGTACAGGCTCGTTTATTCCTGGCTTTAAAATGCAGAAATACAGAACAGTCTTTGTTAAACCCATTTAAACCTTTCCCTGCTGCAAATTGCTGGTGCCAGTTGGGGCTCTGTTCTCATTCTTTCTGCTATGACTGAGGGATGGCTTTGGTTACAGAGGTCATAATGTGCACTTCTGATCAAACAGGCTGGGTGACTTCCCCTAATCAGAAAGTTGATGCCTAAATGAGGTTTGATCTGCGATTTCCAATGTACCTTTGGGACCTCCCTTAGCAGGGAGGACAATCCTTGTTACCTTTGAGAGGCTGGATATTGTTTGGAAAAATACTGGATTTCTGAGCAGGTACTATAATTTTTATACCATTTCTTAATATCTGCTCCAGGTCCGGGGTCAGACACCTGAGGAGGCTCTGGAGCTGTGCTTGCAGCAGTGGGGACGTGGGATTTATTGTTTGAGGCATAAGTTTTGCTCTCAGTGTATCAGCAGTGAATCCATTTGCATTCATCCTGCTCCTGCTTATTTAGTCATTTTGCTGGGAATGCAAATGTCTTAGTGAAACTAATTTGTTTTGCTGTGCAAGGTTTGCCCTTTATTTGAACTTTATCCATGACTGGAGAGTTATTCTATGGAATAATGGACTGGGAGCTGGGATGACATGGCCTGTGTTAACCTCTGGGGTCATGGAGTGCAGCCCTCAGCCAGCGCTGTGTTCACACTGAGCCGTGGCCTCCAGTGCCACAGCCACAGGTTTTTTGGACACTTCCTGGCCCAGGTTGGGCAGAGCAGCTGTGGCTGCCCCT
Organism: Pachyramphus minor; assembly: GCA_013397135.1. Classification (NCBI taxonomy): domain Eukaryota; kingdom Metazoa; phylum Chordata; class Aves; order Passeriformes; family Tyrannidae; genus Pachyramphus; species Pachyramphus minor. The sequence goes on along the minus strand of VYXB01000985.1, from coordinate 430,814 downwards.
GGATCCCTGGGAGTGCCCAAGGGACAACCTGGGCCAGTGGAAGGTGTCCCTGCCCATGGCAGGGGTGGCACTGGATGGGCTTTAAGTCCTTTCCCACCCAACCCATTCCAGGACTCTCAACCCATGGCCAGGTGGCACATTTGTCCTGCTGCCGGGGGCTGCTCAGAGGGAGGGAATGGATGGCTCACAAGCACTCGGGGGGCACGGGGAAGGACGAGCGCTGTGTTCCGAGCGGGCTGTGTGAGATGGAGCACAGCGCTGGTCTCCACGAGATGGCAGGAGCTCCCTTCCCGCTCCCCGGGCTCTGCAGCGGGCGCTGACCAGCACAGGCTGTTCTGAACACTTGTGTCACAGCAGCGGTACCCACGGCGCTCCCGGCTGCAGCACTTCAGTGCGCCCCAGCTGCGGCTCTCAGCACACCGGGAGCCCGCAGGAACACGGGTGCCCAGCTGAGCCCAGCATTCCCTGCCTCTGGAAGCTGTGCCTCCTGCACACACGCGCTGTAGCGCTGCTGCTGCTGCTCCCGCTCTCACGGGCCCCAGACATGAGAGAAGGGTTCTGGCCACATGGTGGGAATTTGGGTGCCATGTGGGCCACAGAAGTGACTTTCCCAGGGACAGCACCCTGGAATGGCTGGAGCTGTGCCAGGGCAGGGTCAGGTTGGATCTCAGGACAAGGCTCTTCCCCCAGAGGGTGGTTGGCACTGCCCAGGCTCCCCAGGGCAGTGGGCACAGCCCCAAGGCTGCCAGAGCTCCAGGAGGGTTTGGACAACGCTCTGAGGGACAGGGGGGATTGTTGGGGTGTCCTGGGCAGGGCCAGGGCTTAGACTGGATGGTCCTTGGGATCCTTTCCAGATCCTTTCATTCCATAGTTCTATGAATGATTTTTGATCTGATTAAGAAAACAGCCACACCTCTTAGGGAGTTGTTTCAGTGACTGTCAGCTCAGTGCTAAAACTGCCTTCCCTCCTGCCTGGAGTGGTTTCCTCCCTTCCTCAGCTGTGGTGTGAAGGAACAGGTACCATCAAGGATTCCTGAGTACCTGCTTTCAGTCCTATCCCACTCCTGCCATAAGCTCTTTTTAAACTAATTCCTTATCTTTCCCATTGCCATAGTGTTTGCTGTTGGAGTGCATTCCTTACTATTTCCTCCAGTGCTTGGCTGCTGCTTTCTTGTTCCAGTGTCAGTGTGTTCCTGGCTGATTGCTGACCCTGGAGCTCGTGCTGGCCCTGCCCTTTCCCCCAGTGATTCTCTCCTTGTGTGGTGGTTCTGTCCCTGGTGTGTCCCTGGAAGCAGCTGGAATAGACTGGCCCTGGCACTGTGCTGCTGCTTCTGCACCAGTTTGTCCTGGAATTCGGGCTCTGAAGCTTTGCTTCACAGGGGCAGGAGGAATTTCATACCCTCATGGGTATCTTTCCCTGCATGTCCTCAGATGCTTGAATGAGAACTCCCAGTTTGGTTATGAATTGCAGTTCTGGCACAAGGTGTTTCTATAGGTCATTGAGGTGTAGCTTTTATCAAATCCAATCAGTTTTGCAAGGTCCTGGTAATTAATCTGCCACCCAAAGCCCAGCACTCCCAGCCTGCCTCGTGTTGCCTGCCTGGTTTGGCACATTAAATGTTCTGGAGCTCACAAAAGTGGCTTTAAAGTTTCCTGAAAGTTACCTGTGATTAGCTGACACTGGGGTTGGTTCATAATGTTATTTAAACAGCCATTGTTGACTGGAAAATACCTTGTTGCTACCATCAGAAATGAAGATCCCACTCAGCATTTTCTCAGGCACAAAGGATGGATATTTTATGCATTGTCTGATACTAATATTTACTGTATTCCTTCCCAATAACAGATCCAAGCTCTTAAAATAATTTCCCCAGTGTTATTCTTTTAAGACATCCTTGTTGTCCTTTACCTTCTTGGGAAGGATTTCTTTTGACTTGTCTCTGTCACTTTTCTTATATTTTGAGTGTGTTTCATAAGTGATCCCTTTGAGTAACCTGCACTGATTGTGAGGCAGCATGTCTGATTTTTATTTGGGAGACAGATTTATTATTCCTGGGTTTAGGAAACAGCACCCTGGGAGTGTGGAGTGTCCTGGCTTTGGCTCCTGGGTTTTCTTCCCAGGAGCTGGTGCAGGACTGTGGTTTGGATTCAGGATGAGGAGTTGTTTCCCTGGGAGGTGAAGTGGTTTCCCAGTGTCATAACCCGTCCCAGGATTTGGCAAGAAGTTATGCAAGAGTAACAAAGGAGTTTAAAAGTTCTGGTGGCTCGTAATTAGGGTTGAATTAGAGAAGCTGAGTTTGGCTGCTCCTGGCAGGGCTGTACTGCAGCGTTTCCATTCATGGAGGAGAAACCACCTCAGAAGTAACACATGTATCAAAACTTGTGCCTTTGAACAAGCCCCTGACCCAAAAAAGGGCAAACCAGGGCAGAGCTTGGGCAGAACGCTGTGGTTCTGCTGCCTTTCTCTTCACTGTGGCCTAAGCCCCTGTGGAAAGACTCCCTGTGTAATTCCCTGCCACCCCAGCTCTGCTAACTGGAAATAGGAAAAACCCCGTTTCCCTCGGTTGTTTAAGCCACAAGGTGGTAATTTCCTTCTCTCTCAGAGTGTTGCTGCAGTGGGTGTGAGATTTACCCTGATGTGCATTAATGCTGCCTCTTAGCATTGGTTTAGGAAGGAGCCCAAAAACCCACACGGAGCTCCAAAGGGCTGTTATGGAACAGTGGCTGGCAGAGCACTGGAGATCCATCCTTTATAGGGAATAATAAATGTTAATGCACTCCTTAGCATTTCAATGTCATGATTAAATATTCCAGAGCCTTCTTAATTGAATATTTTATATTCGTGCAAATGGCCTTGATCCTCACCATGGCATACTAATTCCATGGGAAGGGAGGGAGCACGAGTGCCTGTTCCTGCATGGAGAGACCCTGCAGCCAGGGCTCCTGCAAAGGGCTGTGTTAATGTGCTCTTGGGCACGTTCCTTGGCAGGAGGCAGCGATGTGGAGGTGATGCCAAGGCCTTTGCATTTGGGTTCTGGGGTGCCAGAGCCACACAGTTGGTTTGCTGTTGGTTCTGTCAGTAAGGAAGTGTCTGAGGGGATTAAAATTCCACAGGGAGCAGCCACCATCCTATCAGGGACACCAGTGGGGTGATTCTGGAGTGGGAGAAATTCACCTTTCCCCTCGTGCTACAGTTCAAGGAAGTGTCAGACTTCTGTTTCTCCAAAGTCAGAAAGACTTGGAAAGTTTGACAAGCTCCCAAATCTAATTCATGACTGCACTCAGGAGATGGNGAAAGGGTGGGGAGGCCTTGGCAGGGGCTGCCCAGGGAGGTTTGGAGTCCCCAGCCCTGGAGGTGCCCAAGGAAGGCCTGGATGTGGCACTCAGTGCTCTGGGCTGGGGACAAGGTGGGGATGGGCACAGGGGGATCCATGGGCTGGGAGGGCTTTTCCAACCTCAGGAGTTCTGGGATTCCATGTGTCCCAATTTAGTGCTCTCTCAGCAGAGTTCCAGTGCAGCATGACTGGTTTAGGAGTAGATGATGTTGTACATTTCAAATGCATTCCTTCCTTCACTCTCCCTCTTCCTCACATTTGAACAAGAATAAGAAATAAAAAATAACCAAGTCATTAAGATTCTGCAGGAGGCAGATTCTGCCCCTTCTTTTCTGAGGGTGAGGTTCATCCATCCATTCCTGGTGAAATGTAGTGTCAGTTGTGCAGTTTTTACATTCTAACCACAGTTCTATGGCTGCACCAGCTTTCTGTCCAGTGAGACAGCACTGGTGGGGGCTGTGTCCTTTCCATCTCTCTTGTTTAGATAAAACCTGATTTAACTGCAGCACTTCCGAGACAAGAAGAATAAAACCTGTTAATAAAATTATTTTCCAAGAGTGTTGATGTCCCAGCTGGCTGGAGCTGCCTGGGCCTGCTGGAAAATCAGGCTGTGAGAGGGAGCACTGCTGCAGGCAGAAGGAAGGCAGATGGCACTGGGGGTTGCTATGGCTACTCCCTTTGGATGGCTGCATTCCAGAGCCGTGGGCGCTGTTGTGGCCGGGAGGGACCAGTTCCAGGCACCCCTTGCTGCCCCAGTAACACCAGTTAGGCTGGGAGGGTCTGGCCAGGAGGGAAAGCTGCTTGGCAGTTCCTGCTGGGAATGAGGAGCATTCCCACCGAGGGTCCCTGAGTGCCATCAGTGCCACAGCTCCCTGGGGGAGCAGGGGAACTGTCAGGTCTTTAGGACCCTCGTGTTTTGGGGGACTCAGTCCATTTAACCATTCCCTATGCAGAGCTTGTGCACAGCCTGTGATCCCTGGTACTGCTCCTTCTTTCTGTTGGTGCCTGGGCATTGCTGTGCTGGAGGAGATAACTGTGAGACTTATGTTGCTAAAGAGCTTCAGGAAGAGATGCCCCTGGGAGCTGGAGCAGTAATTTTGTCTGATTGACAGAGCCAGTGATCTGTGCCTTCTGTGGTGCTGACACCAGTGTGATCCTGCCTTCTGGAATGTTCCAGGCCAGGTTGGACAGGGCTTGGAGCAACCTGGGCCAGTGGAAGGTGTCCCTGCCCATGGCAGGGGTGGCACTGGAGGCTCTTCAAGGTCCCTTCCCACCCAAACCACTCTGGGATTCTGTGATTATTAAAAACAAACAAGTAAGGAAAGAGTATCCACCTTTCCTGAGGAAACACAAACCTATAAATTAGTTGTGAGGAAATGTCAGATTTCTGGACTTTGCTCAGCATCCTCTAATTAATTCTTATTATTCCCTTTGCTTTCATAACTCATTTTTATTAAACGCAACATCTGTTGTCTGTTTGAAGTCGAGGAAAACATTCTCTAATTGTTTTCTAACATTGTTATTAAATTTCCAAAAGCAGCAGTAACACCACAGAAATATCCTTCCTCCTTTTTCCTACTCCCAGCCAGGAGGAGCTCCAGTGTTGGGAGAGGCTGCCCAGGGCAGGGCTGGAGTCCCCATCCCTGGGGGGATTTAAAATCCTTGTGGATGTGGCACTTGGGGACACGGGGCAGTGTGGCCTTGGCAGTGCTGGGGATGGTTGGACTCCATGGGCTCAGAGGGCTTTTCCAACCTGAATGATTCCAACCCAAACCAGTGTGGGACTCTGTGAAAGTCAGCATAATCAAGAAAAGGAAAGGAGCACGAAAGGAGCAGAATTCCAATATTAGACCAACTAGAGAGAGTTACTGGAATATTCTCTGGCTTCTGTTTGAAGGATTAGCAACAGGTATAAAAGGAGACTCTGAAATTTTAGCCTTTCAGACGGTGCAGAGGGGAAGGTTTCTGTGTCAGAAAGTGATGGATGGTCCTTCCTGTAGGTGCTTTTGTTTTCTAGAGGGCTCTGGTGCAATAAAGCCAAGCCCTTCCCTCTCAGCAACGCTCCTGCCTGCCTGGTGCTGCCCTTTGAGCCCCTCCCAGGGATCCCTCCTGGCCCATCCAGGCTGGGGCTGTCCTTTGATGGAGACAGGTCCAGTCTGGGTTTGCCTGCTGAGCAGAGCACCCCTTGCAAGGCTCTTTCCTCAGGGTTTGTGGGTTAAACTGGGCAAACAGCTCCCTGGGAAAACCACCCTTCCCTGCTCCTGCACAAACACGTCACCTGAGCTGCACCAATGGCACCTCCTCTTCCAAGGTCTTTATTCAGTGTCATCTGGCATGGTAAGGGGATTGTTTCATCCTCATGGCCTCGTCTCAGTGTGTGCTCCCTTCCCAAACCGTTTGTGGGATGATCATTTGTTTGCCCCTTAACACTGTAAAACCAGTTCTCAGGGAGTGACACGGGTGCATTTGTGGTGTGGGGAGTGAGGGGGGAGCAAGGAGCTGCCTCTTCCCTCTGGAAGTGCCAGTGGTGCTTCTCCAGTCCCTGTATTCCCAACTGGGCCTTCTGGAGCCTTTCTGCAGCCCTGGCCATAGTAACAATGAAAGGAAGGAAGAACCCAGTGCTCCATGTCAGTGCTAAGTTACATTGCTGAGGGGTCTCTCACCACCTCATGCTGTGACATGACAGTCAGAGAAGCACAGCTTTATTTGCCCACTCTCTGGGAGACAAAGTCAATTTTACCTGATATTCAATTTCTGCTGCCCACATTGAAGGAATTATAAATGTAATTAACAGGCAGGAGTGTGGCAGTGACAGCTTGGAAATGCCAAACTGCTCAAGTTTTTGTGGGAAAAATCCATCCCTGTGCAAGCTGGGGGGCTGCCCTTGCTGGCTGCTCTCCCTGGGAAAAGAAAGGCAAAGAACCTGTTCTTGTGCCATGAAGGAAAAGTAGTTTTGTTGTCTGAAGGATTTGGGAGGTTTCCAAATTGTTCTGTTAAGAAGCAGGGAAATAAATATGTGTTGTAAAATGACTTGAATTTGGGCTGGCACAAAAACTCCCCAGAGAGCAAGGATCCTAAAAACCTGTGAGAGCTCCAAGCTGGGAATGGACAGGCATTGCTGTGTCCATGAGCTCCATACAGTCTGGGAAAAGAGGACTGATTTTGGCAATGGCACAATGTAATGGCCAGTTACTGCTGCAAGAGCCCTGTAATGCAGCTACTGAGTGTGCTTTTCCCACACACAGCCTGGCACAGGGGGATCCAGGGGCACTGATCCTGTTTCCAGGTGTCTTGGAGAAAGGGAGCCTGGTGAGGGGTACAAGAGGGACCATCCCAAACCTCCTCCCCACCAGCCCTGCCTGACCCGGCAACTCCAGGGTGCAATTTCCTACCATGTAGCACAGGAGCAGCAAGTCAGCCTTGGAAGTTTATTTATAGATCCCTGAGATGCACAGTTCTTGCATTCTATTAACAAGGGCAGGAACAGGAGGAATTTTTGATCCAGGGCTGCATAAATTCTGTGAATTTTTCCTGGGGGCTGCACTGGTTTAACCTCTGACAAGTGATTAATGATTCACTCCCAGAGCTTCACTGGTGGCTTATGTAAGGCCTGTGTGGAGCACGTGTGCTTAACCACCTTGTGCTCATGGACTACAGGCATCTGGGCTTGTTTGTGATAATTAATCCAAATGTTCAGCACCCCCAGAGTTGCCATGAGCTGTGAAACAGGGATTATCCATCTGGAGAACATGTGCTGACACAGCCAGTCCTACAGGGGGATGAGGCCAGTGCTTGCTTCTTTCTTCTCCTGGACTTCTCGTCCCATCTGCAGTTTGGCCCCTGCTTTGGGTTGCAGGGCTGAAATGATCTCTCTGGGCTTCCTGTCACTTCTGGTCCTGGGGAGCATCCACCAGTGATCCCTGGAGAGAGTGCAACCCAAACCAGTGAGTTGCAGAGCCAGAAGGCCCCCCCTGAGCCTCCTTTTCTCCAGGCTGAGCCCCCCCAGCTCCCTCAGCTGCTCCTGCTGCTCCAGCCCCTTCCCAGCTCCAGCCCCTTCCCAGCTCCCTTCCCTTCCCTGCACACGCTCCAGCCCCTCCGTGTCTCTCCTGTGAGGAGGGCCTGGGTCGATGTGCAGTGTGCTCCCTGTGCATCCCCGGTGAGGGCTGGCAGGAGGAGGGTGCAGCCTGAGGAAGGCTCTGTGGTCCCTCAGGGTCACAGGGTTGTGGCTCTGGAGCAGCTCGTGGGGGTTTGGAGAAGGGAGACACTCCAGTCACACCTCGTGCATGGAGACTGGGCCTCTGAAAGCCATTAATCATGTGGCATTAAGGCAGTTAATCAAGTCTCAGGAACTGACAAAAGATTGTCCCTGAGGCTTTTTTACCTTGAATATCTTTGGAAAATGGTAGTTTCAGTTTTCCACTTGGCTGCCCCTGCAGGCGCCTTCATTTCCTCCAGCAGAGCCCAAGGTCAGCCGTGAGCCAGCACATGCTGAGCTTGGAGCTGGGGCTGGCACCAGTGGCACCAGTGCCAGCACGTGTTCCAGCAGCTTACCTGGGGGGAAAGAGCAAGTGCTGCAGCCCTCAGGTCTTCTTGTCTGGAGCCTCAAATACTTCTTGGCCAAACATTCCCAAGGAGGTGTTTTGGGCAGTGTCAGTGCTGAGCTCCGGGCACAGGCTCCAGTCACGCTCTCCCAGTTCCTGCTGAAACACTAATTCAGTTGATCTTCTCTCATTACATAATTTATGTAATTAACTCCAGACTGAATTGCTCCAGATGCTCTGCCCTCTTGGCTGCTGCTTCCTGTCCCTCAGACCTGGTGGTGCCAATGGCCAGGACCAATGGCCATGCCCAGGGCTGCTCCCTGCAGGCATTTTTGGCTGCCCTCCCTGCTGGTGAACACTTCAGGAAGCTGAGAGTTGGGAGGTGTGGGACAGCCCTGAGACCTCACCTGGTGCAGCCTTCCCACCTCCAGGACCTCTGGAATGTGTGTAACAGGAGCCCTGGGGTCACGTCCCAGCCCTGCAGGCACAGCACAGAGCTCACTGCACTGCGGTGAGGGAACTGCAAGTGCTGGAAGCAAAGAATCAGTGAAGCCCTCAGGATGTCCCTGTCACCCCAAAGTCACTCAGGGGTGATGCTGAGGTGTTTCCCTTCACAGGGATGTGAAGCTTCCCTGGCAAACCCCACTCTGGGATTTGTGTGCACTGTGGACAGCTCAGTGAAAGACGCACTGGGAAGGGATGGGGGGATATGTTGGAGACTTGGAGAGGCCATGGACATGGGAACAGCTTCCCACTGACAGAGGGCAGGGGTGGATGGGATATTGAGAAGGAATTCCTGGCTGGGAGGGTGGGGAGGCCCTGGCACAGGCTGCCCAGAGAAGCTGTGGCTGCATCTCTGGAAGTGTCCAAGGCCAGGCTGGACAGGGCTTGGAGCACCCTGGGCTGGTGTGGAAGGTGTCCCTGCCATTTCCTCCTTCCCAGATGGAACAAGGTTTGTGTCCTCTGGCAGGACAGCACTGGAGCAGGTTACTATCCCATCATTCCCAAAATTGAACGGGGCTCAGGCCGTGTTCTCCATCCCGTTCTGCTGGTGGCGGTGCCAGCAGCCCCGTTCCAGGTGCCCCTTCCCTGAAGGCAGGTGGAGCAGCCCAGGGCTTCCCGTCGCTGCTCCCTGTAATTGCCGCCGGGAGCAGCAGGGGGCGGGCCCAGCCTGGATTTCATCCCTGCTCCCAGCCGCGGGAACAGCCACACGGCAGCCTTGGAACACCTCTTTAAATCGTGTTTCCTCCCTTGCATGAGCACCGCAGGCGGGTGGGATGAGCCCTGTTGCTCCTTGTGCGGGTCCTGCAAACGCTTTCCCCCGGCAGGATATGCCATGGAATGGACTTCCTGCTGAATAGACTTCCCAGCCATGGAACAGATTTCCTGCTGAATAGACTTCCCAGCCATGGAAGGGACTTCCTGCTGAATAGACTTCCCAGCCTTTTCTGCCTGGGAAGGGACCATTCCAGTGCTCATCCTGCGAAGGACTGGGATTTAAGATCAACCCAGGCCACAGGTGTTCTCCTCAGCTGGGTGTCCAAAGTGCAGTGTGGTGGGTTCTGATGGATGCTCTGCTCCACTTGTTTCACCTCATGCCTTAAAGTCTGTGGCAGGGCTTGGAAACCCTGGGCTCCCAGACTGGTTTGGGTTGGAAGGGACCTTAAAGCCCATCCAGTGCCACCCCTGCCATGGGCAGGGACACCTTCCACTGGTCCAGGTTGCTCCAAGCCCTGTCCAACCCGACCTTGGACACTTCCAGGGATCCAGGGGCAGCCACAGCTTCTCTGGGCAACCTGTGCCAGGGCCTCCCCAGTCTCACAGGCAAGAACTCCTTCTATGTGTGTGCTTCCCAACAGAAACAGTGACTGGAAATTTGTCCACAGAATCACCCTCCCAGGGCCTCCCCAGTGCAGCTGAGGGAGCTGGGGGGGCTCAGCCTGGAGAAAAGGAGGCTCAGGGGGGACCTTCTGGCTCTGCAACTCCCTGACAGGAGGGGGGAGCTGGGGGGGGTCGGGCTCTGCTCCCAGGGAACAAGGGACAGGAGGAGAGGGAACGGCCTCCAGCTGGGCCAGGGGAGGGGCAGGTGGGACATGAGGAGGAATTTGTCCCTGGAAAGGGTGGGGAGGCCTTGGCAGGGGCTGCCCAGGGAGGTTTGGAGTCCCCAGCCCTGGAGGGATTTCAGAGTCCCTTGGATGTGGCACCTGGGGACATCTGTCAGGGCAGCCTAAAGCCTGAGTGAGTGCAGGCTCAGCCCTGGAGACCAAACCCATGCTGGTTTTTAGCACACAATGTTTTTGTCTGTGCTGTGGCTCTTGGGAGCAGGAGGTGCAGCAGGAGGTGCAGCTGCACTGCTCCTCACCAGAATGCCTTTCTCCTCCTCCTCCTCCCCTCAGCCCTGAGAACAGAGCAGCACAGCAGCAGGAGTAACGGACTAGGGAGCCATTTGGAAGGATTTTAAACCCTGGTTGCACAGCAGTCTGCAGTGTCCTCACTCCATTAATATTCCAGGAGAGGAATGTAACAGAGCCATCTCCTGATTACGCTGCTGATTACGGGGCATCATTATCTGTCCCTCTCGGAGCTCTCAGCCAGCTCACTGCTTTGAAGCTGCACACAAATAATGAAGGTGCAGAGCAGAGAGCACCTTCTTGCTCTGTATCTCCAGGTAAAATCCCTGCTTTGATTTATTACCTCCCCTAAGAAAAGCAGGACATAAATTACGGAGCGTTGCCGAGACTCGCATCTCTCACAGACAAGGCTATTTGCTAAACAGTCTATTTGAAGGTCTTTTTGATGCTGCCAAACATCCTGGCAGAGTTTACCTGGAAACATGGGTTCTTGATGAGTTTCACTATTCAAATATAAAGGAAGTTCTTTTCTTGCTCAGGAGATGTGTCTAAAATGGAAAACACAGTGCGTGGTTTTCATCTGTAGCCATGGGATCACCCTCAGTGGGTGCAGACTGAAAGAGGGGTGTTAGAAGCACTGGTTCTCCCCAGTTGCCTTGATTTAGGGAGAGATCTGTCTGTGGGTTCAGTGTCAGCCTGCAGGACAGACAAAGTGAGAGAACTAAAACTAAACTTGGGGCACATGTTGTCCTTTGTGTGCAAGGGACCCAAAGCTGGACACAGCCCTCCAGTGGCTGAGGAACACCTGTGTGGAGCTGCTGGAACTGCTGCAGCCCAAGAGAGTCCCATGGACTGGTGTGTGTCCAGGTGGGCTGAATGCACTGGGGCTGTCCTTGGCCATTACCCAGCTCTCCTGGGGACTTATCTTCAGCAGATGCTGCCAGTGATGTCCTCCTGAAGCCCACACTTGCATTTGCAAGTTTATCTTGCTTGTCCTCTTGGGCTCTTCATCATAAATTGAAGTGATTTTTGTTCAAATCCGTTCTCCAGTTGTCAGAATTCCCTGGAATTCTCAGTCTGTTTGCCCAGGCTGCTCACAGAGCGCCCCGGGTCGGTCCCTGCCATGCCTGGGGTGCTTTTCCTCACCCAGGCTGTTCAGGGAGCAGCCACACAACACCAGCTGCAGGGATATGCAGAGGCACACTCAGCTGTCCCTGGTCATGGATAACTGCTCTCTCAGTGGGATGTTCTGGCTTCCTACCTCTGCTTTGTTCCATCCGTGTTTCCCTGGCTGGCTCGGAAATGTCAGACCAAAGAGCCTCTGAAGGATTATTAAAGTCAGAATAAATGACATTTACTGTCTGGTGCTTTCCCAAAGCCTGTTAGTCAGGCACAGGGAACATGAGGGGTTTTAAACCCTGCCTGCCTGTTCCTTTCCCTTTTTTCTGCCGTGTCTCTTCCAAGAATAAATCCCCTTGGAGTTTTGCTGGGATAAATAATGACTGAGTTAACGTGATCGTTACCTGCAGTGCTGGGCACGGTGCCCTGTGGGCAGGGAGGGCTCAGCTCACACCCTGAGCTCTGCTCTGGAACAAACCCTGGGCACCCAGGAGGGACAGGGCAGGACTGGGAGCCTCACACCCTGCTGTGCCCTGTCCTGGAGAGGATCCTCAGGGCTCCCACAGCCCAGAGGTTCGGGAAAAGCCTTGTCCTCATGGCAGACAGACATGTCAAAAAGGCTTTAGGCTGTCCTGGAATCATGGAATTGTTTGGGATGGAAGAGCCCTCCCAGCCCATGGATCCCCCTGTGCCCATCCCCACCTTGTCCCCAGCCCAGAGCACTCAGTGCCACATCCAGGCCTTCCTTGGGCACCTCCAGGGCTGGGGACTCCAAACCTCCCTGGGCAGCCCCTGCCAAGGCCTCCCCACCCTTTCCAGGGACAAATTCCTCCTCATGTCCCCCCTGCCCCTCCCCTGGCCCAGCTGGAGGCCGTTCCCTCTCCTCCTGTCCCTTGTTCCCTGGGAGCAGAGCCCGACCCCCCCCAGCTCCCCCCTCCTGTCAGGGAGTTGCAGAGCCAGAAGGTCCCCCCTGAGCCTCCTTTTCTCCAGGCTGAGCCCCCCCAGCTCCCTCAGCTGCTGCTCCAGCCCCTTCCCAGCTCCCCTCCCTTCCCTGCACACACACAGTGGGATTTCCCCTGGCACACACAGGTGACCTGGTCCCTGGGTTCTCCTCTTTCAAGACCACTTCCCACCTGAGCAGAGAATTCCAAGGAATAAATAGGTTTGGCTTTGGGGTTCCAGCCCTTTCCCAGCTTTTGCTGCACGTGCCAGGAGCAGCCCAAGGATTGCTGCAGTTGTGGCAAGTGTTTCCTTGGATGTGATTTCCCACAAGCTTTCAGCTCTCCCGTGGCACTTTGTCTCTAATTGCAGAAATAACGAAATGCCTTTGAGCATATTTATTCACTTGAGTTTTATTTTAGTTACTCATTACACCAGTTTTAATAACAGCCTGGAGGACAGGAGCAGGATTGCATTTGAGCCACAGAGAGCCAGACACAAGTTGGTTTAAAATTTTGCTTAATGCACTGTTGTGTCCTCAGCAGAGTTTTTCTTTCCTGCCATTTCTCTTTCCCCTTTTGCCACTTGATGTCTCAAAACCGGAAATAAAAGGCAACTGAGTTATCAAATGCCACGAGTGCCAGGTTTGGTGAAAATCAGCCCTTCTGGGAAAGGGATTTTATTGCCAGTGAAATATGAAATCTGATGTTGTTTGCTGTGGAAGGTGAGCCTTGCTTTGTTAGCACACTGTGGACTTGTTCCTCACTGAAATTAAGGTTGATTTTGGCTGCTCAGAAGCTGTTCAGAGATGGAAGAGACAAAAAGGACTGGCTTCCCAGGAAAGGGAAACTGATGATGGAATTGCTGATTTATGCCACAAATAATTCTTAGATCCCCCAGCCCTCATAATCCTGATGAGTCCTATGTGTTACTGAGGGTCTTCAGTCCCTGGAATCAACCCTTGTTCCTTGTTCCAGCTCAGGGGGAAAACCCAGCATTATTCCAGTAGGTGCCCTGCCTTGCTTCTTCTTCTGCCATAAAACACGGATCCATTTGGGCCATTTGTCCTTCCCCAGACCAAAGGGAGCTGGGAAGGGAGGAGCTGCCTCTGCTTTTGTTTCTGTCTCGTGCTGGAGGGAGATGAAGACAGAGTGGTCCCTGTTCTGGGGTGTGTTTGCCAGGCAAGGTGTCCTGTAGGATGCCAGGGAACCCCTGGGATGGCTCAGCCCTCCATGCCCTGGGGGTGAGGAGGTGGGTTTGTGCTCTGCTCCCAGGCTGTGCGATCTCCATCGTGCTGCTCTGCCCCTTGAGCTGCAGCACAGGGGCTCTGGCACGAGGGGAACTGCCTGAGGGTGCCCCTCTGGGGTTTGGAAATCATGCCCAGACCCCTGGGGTACATCCTGCCTCCCTGGCACCCAGCTGAGCTGGGCTTGCTTGGGACACTCCTGCCACCCCTTTGGGCAGGACGGGGCCGTGCTGGGATTTAAACCCGAGCGTCGTTTGCTCGGCGAGTTCAGATTGTGAAAACGGGGCTGTTCATCTTCCTGCAAAGCTCCAGGGGTTATTTATTCCTTCAGGATTGGTCAGAGGGAGATTTCAGAGTCGTTCAAGCAGACCTGTAATTTATTTATGGCAGTGCAGATATTCTGGAGACTTGAATTCCTGTGCAGGTTGAGCAGAGGAGGAGCCCCATTTATCAGGGTCACACGAGGGGTGATGCCATCCTGGGTTAAACATCCTTGGGGCATCACCCTCAGATGAACCTGGTTTAAGGCACAAGTTGCTTTGAAAATGGACAGATGAATAAAGATTTCCATTTGGAATTGTCCCCAGTTAAAAGCACCTTTCTGAAGTGCACTGGTGAGGGTAAGAAGCCTTCTTCTGCAGTTTAGTACTGGTTTTCATTCCTATTGTACAATAGTAATTCCCCCCTGGGATATCTGTGGAGAGGTGGTGGGAATAAGTGACCTCAGAGGCTGCAGCTGAAACCACCCTGTGTTTACAGGGGGGGCAGATCCTTGGCACTTGTGGTGCCTCTTGCACAGCACCATTACTCAGAATTATCCTCTTTCACATTTGCCAGCTCTTCCTCCAGCCCGAAAATGAGCTGCAACACTCAGTCCCTCCCTGAGCTCTTCCCTTTGAGAACCCTCCTGCTGCTGCTCCAAGGAGACAAGAGGCTCTCTGAGCATCAGAGTAACAAACTCATTTCATATCCAGCCTTCTTTGAGTTGAGATCTGCAAATTCTGTGTAGAACTCAACTTCCTGCTGGTCTGGCTCGGGTAGGAAACCCCATCAGTGTGTCCCTCCCTGGGGTGACCCAGCAGAGCCCCTGGTGTGTCTGGCAAACAGGAAGCTGCAAATCAGCTCTGCAACCCTGGAAACACTTCTTCTTGTGTCCTGCTGAAAAGGGTTGGGAGAAGATCTGCTTGATCCCACCAGTGCTGGTCTAGGATGATCCTGAAGAACCCTTGGAGAGGGGGATGAGATCCTGCTTTACCCACCCCGCCCTCCCGTGTCTCCTCGTGGCTCGATGCTCTCACTTTCTGCTCACATAGAAGGGTTTTGTGTCCTTTAAAAATGAAGTTGTTCTGGAGTGGGTCAGTCCTGGCAAAGATCTCTGGGACTTCCAGGACATCCTTGCTGTTGATTCCCTGAGGGACTTGGTGCCATCCTCCTCCTCTTGCAGGGTCAGGCTGGGATAACATCCTCCCCCCATGGATAAATCAGGGTGGCTGAGAGTCTCCAGAGAGAATTCCCTGGTTCCATGGCAGTGGTTCTGTGAAAGCAGGGGAACAGACAGCAGCACAGAGTAAAGATTTAGTGCCTGACAATTTTTCTGTCGTTCAAGTGGTCATTTTTCACTTCAGGTGAAGCAAAACTGGGGCTGAGTGACATTTCTCTAATGCAATTAATTATTTATGTTTTTCTGCAAGCAGCAATCACGGGGAGCAGCTCTGCAGTGAAATTTATATCTCAATTGATTTTTAAAGCAAACCCTGCAGAGGGGCAGGGGCTCTGCCAGCCCCAAGCTGGGGCTCCCTGGGCACTGAGCACCCACCAGGGACCCCTGAGCTCCACCAGCCCTCCCTGCCAGCCCAGAGAGGAGCCAGGTGGGACCACCCTGCATGGACTGCTGGGCCTTGCCAGGGCTGACTGCAGGACCCCAAACAGCAAAAACTCTCATCAAATCCCAGGATTGGAAAGGACCTCAAAGCCCATCCAGTGCCACCCCTGCCATGGGCAGGGACACCTTCCACTGGCCCAGGTTGCTCCAACCTGGCCTTNTGGTCTCTCTCCATGTTTCCTGTATCTCCTTCATGTCCTGGAAGGCTCCAGTCAGGTCACCCCAAAGCTTCTCCTCTCCAGGTGAACAATCCCAGCTCTCCCACCTTTCCTCCCAGCAGAGCTGCTCCATCCTCTGCTCATCCTGGTGCCTCCCTGGACTCTCTGCAGCAGCTCCCTGTGCTCCCTGTGCTGGGGTCCTTAAATTCATTACAAAATGATCCCAGCCTTTGCCAGGGTGAATTTTCATTTCCATAGTTCAGTTTTGCTGGGCCACTTGTTGTCTTGCATGTCTGGAGTTGAAGAAATACCATTTCTCTTACAGGTGACATGTTCTGCTGCCTTGGTTGTGTCTTTGACTCATTGACTACAAGGATTTAACAGGTTGTCCAGAGAGGGGGGAGTCTCCTCCCTGGGGATATTCCAGAGCCCTCTGGACACAATCCATGTGCTCTGGGGTGGCCTTGCTGGAGCAGGGAGGTGGCACCAGAGGAGCCCTTCCTGGGATTCCATGGTTCTGTAGCAGCTCTGGAGCTGTGCTGAAGCAGAGGGGAGGATTTGGGAGCAAGGTGATAACTCCTGACTCTGCAGCGTTTCAAATGTGTGCAGGCAGCACTGCAGCTGGATTAGGCTTCAAACAGAGGCAGTGCCAAAGGAAGACTTAACCCTCCTGAGAGCCTAAAAACACACACACACAAAGTTAAATTTCTTGTCACACAAAGCCCACCCAGCAGGTTGAGCACCTGTAAAATTCCCTTGTTTCTGGTGTTTCCAGTGCCTTGCTCTGGGTACTCCTTGTGCTTCTTTAATCTCTGAGTGCATTTAGGGTTATCACATTCCCTGCTGGTCTCCAGGACTTTAGGGATATGAGGATCTGCCTCCTGCTGCCTCCCAGCCATTTCTGGGAGCAGGAATTCTGCCATGTGCTGTTCTGATCCTCATTGTCTGCACTGCTCTAAACCAGGGTGAGTTCTGCTGTTTAACTGTTCCCTGGAACAGGCTGTGCTCTGGGGTGGCCTTGCTGGACACGGTGATGCTGTAGCAAAGCCCACCTGGAGAACTGTGGAGGGGACAATTCCCTTTATTCCCTGAAAACCCCCTGAGCCACAATCCCAGCACACATCCCCTGCTCCCACAGTGAGCCAGGGTTTGGGTTTTTCTTTTCCCTACATTTAAACACAGTCACTAAATCCCTTCCAATAAAAACTGCTGGGTTTTGGTTTTTATCTGAACTCAATGTTGGCAGGATTAGGAGCAGGAGAAATTGCTTCCCTAAATATCTCAGAGGTTCTTCACTCACAGCTCGACTCCATCTGCATGGAGCTCTCCATTAGGGATGGAAAGCCCTGGAATTCAGGGAGTGGAGCAGGGCCAGGAGACATCTCCCATTCCAGAACCCAGCACTTGATTTTCAGATTCTCATCTGCAAGTAAGGGCCAGGTGTCCTGGGGTAATATTGATAAAATAGAAGGATCTCCTGAGGGCCAAGATGCTGAGGGGCTGGAGCGTGTGCAGGGAAGGGAAGGGAGCTGGGAAGGGGCTGGAGCAGCAGGAGCAGCTGAGGGAGCTGGGGGGGCTCAGCCTGGAGAAAAGGAGGCTCAGGGGGGACCTTCTGGCTCTGCAACTCCCTGACAGGAGGGGGGAGCTGGGGGGGGTCGGGCTCTGCTCCCAGGGAACAAGGGACAGGAGGAGAGGGAACGGCCTCCAGCTGGGCCAGGGGAGGGGCAGGTGGGACATGAGGAGGAATTTGTCCCTGGAAAGGGTGGGGAGGCCTTGGCAGGGGCTGCCCAGGGAGGTTTGGAGTCCCCAGCCCTGGAGGTGCCCAAGGAAGGCCTGGATGTGGCACTCAGTGCTCTGGGCTGGGCACAAGGTGGGGATGGGCACAGGGGGATCCATGGGCTGGGAGGGATTTTCCCATGCCTGGTCTGTCTCTTGCCTGGGATTATGATCCATGATCCCTGGCTCCCTTTTCCTCACCCCACCCAGCAACCTGCATGAGCTTTTATCCCACCAGCTGCAGCACACACATCTTGTTCTGCCTTTAAAACTTTCCAGACAGTCACTTTAGGATGTCACATTGGCAAAGGAGTGCCAGTCTCTCCCTGGATTTTGATATT
Source organism: Pachyramphus minor (assembly GCA_013397135.1). Taxonomy (NCBI): domain Eukaryota; kingdom Metazoa; phylum Chordata; class Aves; order Passeriformes; family Tyrannidae; genus Pachyramphus; species Pachyramphus minor. Next base: position 413,126 of record VYXB01000985.1, on the reverse strand, counting down.
TAATGTGCCCCTCTATGGTTCAGCCTGGAATGCTGCATATGGAACCCCCAGGTTGGATAATCACTGTTGTTATTGCAAGTGGCCCCCAGAGAACCCAAACAACTGAAGTGGGCAATTACCTGATTTTAACTGTAATTAAAAAATGATCCTCACAGGGAGAGAAGTTTTCCTGTGATCACAGGATTCATTTCAATAAAAGCTCCTGGCACTTCACTCTGAGGAGTGATGGGTGTTTGCAGCCTCCAGTGAGAGAGCTGAGTTGTGGGGTGATTCCGTGGCCTGGAGCTGAGGAGGAAAGGCTGGGAGAGCTGGGGGTATTCATTTGGAGAAGAGAAGTTCCAGGGAGAGCTGAGAGCCCCTTGCAGGGCCTGAAGGGGCTCCAGGAGAGCTGGAGAGGGACTGGGGACAAGGGATGGAGGGACAGGACACAGGGAATGGCTTCCCAGTGCCAGAGAGCAGGGAGAGATGGGAGATTGGGAAGGAATTGCTGGCTGGGAGGGGGGGGAGGCCCTGGCCCAGGTTGCCCAGAGAAGCTGTGGCTGCCCCATCCCCGTGGATGCCGTGGGAGGGATCAGCTCACAGACGTGGCTGTTCTGCCATTTGAGCCCATTTGAAGCTTTCACAATTATTTTGTTCAAAAGAAAAGCTCCTTTCAGAGTTTATTGTGTGTCACATGGAGCCAGTTAATGCCACGAGAGTGAGTTTAATTATGCCTCTGTTAAATTGCAGCAGAGTTGAGGGGTGCTGCTCTCTCATCCTTTCAGCCCTGCCTCTGCTGTGCATCTGTGTGACAGTGGGAAGGAAAGGCTGGGAATTGCTTCTTTTGTGTCCACGGAGCTTAAATGAACCCAAAATTAAAATGATGGGCATATCATGGCTGCAGATTAATGGCCTTAGCAGCTTAAATGACAAATCTGTAAGTGAGTTAAATATAATCCAGGTTCCTTTCGCCTCTGCCCTCAGAGCCTGGTGTTTTCCATCGTCTCAGACACAGTGATTCCTGCAGCACTTAATGGAGCTGGAAGCAAAAGCACGATAAAAGTGGATACCCCAGCGACCATGCTAAGTGAGGGAGTGGATAATGGGGTGGTTAATGCTGTTAAATACCTGGTGCTCAGTGCTGCCAGGTCCATTGCCTTTGCCAATAAAAAGTTTTAAGTGGTTGCAGGGCCTGGCTGTTGGAAGCTTTCCCTGGGAATAACACACCCACTGGGTAAATGAGACTGGAACAAACTGGGGGGGTGATTTAGTGCCCCTTTCTGTGTGCTGCCTTTTTGGAAGGCTCTGCTTTAAAACGTTCCATGTGTTCTCAGGACTCTCTGTTCTGCTGGAGTTTGGGATGAGGGTCCAGAAGGGGAAAGAGGAGGAGAGTGCCCAGAGCCTTGGAGCCTCGTGGGCTGCCTGGAGTGGGTTGGGACAGCCTGGCCTGGGACAGACTCAGCCCTGCAGGTGAATCCTGAGGGATTCAGCTGAGCTCCTGGAACAGCTTAAGCCAAGCTGAGCAGTGGTTTAAGTGCTTTGCTGGGCTGGGTGTCCCAAGCTCTGGGCTCAGGGAGACTCTGGCTGCAGCAAAGCTGTTTGATAAGCACTTACAAATATTTCAGACCCTTCCAGCTGTTCCATCAGCTCCATTTTGTGAAAAAATAAAGAAATCTGCTCAGCCCCTGGTTGGTTTGTCCCTGTACCTGGAGGGGGAAGTGAAATGGGAAGTGAAACCAGGCAGCCTCCATTTGCAGCTGCTTGTGCAAAATCTAATTAAGCAGTTTAAGGGGTGTGATCCTGAGGTGTGGAGTTTATTGAACACTCGGTTAACTATTCAATTAGTCTGTGTGTTTGGGATAATTCCAGTTCATGTGAGGATCAATTACTTGATTTAGAAGAAAATAAAACATAAAACTTTAATTCCAAGAGTGGTAGAAGGTCAGTGATTGTCACAAATGGATTTTGGTACCATAATCATTACCAGTATTCTCCCAGTTGGATAAATCCTGCCCAGCCAGGCAGTGAGGGGGAAGCCAACTCTGCCACCTTAGAAAGGGATCAGAAACCCTTCCAAAACTGCAGGGTTCCTTTAAGGAAAAGGGCTGAATGATTTTGTTGGACTTTTTTTTTTTTTTTCTCTCAAGGAAAAGGTTGAACTGAAGGGCAGGAGAGATTTGGGAAATAATCCCCTTCCCCACGGCAGCTATTCCAGTGCTTCCTGTGTCACAGCAAATCCCTGGGGATTAAACCCCTGTCTCTGTGTCAGACTTCCTGCATGGCTTGTGTTCAACCCTCCAGCTCGGCTTGGGCAGGAGGGGTGGGTGGGACAGGTACAATCCAGAGCTTTCCATGGCTCCATCACACTGGGATGTTCCTCAGAGCCCCATTTCTGGGGTTAGACCAGTGGCTAAATTAGCTCTACAGGGGTCCTTGTTCTGCCAGTGTGGAGTTTATTCCTCCCTGGGAGGGTGGGGAGGCCCTGGCCCAGGGTGCCCAGAGAAGCTGTGGCTGCCCCTGGATCCCTGGAAGTGTCCAAGGCCAGGTTGGAGCACCCTGGGCCAGTGGAAGGTGTCCCTGCCCATGGCAGGGGTGGCACTGGATGGGCTTTGAGGTCCCTCCCAGGTAACCTATCAAGCCTCACATGGCCTCCCTTTGTCAGGAGATGAGGAAGCAGATGGAATTCCAGTGTGGATCCAGGCTGGTTTCTGCTCCTCCCACACAAAATGATCTTGCAGCTCCTCCAAGTCTCTGAGCCAATACTGAACCCAGAACCCATCAGGTGGGGCACTTTTAGGTGACACCTCGATTAAATCTGATTACATCATCTCAGAGTCATTTTTGCCAGGGATCCCACATTCCTGAATTCCTCTTGAGGGCTGGAACCCAGGACTGCCAAAGTTGTGCTCCCGTGCTCTTCTCTTGAAGGTCAGTGACACGTCAGCCAGTTGCTCTTCTGAAAATACGCTTTAATTTCCCCTTTCAGCCTTTGATTGGTTTGACATTTCCCGGGGTGGAAGGTAATTGGGAGGTTTATTATACATTTCTGTTAAGTACAAGATGAGAACATTTAAATACCTCGTGTGGAAGGAGCAGCAAAGGAGACAGAACCTCCTTCCTGCTGAACAGGGCTGGGAGTGACTGACAGCAAAGGAGACATGGGATCAGGATGCAGGGAGACTTTTCTCCCTTGACTGTGGTTTGCTGTCAGTCACTCATTGCTCCTTCCTGTTTGAGGCTGGGGAGAGATGCTGGGCTCTCTTGGAATCTCTCCATCCTGCACAGCTTTTGTGACTTGGGGATTTTGTTGTTTGGTTTTCATCCTACTCTTAAAGCAATCTCTGACAAACTCCTTCCTGTGACATCCTAAACTTTGGAATATCCATAAATTATTGAGAGTTTGGAAGGGAAATAGGAGAAGCTCCGTTTCATAACCCCTCTCTGCATGTCTCAGTAATTTCATTTAATGGAGTTAAACCCAAGTCATAATTACAGCTGGATGAGAGAAAACTCTGAAGATCTTTCCTTGAGCTTCAACAAATCACCCCCAGGGCAGGGGGTTGGAATGAGATGATCTTTAAGGTCCCTCCCCCCCAGACCACTGTGGGATTCTATGACTCTGTGAACACAGAGTAGAATTTATACTTTTCTCTTGGCTATCAGGAGCTTCCTAAGAAACCTGACTGCACTGCTGCAGGAGGTACTTTCTGGTGCTGCCTGGGATGGCTTTACCTAAATAGAATCCAAAATCATTAACATAGGATCACACTTGGGAAATTCTCCTGCCTTCCCTTTCTTGGGATTTGTCTGCCAGGGAAATACATGGAGAGAAAAAGAGAGTCCTGGAGCAGGTCCCAGGCAAAGGTGGCTCGTTGTTGGGTGTAAAGGTACAGCTAAAGCTTCAGCAGCTCCTTGTCTCTCTTCCTTGGTGCAGTTGTCCTGACAGCTCTGGCAGTGCATCAGAGAGGGACACATGCCAGGGAATGACTCCCAGGTCACTGGGACACCTCCTGTTTCAGCTGTTTCCAGGATGGTTTGGGTTGGGAGGGACCTTAAAGCCCACCCAGTGCCACCCCTACCATGGGCAGGGACACCTTCCACTGGCCCAGGGTGCTCCAACCTGGCCTTGGACACTTCCAGGGATCCAGGGGCAGCCACAGCTTCTCTGGGCACCCTGGGCCAGGGCCTCCCCACCCTCCCAGCCAGGAATTCCTTCCCAGTATCCCATGTGAGTTCAGGTGATGGCTTTAGTTTAGTAGATGGGTGAGGGCTGGTGGCTTTAGTTAATCACCCTGCTAGCTAATCAACAGCAGCAGCTCCTGCTTTGTCTCTCTGGTGACTCCAAGCAGGATGTCCCTGGCTGGCACTGGGAAAAGCAGCCTCATCAATGCACAAGTGTGTTGTGCTGAGCCCGGGGAGGTGCTTCCCTAGGAAAACATCCAGGGAGCTTTCTGCTGCTCCAGGTCATGGATCTGAGCAGCCTTCACGTGGCTCACCTGGAATTTCACAGTATCATGGGATGGCTGGGGGGGCAGGGACCTCTGGAGATCCCACGCTGCTCCTTGGACAGCCTGTTCCATGCTCTGTCACCCCCAGAGCAATCCCTGTTCTTCCCGTGCCAGACACGAAGCCAACATGAATAACTGAGCTAATTTTGTGACATTCCTAATTATTGCTCTGCTCTTTGGCTCACCTGAATGATATTACCTGGCTTATTAACAGTGCTGGGGGCCACAGGGGGGCTCTGATACCACTTTTGGAAGAAGACAAAACATGCAGATTGTGGAACATTTACCACGTGGTACCTTGTGGGATTGGCTTTTATATTCAATTGTTTTAACAGAGAACATTAAAACTGGTCTCAGATGTGAAATGTGGAGTTTATGGATTGTTGTTATTATTATATTATTGTATTTTATATTATATTATTATATGATTGAGTGTTACTAGTGAGTGTTATTATATGTGGAGTTTATTCAGTGCAAACTGATCTGGGAATCTGTTGATCCTTCCCAGGTGCTGCTCTGGTGGTCAGAGCCCAACAGAAAAGTCCCTTTGCTGTGGATGGCTTGGCCTGGGTCTGCAGAGGAGTGCCATGGAGTCAGCTTCCTGATTTTTCACACCTAAACACGTGAGAGGTGTTTCTCTAACCAGAACTCAAATCCTTCTTCTTTAGCTAAATTCTAACAGGGAAGGACTGGAGGTACCTGGAGCCCTCATCTGACATCCTTGGAGCTGGGAGTCCCCTCCAGCACCCAGCCACTGCCTTGCCCTGCTTTGCTGGGGGTGCAGGACCCTCAGAGGGGTTGTGGAATATCCTAAAACCTCCACTACAATGTCCTCCTGCCTCTGGTGGCTTCTCCCTGTTCCACAGCTGTGTGGGACACAGGAGTTCAGCTGTTGGGCTTGAGGTCTTATTTTATTTGGTTCTGTGTTTCCAAACCCAGTGTTGCTTGATGGGCTTTTCAAGTGCTCTGTAACAGTCTCAGATCATTGCAGTCAATCCCCCCAAAGCCTTTGGTAGCCCAGGCTGGAGATGCTGATGAGTCAAAGTGAGAACTGTGTGGGATTCGAGTGTTCCTGGTGTTCACACCACTCATGACACAAGCACAGCCACAAGATTTATTTCCACAACCCAACTCACACAGTGACCTGTCCCTTCACCACCAGTTCACCCTGTAGTTTATTTTATTGGAGGATTCCCTGGTGCCAGGAAGCTCCTTTGTTCCCTGTTCCTGTGCCACCTCAGCTGTGCTGCTTCCTCCTGGGATTTTGGTTCTACTCCACTGGTGCAAGCAGCAGATTTGCTGTCAGGGACTGGGTTTTTCCACCAGCATTGGCTGGTTCACACTCCTGGCACTCTGGGAATGATCATGAAATCCCACTGGAGGCCAAAACAACCTCCAGGGCTGGTGCTCAGCCTGGAGGGCACTGGGCAGAGGCTTCAAATGCCTCACAACTAAATGTTTGCTTTGTCCTTTGTGGGGTGGAACTGGGTTTTAAGGTCCCTCCCAACCCAAACCATCCCAGGATTCCATGGTTTGTGGACACAGCTTTAACCCTGTCAGGTTTTTAGGGATGTCTGGCCAGCAGGTTCCTTTGGCTGGTGAAGACACCAAACAGTTCCCCCACGAATCTGCTGCTGGTAGGAAATCCTTAAGAGGGAGGGAAAGGATCTGTCCTGGGGAAATCAATGTCCCCTTGTCCTGAAAATGCCTCTCTTGTTTTCCTGTGAGTTCCCACAAGAACAGCCCTGCAGTTGGTGCTCTTTTTATGGTCTGTGACATGAATTAATCCTGATACGTGTGGCCTTGCATTTTGCACCTCCAATCCCTGCATCCACAGGTTTAGTTGTGGCTTCTGCCTGTGATTTCAGTGGCTGATTTACAACATTCATGGCAAAGGATTCTTTGGGAAGATCCAGTTCTGACTAACTGCATGTCTTTAGAGACATCAAAGAGGACACATTGCTCACTTTAGTGGAGAAACAGCAGCTTTGTTCTGACCCTGGTGGCTCTGTCACTGGTTTAGGGCTTTTGGATTGAGAAATAAATATGTTCTGTCTCAGCACTGAAAAGGTTTCACTTGCTTTCCTGGGAAGGTTTTCTTCTTAACACGACTTTCTGGGGAATTTGGCAGCTGAAGGCTTCCTTTCCCATCTCTCTGTGCTGGGCTGCTCCTCCATCACCAAAGTCCTCCTGGTTAAAGCCTTGGAAATGACTCACACACCTGAAGGAAATGTCTCCTGTAATTCCCTGTTCCAAGGAAGAGGAGCTGGACCCTCCACCCACATCCTTTGGTCACTGCCTTCCACTGTCCCAGGCTGCTCCAACCCTGTCCAACCTGGCCTTGGACACTTCCAGGGATCCAGGGGCAGCCACAGCTTCTCTGGGCACCTGAGGTTCCCCCTCGGTGTGTCTGTGGTGTAGGAAGTGTGGAAGGATTGAGAACCAGCTGGAAGGTTCTCCTCTGTTTCCTGAAGGTTCTGTTAGGAGGAGGAGGAGCAGGCAGAGAGCAGGGGGCTGCACCAGGGTCTCCATCTGCCCTGTGGGGTGGTGGGCTTGGAGCAGCTCATCCATGGGGCTGGGAGGGGCACGGGGAGCTCGGAGTGCTCAAGGGGGGCCCAGTGAAGGCAGAAACAGTTGGGTTTTTTCTGTTCTCCAAGTCTTCCCTACTCCCCTTGTACAAAGGGAGGAGCCTGATCATGGAATCACTGAGGTTGGAAAAGCCCTCTGAGCCCATGGAGTCCAACCATCCCCAGCACTGCCAAGGCCACCAGTGCCTCATGTCCCCGAGTGCCACATCCAGGAGGCTTTGAAATCCCTCCAGGGATGGGAACTCCCCCCTGCCCGGGGCAGCTGTGCCAGGGCTGGACAACCTTTCCAGGAAGGAATTCTCCCAATATCCAACCTAAGCCTCCCTGTTTCTGTGCTTGTCCACACTTGGCCGTTGCTGCTGATGGGTTCCCTCCTCATCATCCCTCCGGGAGCAGGAATTGGCTGGGCCTGGTCTCTGTGAGTCCCAGAAAGTCTCCTGTTTTTAGGGATCACTGCTGTTACCAGTGCCCAGGACTCTGGCTTTATTGTGAGTGTGTCTTCACCTTGTAGCCATTTCCTCCTTTAATTGAGGAGCAAGAAGGAAATACAATGGGCTGATTAAGAGTCCAATCACTCCCAAATCCATCCCCACCTCTCCATGTCAGGTACAGAGCTCATTATTTCCTGAGAGGAGGCTCCTGTTCACACTAATGCAGAGCAATGACAGGGATCTGAGCCTGATGTGGGTACTGTGGCACTGCCACTGTGTGTAAGGGGGGCTCTCCATCACCCTGCTGGCCTCCATCCCACATGGATGCTGTTGGTAAACAGGGTGTGCCTGCTCTGTCAGGCACAGCTTATGGATTGCTCCCTCCTGATTCCATTCATTTCTGCAGCTCCTGTTTCCTGGCCCAGCATCCTGCCAGGCTCTGGGAAATACACAGGGGTGTTTAATTCACCAATTACCTGGACTGGGGTTTGCACCAGTTTGTGAGATTTGGGGCTGCTTGTGGTGGAGACAAGAATTTGCACAGTTGTGTGAGTGGTGTCTGTCAGGTGTGATGTCAGAGCTGCTCAGAACTGCAGTGGGAGTTCAGTGGTGGTATCACACAATTCAAGCTCAGAGCACAATTCTAGCAAGAATAAACAATAAATGGCCAGATTTGAACCAAGTCCTGTAAAAACTCTGATTTCTTCTGTAGGGTTTTCTGGGAATTGAGTGATTCTTGGAGCAGCCTGGGCCAGTGGAAGGTGTCCCTGCCCATGGCAGGGGTGGCCCTGGATGGGCTTTAAGGTCCCTTCCAACCCAAACCATTCCTTTAATTCTAACAAATACCACTCACACAACTATGCAAATTCTTGTTTCCACCATAAACAGCCCAAAATCTCACCATTCAGGGAATTAAGAGGGCAAAAAAAGCACTATTTTATTGTTTTCTGTGAGTGGGATGTTTCCCTGCATGGAAAGCGAACCCACAGTTCCCCTAAAGCCATAATTCCAGCCTGGAATCCCCTTGCAGGTTGGGAGGTTACTCAAAGCCATGGAAGCATAACAGGGGTTCAGCAATAAAATAGGAAAAAAACCCATGCATGTTACTATAACACAAAAAAAGTGCAATTATGTCTTGATCACAGCTCAGGGATTACATGTTTTTAATGAAGTGAACACTGTCAGTGTGGGAAGCAATAAAAATGAAAAAAAGCTACAGAGCTGAAAATTCAATATATATGATAATACACATAAATCTATTAGGAAAAAAAAAGTAAAGCAGAATTAATTACATTGCAGCACCCGGAGGGTGAATAAAATTGGTAAAGAATTAAGAAATAAAAAATTCATACTGTAATTAGAACTTTGCATACTAAAATTAGGGAAGGTGTTTTCTGATACCATCCAGAACCTTCTTGTAGAGCCCCCCACGAAGGGAGCAGGGCATGGTAATTATGCACCAGGGCCTGAGGGTGAGGAACCCATACCCAGGCTTGCAGAGAGGATTAAACACCCACTTAGGCTGCAAAACTTTTTAATTTTTCAACTTCTCATATCCAAATTATGAGGGGGGGAAAAAAGGCTCCAGAGAAGCACAGCAGTGCATTATTTATTTAGATGTTTAATGAATAACAAAACAGTGTTTCTGTACGAGCTGTGGAAGCCAAGGAACACCTTCCCCACAGCCTCAGGTGTCCAGAACTTCAGGTGACAAGCAGGGGTGTGGTGAGGGAATATGTGAGTAACCCTGGGCTGCTGGGAGCTGTCCTACCCATGGCAGGGGCTGCAACTGGGTCTGCACAGGCTTCATGGTCCCTCCCAACCCAAACCACTCCAGGATTCTGTGAAGATTCCATGAGTTCCTCAATTCCCAAGGAGCCAGCCTGTTTATAGACTCCCAGAATCCCAGACGGGTTTGGGTTGGAAGGGACATTAAAGCTCATCCCATCCCACCCCTGCCGTGGGCAGGGACACCTCCCACCAGCCCAGGCTGCTCCAACCTGGCCTTGGACACTTGCAGGGATCCAGGGGCAGCCACAGCTCCTCTGGGCCGAGGACAAGCTGTGGCTCTGGGGGTGAGTTTGGTTCAGTGTTTGCATAAATCTGCACAAACCTGTTTAACTGTTCCCTTTGGATCTGAGTGGCATCCAGAGGGAAGGTGATATTTGCTCCGTAGGAAGCTCGATATGTGATTAGGAAATCCTGCAGTAATGACAGGAGCATCAGCAGCAATATCAATAACTAATACTATCCTTACTGTGCCTTAAACTTGAGAGGGACAAACGCTGATGGCCCCAGGTTGCTCCAGGGCAGGTTTAGGTTGGACATGAGAGACACTTTCTCCACAGAAAGGGTTGTGAGGCACTGGGGGGGCTGCCCAGGGGAGTGGTGGAGTCCCCACCCCTGCAAGTGTCCAAAACCCCCGGGCATGGGGCCTCCCCCCAGATTTTCCTGCACATGTTGCTGTGCTGGGAACAGGGAGCATGGAGAGAGACGTGGAAGATGAGTGTCCAGGGAAATTTCTTCCAGTTTTTGATGTGTAAGACCACCAACTTCATCCTTCCCTTTGCACACTGGGGGTGTTACTGCAGGAAGAGGTGTCCCAGCCATGTGTTTCCCAACCATGTTGTTCTGAAAGGGAAGAGACTATGTGAAATTAAATCTAATTTCATTACTCACACCTGGGAATGGGGGTAGGGGACCCTGCACCAGCAAATGCTTCCAAAATAAGTGTTGAAGAGACATCCACTAGTTTTCACAGCAGTAAAGGAATTCAGTCCTTTTTTTCCCTACCTTCCACATGGGTGATGTCACATTTTGCTGAGTCTTTCAGTAAGACCACAGTGTCTGGAGAACAAGAAAAAACATATTATGCTCTTGTAGCACAAACAGGCAGTGATTCCAAACAGGAACAGTTTCTGCTCTGAGTTTTCAGCCATTTCCCTGCCCAGCTGGGGCTGTTTTGGGCTGTTGGAGATGGAAACAAGGCAGCTCAGTGAAGTGGGAGAGCAGTTCGTCCTTGACCTCTCAATCCCAATCCTCGGGGCAGTCCCACAGTGCAGCTTCCAGGACAGGGCTGGAAAACAGCTCTGGGCTCTGCCGGAGATGGGAAATTGAGATCAGTGCCAGTGTGTGCTGGAGTCCACTGCCCTTCCCTGCTCCTGACCCTTCCCAGGACAACTCAGCCCTGCTCAGACACCCACTGCAATGGTTTAATTGCACTGCTGGAATTAACTGCTCTGGGAGCTGCTGCCTCTGTTTCTTACCCAAGGAATGACTCCAGTGCCTGTGCTGTTCCTTGTGGAAAGTTGTTTTCCGTCTGTGCATGGCAGGGACACCTTCCACTGGTCCAGGTTGCTCCAAGCCCTGTCCAACCTGGCCTTGGACACTTCCAGGGATCCAGGGGCAGCCACAGCTTCTCTGGGTAACCTGGGCCAGGGCCTCCCCACCCTCCCAGCCAGCAATTCCTTCCCAATCTCCCACCTAACCCTGCCCTCTGGCACTGGGAAGCCATTCCCTGTGTCCTGTCCCTCCAGCCCTTGTCCGAGGTAGGATATTGGGAAATCCTTCCCTGGGAGGGTGGGGAGGCCCTGGCCCAGGTTACCCAGAGAAGCTGTGGCTGCCCCTGGATCCCTGGAAGTGTCCAAGGCCAGGTTGGAGCACCCTGGGCTGGTGGAAGGTGTCCCTGCCCATGGCAGGGGTGGCACTGGATGGGCTTTGAGGTCCCTTCCCACCCAAACCAGTCTCTGATTCCATGAAGTGCCTGAAGGGAGGCAGAGAGCCAAGAAGCCAATTTTTCCAGAAAATGTGGATCAAAAGGAGATTCTGGAGGTGCAGCTGTGGCACAGGGCAGAGGGTTACACTCCAAGCTGGCTCTCCAGAGGAAAGGGGTTTATGGAAGGGAGGGCAGCAGTAGGTGACAACAAGAACATCTGTGCCCTGGGATCTCCTGCTGAGCCCCAGGACTGGTGGTTTCTGGGGCCAGGCTCCCCTGGCCCCCTGTGGCAGCACAGCTCCAGGGCAGGTGAACAGCAGCAGGGAAGGGCTGGGACCAGCTCCTCCCTGTGCCATTCAGTGCCACAGTTGCCATTTCAGAGGGAAGTTTTGCTCCCCAGGGTCAAACCTCAGGGAATACTCAGCCCTTCCCAGGGAGCAGAGTGGATTCACCAGAGGATGGACAGACCCAGAGCTTGTGCTGAGCTGGTTCTGTGCCCAGGATGCTGTTTGTGCCCCTGTCCATGTGCCAGGGTGGTCCCGCTGGGCACAGCAAACACCTGAGCTGGGCTCTCTCCCCCAACACACCACCGAGAACCCTCTCACCTGGAGGAGGGTCTCCCATCCCCTGGACCATCTGCTCCTCAGTGGGTGCTGCTCTCAGGAAGAACAGGAGACTGTGGGAGAAGATAAAAGGGAAAAATTAAACCCTTTCTGAAAGTTTCATCAAAGGCCTGTTTGTGGTGCCGAGGGGGATGCTGGAATGCTGGAATGCTGCCTTACCTTCACACAAACTTCATTCATAAACCCCACCTCATTATTTCCCAGCATATTTGGCAGCTGGGAGAGATGGGCTCATGATTTGCTTTCTTCTGTGACTGATCAAAACACCAAACATGGCTGTTTATGTCCCTCACATCACCCCCAGTCTTTGTGCTGGAAATTTAACTTTGCTTGAGGGGGAAAAATAGTAATAAATAGCAATATTAGTCCTGTGATCCCTTCCCTATTCAGGACATGAAGCTTCTCAGACATTTCAGAGTCTCTGAAAACGCTGAACAAAAAGTCTGAGATCAAATAACTCCAACAGAAGCCCTTTGGATGTTCTGAAAGCTGCACATGGCTGCTGCCATCATTAAATTGAGCCAGGATTTGATTAATGTCTTGGGAACAGGGATCCACTCCCCACCCTTTCAGTCAGCTTGAAAAGACTGGGGTTACCTTTGGATTTTTAAGAAGAAGTAATTTTGTTTACTCACAGGGAGTAAAATTGCAGAATCTTATTCCATGTGGGGCTGTTTCTGTGACATCAGTGGCTGGAAGGTGATGGCCAGACACCCCAAAACCATGGCCAGACACCCCAAAACCATGGCCAGATACCCCAAAACCATGGCCAGGCATCCCAAAACCGTGGCCAGACACCCCAAAACCATGGCCAAACACCCCAAAACCATGGCCAGGCGTCCCAAACCCATGGCCAGGCATCCCAAAACCATGGCCAGGCATCCCAAAACTACAGCCAGGCGTCCCAAAACCACGGCCAGGCATCCCAAAACTACGGCCAGGTGTCCCAAAACTACGGCCAGGTGTCCCAAAACCACAGCCAGGCATCCCAAGCATCCTGAGTACAGTTACAGATGTATCCACAAATCATGGAATCATGGAATGGTTTAGGTTGGAAGAGACCTCAAAGCCCATCCAGTTCCAAACCAGTGCCATGGGCAGGGACACCTTCCACCAGCCCAGGTTGCTCCAAGTCTGTCCAGGCATGGGAAGCCTCTGGGCTCTCTGGAGTTGCTGACTGTCATTCCTGGGGCATTCCAAGCCTGCACTGTGCAGTGGTTCCCAAAGTCTGTGCTCTGAACATTTGTTCCTCCCCAAACTTTTGATTCCCTCTCTGGAAGAGCAGTTGTCAGGCCGGGCTTGCTTTCGTTTCCAAAAGCTGACGCCAGGAGAACTTTCCCATTCTGTTTGATTGGAGTATAAATATGGATGTGTTCTGTCCTAAATATTTCATGGGCAAAAGCTGTGTTTTCTTAATCCTCACATTAGTGGCACAGCAGTTCTTCCCCCACTGGCCACTTCCCTGCCCAGGGGTTCTGCACTGCTGCAGGTGCTGAAAGCCTTTGCTGAGCCCCTGCTCCTGTGGCACAGGGCCTTCCACAGGGAAACATCCCTGGGACAACTGGGGAGGGAAGGTGAGAATGGATCTTTTATAACCCAAGTCACTGCTCTCCTCCTTCCTGTCTTCACCCAGCCAAGTCTCTCCTTTTTCCTGGATAATGAGTGTTCCTGGGGAACAGCAGGGGATGAAACCTCCAGCTTCCATGTTCACTCCACTGGGCAGGACCTGGAATCACCCAGGGTTGTGCTCCCCCTGGATGCCAGAGGAGCTGGCAGTGAGGCCCAGCATCCCTGTGTATTCCCCCTGAGTGAAGGCAAAGGGAAAGGATGGATTTGGATGGCACTTCTTTGGAACTGAGAGATGCCAAGGAAAGCCCCTGAGAGATGGATTGATCCCTGTCCTTCCATTGGAGCTCCTCGGAGGGTGCTGCTGGCAGGGATCTGCACTGCCCCAGCAGTTTCTCACTCAGCCTCCTTGTGGAGCTTCCCAAAGCTCCCTGAGAAGAATCCAGGCCTGGAGATTCCCATCCCAACACCTGTTTTAACCCAACCTAGGGCTGTGCTCTGGTTTGTGTGCCTGGGATGGAGCTTGGGAGTGGAAAGGGCTGGATCCCCCTTTTCTCAGTGGCTGGGCTTGTTCCATGTGGATTGGTGGTGTACCTGGAATGCTCACAGGAGGACAGTCCCCCTGGGAAGCAGCATCCACATCCTGTGGTGCTCCAGGAGGATGCACAGACACCCAGGCTGGGTGGGACCTTCCCACCACAACATGGGATCCAGACAATGGATTCTGGGAAAACTGTTCCTACTGGGGAAAACATGGACTTCTCAAACTTCCCATTTGGATAGAGCTGGGTGTGGTTTTTCCTTCCCAGCAGCTCCACAGATGGTGTGTACAGCTCCAGATGCTCCGTGTGAGGAGGACTCAGTCCTGCCCAGGCTGAGCCCAGGGAGATGGAGCTGAGCCCAGGGTGTCATTCCAAGGCTGCATTTCACAGTGCCCTGACAATCCAGGCACACTGAGGGGCAGGGATGTGGTTTCAGTGCTGCTGGAAACCCGCAGACATTTCTGCCAGTTCTGCAGGGCCAGACACTCTGATCCTTTGTGCTTGCAGATTCCCACATGAAGGCTCATTCCAGCACAAGGAAGAGAAAAAAATTGCTCCTTAAAGAAGAAAGGATGAGGGAAGATAAAGAACCTCAAAGCAGGAGCCACTGCTCCAGATCTAGAGAGGAACATGAAACTCCGAGGCGGAATCTGCTCTTAAAACCTCCAAAGGTTTTCCAGGGAGAACACATTTATCTCAAGGACAGTGGGGCTCCACAATTCCCCTCCTCGAGCCACTGAAATACCCATCAAAAGCCACAGGCTTTAACAGGCAGGCTTCTTGCTTGATGGTTTCAGATCTCTCCCTGGGACCAGCAGGAAAATAGGGTCTATTGTAAGATCTCTAACCTGGAAAGTTTCATGTCACCTCAGGAAACTTTTTAAAATACTTTATGTCTTCAAAAAGCACCTGGAAGTTCAGTGGGAGTTTGGGGATGACACATTAGGATCTGACTTTTCTCTGTCAGTGTGTTTTTAAGATTAATACAAACCCCATAATAAATTCATGTCTGTGCACTGGAGTGGGAGGGAATAAGGGAACGAATCCAATCACTAATCAAAGGCCCTGTGGGGGTGTGGAAGGACACCATGAGCACAACTACAAAGCTTTTTGTGTCTCTCTGATCATCCTTGGATTTGAATTGCTCCAAGAGTCACAAAGCTGTCTCTTGGCTGAGCAGGAGGTGCCACCAGAGCAGAACCACAGACTGGTCTGTCACCTGGTGCTGCAGGAGCCAGGTATTTCTGGGGCAGCCTTTTCCTCAGGAATTTCTTCCTGGAAAGGGTGGTCAGGCACTAGAAGGGGCAGGGATAGATGGGATATTGGGAAAGAATTCCTGGCTGGGAGGGTGGGGAGGCCCTGGCCCAGGTTGCCCAGAGAAGCTGTGGCTGCCCCTGGATCCCTGGAAGTGTCCAAGGCCAGGTTGGAGCACCCTGGGCTGGTGGAAGGTGTCCCTGCCCATGGCAGGGGTGGCACTGGATGGGCCTTGAGGTGCCTTCCAACCCAAACCCTTCTGGGATTCTCTGATTCCTTCCCTGACTGCTTGCCTTGATTCCTCTCACTGACACAACACAAACCATGTCAGTGCAGAGCTGGGGTTACAGAGGAAAATAAGATTTCCCAAATTTGAGCACTGATTTGATTGAATAAATTCGTGTCTCTTGGACTTATTAAACCAAGTGCTGAGAACCAGCTTGTTTTGAGAACTGACCAGTGGCCAAGTGGCATTGAGCTGATGGAGCAGGGGGCAAATCCAGTGTTGGGCTGAGCCCCCAGCTGGAGTGGTCCCTGTGGATACTCCAGGGGAAGCTGGTCTTATTTTTCCAGTGATATATAACCAATTCTGCTCCTTTTGTAACTATGAACCTGCTTATTCTTGCTTGCAAATTTACAGTTCTCTAGAATTATAACAAAATCCACAATCTTACTATACATATAAAATACAGCCCTCCTAGTGCACTGCCCAGGTGTCAGGTGGTTGCTGCATCCATGAATTTAAAAAGCATTTAATAAAGCACTGGTATTTGGAATTTGAACTAGAGAAAAGCAGCAGAACCAGAGGTTTGGATCCCACACTCCGTGAGCAGTGCACACACCGTGCTGCTCACACAGACCTGCTCCTAAAACACAGTCAGCCTGCCATCTGTATTTATATCTCACCATTGCTATAGAATGAGGTTGGCTATTCCTTTGATCAGTGGCACCTGAATTTCCCAGGAATGCAGCTCCTTCGTTTCACAGCATTTATGGACTTTGCAGGGATAACAGGTGGGAAGCGCTGCAGTGATTCCGAGCCGGCCCTGAGTGACCCCTCATTTAAATCGGAGCAGGGATTGGAAATGTCAGGGTGGCTTTGTGCTAAAACACAGGGAAAAATGTGACATTTGGAACAACTGAGGCCATCACCATATTTGTGCCTTGGGCAAGTCAGGGTGAACTTTCCATCTGCGGAGCTGAACCAGCCTGGGCCCTGCTGGGAGATCCATGTGGGCACGGCCCCGGGAACTGGGAGAGGGGGAGCCAGGCTGGGTGAGTCCTGGAGCATCCTGCCCCAGTGGGAGGTGTCCCTGCACATGGGGATCAGCTGAGGATGGGTGAGATGTACATATGGACATCAGGAGGAAACTGAATTATTGTGGAGTCACAGGGTGGTTTGGGTTGGAAGGGACCTTCAAGCCCACCCAGTTCCACCCCTGCCATGGGTGGGACACCTCCCACTGGCCCAGGGGGAGTCTCCAGCCTGTGAAAGGGAACTCTGGGAAAGCACAACCTTGGCTGAATGCTGGGAAGAGACAAATGATTTGTCCCTGCTTTGGTCCCAGGAGAGGATGGACAGTCCTGAATCACCCCCTTGGTGCTGACAGCCCTTCGTGTGGAGATCAGAGTAATGAACACCTGGGCACTGCTGGAGCCACAGGGAAAGCTGCAGGATGTGGAGGTGAGCAGGTCAGCAAGGGACAGCTTTAAAGAAACCCTGGGGGTAAAATGTCACTGGTAAATCCAAACCAGCAGCACATTCCATTTGTTGTATTTCCAGATGGAGGCACTGAAATAACAGTGGGAGTGGTGGCCTGGAGGTGGTTTGGGCTGGGGCACCCCCAGGTGTTGGGGAGTTCCCCTCCCTGTCCCTGGTGCAAGTCTCCAGAAGGGGGGAATTCTGTGTCTACTTTCTTTCTAAAAGAAGTTTAATTAGTCACTGACTCATCCTTTAATTAGAGATGCTGTTGCCATTGTCTGGACTACTCCTGGCTCTGCCTGAGGAATTATCCATGTGTAAATTTAAACCACTATTAATGGTTTAATGCCTTTAAACCACTATTAATGGCAGGATTTACACACCTCTCTCAATAACCCACTGCTTCTCAATCCTTTTGCTCTCTGGACTTTGAAGGTTTGGCTCTGCTGAGCAGCCTAATAAAGGGGCACAGGGAGATGTAACTCACTCATTAATAATTTGTGATGTGCTCTGCTCAGCACTTGAACATCAAGATCTACAGAAAAGTTTTGAGACAGAATCCAAGCTGGCATTTGATTTAATCAGGAGCTGGGATGCTCCAGGGCATCCCATGGAGAGAACAAACCCCACGTGCTCCTGTGTGCACGTGGCTTTGGGAACCACCACCAGGAGAGCCCAGCTCCCTGTGAGCTGCAGGTGATGTGTGAGTGGATTGCAGCTGGCTGAGAGTATTGGTTGTTGTTTTCCTACATCACATGGGGGTCATTTTGTAGTCTGGTTAAAAAACCTGCCTACCAGGGCTTGGGATCCAGTGGCATCAGAGCTGCTCAGGGAGAGGGGACTGGGGAGGGATGTGGGGCTTCAGCTGGGCTTGGGAGAGGTGTGGGCGTAGGAATGGCTTCCCAGTGCCAGAGGGCAGGGAGAGATGGGACATTGGGAAGGAATTCCTGGCTGGGAGGGTGGGGAGGCCCTGGCCCAGGTTGCCCAGAGGAGCTGTGGCTGCCCCTGGATCCCTGGAAGTGTCCAAGGCCAGGTTGGAGCAACCTGGGCTGGTGGAAGGTGTCCCTGCCCATGGCAGGGGTGGCACTGGATGGGCTTTGAGGTCCCTTCCATCCCAAACCATTCCAGGATTCCATGATTCTGTTGAGGGAAAGCCAGTTTTCCTTGATGATTTCTCTGTTTAATAGTAAAAAGTTTTTTGTAATTAGTGGCCTAAACTTGTGTTTCAGAGTTAATCATTTAGGAGCTGACTTTAACAAGTGTTTGCCTTCAGAATCTCATCTCAACTGCCAGCTCTGGCTGCTCCATTCCCCAGCAGGATAATGACCCCAGAATTAACAACCCTCCTGCTTGTGCAATCCAGGCACTCACTCCCAGGCAATTACTCTCCACTGTGGATTCAGGAGGAGAATTCAAATGGAATGTGTGACCTGAAGGGCAGAGGGGAAGGAGTGTGTTTGGTTTATGTTAAAAGCAAAGAGCTCCCAGTCCTTCTGGCAGCTGTGCCTGGAGAGGACCTGCATCCCAACAGGACCATCATGGGCTGGGATCTCTCCCCCACTCCTGCTCTATCTGTTCTCTGGAAATCCTGTGCTGCCTGGAGCAGGTCCTGTGGCTGGAATTAAATATTATCCAGATATTGGGAAGGAATTCCTGGCTGGGAGGGTGGGAAGGCCCTGGCACAGGGTGCCCAGAGAAGCTGTGGCTGCCCCTGGATCCCTGGAAGTGTCCAAGGCCAGGTTGGAGCACCCTGGGCTGGTGGAAGGTGTCCCTGCCCATGGCAGGGGTGGCACTGGGTGGGCTTTGATGTCCCTTCCCACCCAAACCATGCTGGGATCCCATGAGTGCACAGAACCCATATTTTGCAAGGGTTGGAGGAATTAACACAATTTCATTGTGTGAATGAGCACTGAGAAAATTGGCCTGGGTTCTCAATGCCCAGTGCAAATCCCCAGCAATGCTGGCAGGGGTTTTTGTGCCAGCCTTCCATAGCACCCAGGGGCAGCAGGGGCAGCCATGATCCCTGGGGTAGGGTGTCATGGGCTGTTTCACAGGAAGGAATTTTGGGAAGTGGTGATGGCCTGGGGCACATGCAGAGGTGCAGCCCCCATGTATCAGCTCAGTCTGCTCCGTGCTGACCAAACCAAGGTCTCAGCTCTGCTCCAAGAGCTTGTTCTTCCCTCTAGACACCTGGAAAAGGGGCTGGGGGTTGTGTCTGCCTCATTCCTGGGGTTGTTCCAGCCATGGGAGATGGCAGAGGGATGGGAGTGCACAGCAAGGGCTCTTTAATATTCCCAAATCCATCAGCATAATGCTTTAGGATTCCTGTCAGCTTCATGTGGAAAGGCACAGAAACTGCAGCAGGGCCAGGACACTGCTCTTCCTCTGTGTCACACAATCCCACCCCTGCCATGGGCAGGGACACCTTCCACTGGCCCAGGGTGCTCCAACCTGGCCTTGGACACTTCCAGGGATCCAGGGGCAGCCACAGCTTCTCTGGGCAATCTGTGCCCACCTTCACAGGAAAAATGTGTTCTCTTGTGTTCAGCCAGAATTTTACAGTGTTTAATTTGTGCCTCTGTCCTGCCAGTGGGCAGTGCTGAGAGAGTCCTGGTTCCATCATTCCCTCCCCTCAGGTATTTATCCACATGGATAAGTTCCCCTCCTATCAAAATGAAATTGTGGCTTGGAAAGTACAATGTCCTGGGGCAGGGAGTTCTGTAATGAACTGCAGAGCCACAGTGACACAGAGTGGTCCCTCTGCTTCAAAAACCTGCCATGTACAACATTTTTTGGGGGATTTTTCTCTTCCTGCCAGAAATATCTTTGATGGTGAGACTGAGCCAGGAAAGGTTCATGTGCTGGGGCAACAGGGCAGGGTAGGGGAGGAGATGAACAGCGACTGAAATCATGACCAATCCTGAAAAATCACTTTTTTAATTGTCAGACTCAAGGTAAATCCTTTTTCTTGTTCGTGGCAAAGGGAAGACGAGCCCTTAAATTCTGCAGGGTTGTGCTTTGGGCACATCAGGGGCAATTTTGCTGGTCATGTGTGTCCTACACTGAAGGTCATCAGAACAATTCTGTGTCTGATCCTCCTGCTGCTGGAGGAGAACAGGGAGGTGTCCAGCCTGGGCTGAACTCCCTGGTTACAGCAATGGGATCCAGGGGCAGCCACATTGCAGTTTTCCAAGAATAAGAGCTGTCTGGTGAACAGCTGGGGAGGGCTCAGCTTTAACTCTGAGAAAAAACAGGGATTTTGCTTTTGTCCTTGTGGAAAGGACTGACTTGTTGATAAGTGTCAGGGGAAGAAGTGTCCTGTCAAATCACCTGCAGGGGGTAAAAGGAACGGAACACGGATCCTCTGAAGCTGTGGTGTGGATCTGCCACTCTGGGATTGTTGGGGAAGTTTGGGAAGTGGAATATGGACATTGTCTGTCCTGGGCACAGAGGGAGGGGTGGGAGAGGGGTGTGGTGCTCTGAACAGATCAGAGGCATTACAGGATACAGTGGGACAAGGGATCACACTCTGGCAGTGGGAAGCCATTCCCTGTGTCCTGTCCCTCCATCCCTTGTCCCCAGTCTCTCTCCAGCTCTCCTGGAGCCCCTTCAGGCCCTGCAAGGGGCTCTCAGGTCTCCCTGGAGCTTCTCTTCTCCAGGGGAACCCCCCCAGCTCTCCCAGCCTGGCTCCAGAGCAGAGGGGCTCCAGACCCTGGGCAGCAGCTCCAGGGTCTCCTCTGGCCTCTCTCCAGCAGCTCCAATTTCCCCCTGCCGGGTTTAAAGCACGAGTGGAGATGGTGAGGGGAGCAAATGGAGGGGAGCACAGGGCAGATGTTGTGTTATCTCACTGAACCTACTGAACCTGTGTCTGTGGATTTGTTTGCAGGGAGGCCAGTCTGGGATTTAAGGAGTGAATGAGCTTCTGGCTGGGGACTCAGGAATCACCTGAGCTTGTGGGCACTGTGTCCTCAGGTTTATTCCATAACTTCAGGTGAGCTCCAGGTTTTTGACCCTGTAGGTCTGTTACTCACTAGGGAAGGACAAGGACCTGATCCTGACTGAGCAGTGCCACTGGAATAGCTAAATCCAGTCTCCCTGTGGTTCTGAGGATCCTGTCTGACTCCAAAAGGGAATTCTGTTTAAAACAGGGACTTGTGCAGCTCTGTTTGCTGCAGCTGCTTCATCTCAGGTCTGTGTCACTAGTCTGGAGTAAAGCTGAGCACAGGTCCCTTTCCCTGCCCCCTGGGAGGCTTCTGGGGGTAAAGCACAGCCCCCTGTCCCCTCTCCCCTCCCACTTTAGCCCCAGTGCCATCTCAACCCCTGGCATTTGGGGAGCCCCACTGGGAGCTGCCCTCTCCCAGGACAATCAGCCCCTCTCCAAGTGCTCCTTCCTCTGCTTCACACAGGAAAAGGGTTCTTTTTGTAGGAGAGGGGTTCTTTTCCCTGCACAGAACTTTGGTACAACTGACCTGAGAGATGCTCCTGCAATCCATCATCTCCTGTTCTGCTCTGCTTTGGGCTCTGGCTTTGCAGGAGCTCTTAATGGAGCAGCTCACAAATGGCTCCAGGTTTGTTCAGGACTGTTCATTTCCCACAGAGCAAACACATCTTTGGGCTGGAGCTGCACTTGGTGTAGAAAAAAGACAGTGTTGCCTGAAATCATAAATCTCTGTGAGACAGAGCAGAGGAAGGAGACAAAGTCCCTTTAAGGTCCCTTCCAACCCAAGGGCTGACTCAGTGCCCCTGGGTGGAACATCCCTGCACGTGTCAAGACACCCCCAAATGCACCAGGACTGCTCCAAATGCTCCTTCTGGCTGGGCAGGTGGAACATTTAAACTGCAGAAGCTGAAGGGTTGGAGATTTGAACCCTGCCCATCCTTCTCTCCGTGGAAAACCCTGGAGTTCATCCCTGTGCTCTGCAGAGGGAGGGGTGGAAGTGTCACTGGGCTGGCACTGACCGAGGAGGAACAAGGCAGGTGGAGGTGCTGCACAGTCAGGTGGAGTGTCCCACCTGCCCATCCTTGTTCCCACATTCCCATCAGCTGCTCTGAACTGTTTCTTCCCTTATTTGGGGCAATGGCACTTGTTGGACACAGAGGGAAAATATCTGCCATTCCCGTTCGGATCAGCTGCTTCTCACACCGTGCTTTAAACACCTTCCTGTGCTGTTTTCTCTTCCCACCTCCCCACTCCAGCTGAATTATTGAAAAACCTGTCAGATAGTTTCACACATGTGTTTGGCCTTAATTAAGGAAGAGGAGTTTTTTAATTGATTTTCATATTCCATTACAAGTACAAAGCATTTCCAAGCCTGTCACGGGCAGTCTAGCGCAGGACGAGCTGAGGCTCTGATTCATTGGCTGTTGTTCCAGCCCAGATCCCCAAGGAAATGGGATGTCTGGGAAAATGCTGTTTGTCCTGGGTAATAAGTGTTGAATCTTGTGGATGTTTCAGCCCAAGCTGAGCAGGAAATGAAGGATCAAACGTGGAGTTGTGGCAGGGTGTGGGTTGGGTGTGTTCTGCAGATAGTGGAGCTCCTCTGCCCACAGCAGGACTTGATAGTAGCTCCTGCTTTTTTCCTCTCTGAGATCCTGCTCTGCACAACCCACTCCCAAACCAAAAGGGAATTCTGTTTGTGGCTGCCCCTGGATCCTTGGAAGTGTCCAAGGCCAGGCTGGACAGGGCTTGGAGCTACCTGGGCCAGTGGAAGGTGTCCCTGCCCATGGCAGGGGTGGCACTGGATGGGCTTTAATGTCCCTTCCTACACAAACCAGTCTGGGATCCCATGATTTTATGAAAATAGTGTTTTATATTTCAGCTGGGTCTGACCTGGGTGGCTTGTGCTGATCTGGCTGCTGTGCCAGGGTGCCAGCAGTGCCCAGGGACCCACGTGGTGCAGGCTGGGCACAAACCCAGCACGGGGCCATCCTGTTCCCCCTTGGCTGTTGAAGGATTCTCAAGCAGCAGGGGGTCATCCCATTCCCCCTTGGCTGTCAGAGGATTATCTTTGCTTGAGCAAGAAACCCTTTCTTCTTGTCACATTTAGGGCACAGGCAGTGGGTGTACAGGCAGCAAAGCCCCCTAATGTGCTGCTGGGAGTGAGGCATTAGCATTAGCAGCAGCTTCCCTCAATCCATGTGGAATGGGGCTGCAAAGGAATTTCCATACATTGCAGCCCACTGCTGTGGCACTGTGCAGGAGCAGGAGGTGGCTCCCTGTCCTCCTGGAGGAGCCCCAGCCTCACCCAACACCCACATTTGGTGCCTCACCACTGCCAGGGGTCTCACAACACCCTTCCCATGGGCAGTCTGCCTTCACTCCCTGTTTATAATTTAAGGAAACTGCTGTAAATAAACTCTTGAGCTAATAAACACCTGGGGTTCCTTTTATTAGAAGAAACCAAGTAAATGAATCCCCAGAATCAAGGCGAATCGATTCGCTGCTGTAATTCTTACAGAGCAAGAGATATGGTGTGGAAGATTTAAAATTCATTGAAATCCCTGCAGTCCTGGCACAGGATTTATTTCCTTATTAATGAACATTGTTTACACTGTTGGTCCCCGGCTCTGAATGAAAAACCACTCACAAAGAGCTGCTGAAATGGGCAGGATTTAAATCACTGATGTTTTAAGGTCATGGAACCCTTGTCCCAAGCTCAGAGAAAACAGAGGCATCATCTCCCTTGGTCCCTGTGAGCCTGGATCAGGCCCCAGTTGATGGTTTGTATCCTGGTGGGATTTCATTCCCAGTTAATAGGGCTCATTTCCAGGCTCCCTGTTCTGTGGGATACATTGCAGTGCTGTGTGGAAGCTGTAATCCTATGACCTGTAATCAACAAACAGGAATCAGGCAGGTCTGAGTCTTACAGCTCCAAAATGCACCCTGTGTCTCACAGCACCTTTATAAAAGTTGTTGCAATAACCTTTAGGGCTCTACCAGCAGCCAGGGAGGATTTGTGGCATTTAAAGCTTCTCTGCAGTGGCTGAGCCATCAACACAAACCCAGAGCCCAGCAGAGCTCCCTGATCAGAAACCAGGCTGTAAAGGTACAAGGTCAATAATCAGGGAATCCTGGAATGGTTTGGGATGGAAGGGACCTCAAGGCCCATCCAGTGCCACCCCTGCCATGGGCAGGGACACCTTCCACTGGCCCAGGGTGCTCCAACCTGGCCTTGGACACTCCCAGGGATCCAGGGGCAGCCACAGCTTCTCTGGGCAACCTGTGCCAGGGCCTCCCCACCCTCCCAGCCAGCAATTCCTTCCCAATCTCCCATCTCTCCCTGCCCTCTGGCACTGGGAAGCCATTCCCTGTGTCCTGTCCCTCCCTCCCTTGTCCCCAGTCCCTCTCCAGCTCTCCTGGAGCCCCTTCAGGCCCTGCAAGGGGCTCTCAGGTCTCCCTGGATCCTTCTCTTCTCCAGGTGAACCCCCCCAGCTCTCCCAGCCCCTCAGGCAGAGGGATCTGGGCAGCCCTAGGCAATATTGATGTGTGAACTAATTTGTGCCAGGGTTTAAGGGTGTTTTCATGTTGTGTAAAGAAGACACGAGGTCCCTGACAAGGAGAAGGGGAACACAGTGAGATAACTGGATTAGGAAGAAGTGCCATGGCCAGCCCAGCTCAGCTCCCACAGGTCACACACAGAGGAGCCAAACTGAGCCAAGACAAAAGATCAGCCTTCCCCAGCTAATGAGGAACGAGATCCAAAGGGTTTAGTTTCCTGAAGTGCATCCATTAAAGAGTTCAAATGAGAGCTGCACAGTTGGATGGAAGAGGAAAAGGTTGGGAGAGCTGTTGTGCAGGGGATGCAGAGGGAAAGCACTGAGAGCACAGATCTTTGGGAAAGAGTTTGGAAGAGTGTCCTCAGAAAGGGCATTGCCTGAAAATGGAAATAGTTTCTGAGAGTTCTCCAAGGCTGACAGAGGATGGTTTGAGTTCAGAACTGACACTTGGAGCAGCACATTAACAGTGAGATCACTGGTTTGGTGTTGTCACAGGGAATGTTTGCCTTAATCCCAAAGGTGTGGTAATCCCATGGATCCTGAAAGCACGGGAATGGTCTGGGCTTCTGGAAGGTTGCAGCAAATGAGGTGGTGGAGTCCCCATCCCTGGAAGTGTTCAAAAAACAGGGATGTGGCACTTGAGAAGGTGGTGAACACTGGGGAAATGGTTGGACTTGGTGATCCCAGAGCTCAACCTTGGTGAATCTGTGATCAGTGAAATGGCAAATGCTACCCAAGAAGCATCATTTTCATCCTCTCTAATGCTGATTATCATGGTCACACCCCACCACCGGCTCTGCCTGTGCCCAACCCTTCCCACATCAACTGCTCTGCCCACAGGGAGTTTAGACAGGGAGAGCCTGGAACCCCCTGTTCACATGTCCAAGGCTTCCTTTGCCTCAGAACAGCCAGAGCTTTTATCTGTCACCTTCATGTCCAAGGTCACCTTCTGCTGCTCAGGGGACCTGGAGGTTCCCTGCTCCGTTTCTGCAGTGCCACCAGCGTGGATCCCACGTGTCCAGGGTCAGAGGTCCATTAAAGCCAGAGCCTGGCAGTTTGGGAAGCAGCAGGTGTGTGCAGGGAGCAGCATGGCTCAGTGCCAGGAACCATGGCCTGGTGCCAGTCAGGGAGCAGGGAGGTCACAGAAATGAGAAGGGCTCCATCTGCTTTGATCACCCAAGTCCTCTGTGCTCCGTCATTAAAGCCCAGGCAGCAAACCCTGACAAGGAGGGAAAGCCCTTCCTCTGCTGCTGGAGGAAGAGTGTGTTTGCTGTGAACAGTTTGTGGGCTCACACTGACGGTTTCCCTGTGTTTGAGTCTCACAGCCACCCCAGGTTCCCTCAGCAGGGCCCAGGTACTGAGCTGGAGCTGTAACCAGCACTCATTTATGTGACAGTTGCCACTGGCCAGTGTCATGGGCAGGGGTGGAAACCCTGAAACATCAGCTTGTCCCTTGGAAAGGCTTGAAAGACAGGGAAGGTGGGACCACTTCCCGAGTCAGCTGTGGTTGGAGAACAGCCACAGCCACGAGCTGCCCACAGAGGCTGTGTCCACTCTGGTGCCTTTCCTCTTCCTCCTCCACAGATCTTGTGTTTTAGAAAGTGCTTAAAGTTCACATAAATTACTCTTGGCAAAGTCTGACTCACCTGAGCCAAGGCAGTGAGGCACAGCAGGAAAGGATGTGTCTCACCTACATCAGGCAGTTTGGCTCAGCACTCAGTCCCTGCTTCCCCTGCCTTTCCTTAGAGCCCCTTGGCCTGGAAGATGTGCTTTCCCTTGCTCTGAAGGTTTTCCTCTCTGATCAAGGTTCCTGCTCTCCTGCCAAGGGCTGGTTTGTTTTATTGACTCCCATGAAATGGGTTTGAGTGCTCAGGAGCCACCACAGCACTGTGTGTGCAGAGTGTGTGTGATCAGGGGGTCACTGCAATGGGGAGCTGGAAACTTTATTTCGGCTGGAAATTTTGGCTGATTAAGCCCACCAAAGTTCTGCAGAGTTTTGTCCTGGTGGATCCCATTCCTTCCGTGGCACTGATCCCACTGAGCTGTAGGAAAGTCAGAAGACTCATTTCACGGCCCTCTGTGCATTTCCCACCATCAGCAGCCAATTCCAAACATAGAATGCCAGAATCC